>CM022953.1:55855910-56178556 GCA_012931725.1 Litsea cubeba
GAGAAGAGAGATGAGAGAGATAGAGAGCGAGAGAGAGAGAGAGAGAGAGAGAGAGAGAGAGAGAGAGAGAGAGAGAGGAGAGAGAGAGAGAGAGAGAGAGAGAGAGAGAGAGAGAGACTCTAATTAGATTAGGATTAGGAGATAGGTTAAGTATTCTCTATTAATGACATGAAATCAGGATCGTCCTAGTGATGTGGTGAATATCTCTGTGGGTGATTTTATGTAGTGACCAAGGATATAGAAATTTCTCCTTCTGATACATGTTAGATGAAATGATTCTCTTGGACATTTCGTAGATCAATTTTTGGTACTTCCAAATGAAGTACAATATCCTGTTGAATGCGTCCGCCAAAATTTTTTTTAAAAGGGGAAAGAAAATGAATTGTTTCCATTCTATTGGACCCTTACAGCCAAGGGTCTATTTTGCACAGTGAAAGGAAATTTTTTATACTGTTCCAAAAACGAAAATATTCTCATAGGAGTAACATTTCTCTAACAATGGTCTGCAGGTAGTCTAGCGCCTGCCTTGTCGTTTGTGCTTGGGGTTGCTTCGTGCTTGAGAAATGAGGGTAGGCACAAATCTGATGCGGCCACTGTGAAAGAGAGGTTGCCCCATGAGAAGATTACTTGTACCCAAACAAATGGGCTCTAAAATTTTATTGCTAAAGTTTTGTACCTATTTCTTAGAATTAGGAAGTCTAATTGCTGTTGTTTGACTTGTAGTTAATTGCTAGCTTAAACCTACGTTTGGCTAGAAGGGGTTAGAGTATCACGGGGAAAACATATGGGAACTGTCTATTGAATTATTTATCTGTTATTGTTTTGTTCACTTATGTTAAGAGGCTACCTTTTTTTAGGAGGCCTTTTTTATTTTTTGCCCCCTTTCGCATATCCCATATGTTTTTCTTATCATAGTCTAACTGTCACGACCGGACACCCGGGGCCCTTGAATCCCGCATCGCGATCAACAAGAATCACATTCACTTCACAAGTCAAATCAATAAGCGCATAATTATTCAAGCATTTACCTAAATAAATCAAACCTTTTAATTAAAAGTCTAAGTCCGATACTAATGAAACATTTCAACAATACTAAATGAAACAATATATAACAGTTTTATTGGTCAAAAAGAAAACAAACTAAAACAACTAAGGCTTTCCTTCAAAGCTAGTGAGTCTTGATGTCGTTAGCCACAAATATTGAACCCATTGCTTGATCATCATGTTCCTCTTCCATGTCTAGGGTTCTGGTTACCTAGATGGGACAATCCACAAATCAGTTCAGATCGAACAAATTTCCTTGTATCAACACTTAAACAAGGTAGCTTGAAATCAGCCCGTTACATGAATTCAGGATTTATTATGCCCGCACTGTTCAATTGTGTAAAGGCAATTGCTAACTAGCCCTTTATAGGTTTGAGATGCTTCCACAATCATAAAAGGTCAAAACATATCTCCATCAAATGCAATAGGTGATATGTGATTGTGAAATCAAACATAGTTTTATAAACCTACGTGGAATCATGTAACAGATCAGATTTCACACAAGTAGCATAAAGGAATCTGCAATTTAGCATAAACGCAATAATCAAATTCTCATTATGTAGTGAATTAGTGATGCCATCTATATAGATTTCTGATGAACCTAGAATCACCATTAAACCTAGGTCAAGCATCCATGATGAAAACCTAATACATGAAACCAAGGAAATCAGCAAAATAGGCCTTCAAACAAGTCACAAACCCAAATAGATTTCAGTTATGGCTCCAACACCCAATTTCCATGGTTCGATTGAACCCTAGACCCTAAGTGGGGTTCGGTCAATCATATGAACCCAAATCCAAGTTTGGCCAACCAGGAATTACATGTAGGCATTTGGCCAACATAAAACTACTATCTTATTGTTCGGATTTACATGAAAACCCTACTTCAACTTAAGTACATCAATCAATTATCAAAACTCATAATTCAAGATCATCCAACATCCACCATTCATTCAAAAATTGCATAATACATCAATCAAATACCTTAACATTAAATAAACATCCTATGAATGGAAATTAATGGTTTCATGTAGTTACCCAAAGCCACAAAGCCTAATGATGGTTCGGCAAAACCCTAACCCTATGTATGGAGTTCGGCCATCATCAAAACCCCAAAGGAAGCACTGAGCCATGGGTTTTGATATCCTCCGCATTCTATATCAATTAATTAACAACTCCTTGCTTACCAAAAATAAAATAAATAAATAAACCCACGTCCACTGTTCAATCATCAAAACTCTAGATACCAACTAACAAAGACTAATCTAAAGGAAAACAAGTGGACTAGGGAATCTACTCACCTTGTGTATGCTCTAGTTGCTATAACACTTGAGGAATGCTATATGTCATCAATCACGACTCTAAATTGCAACTTGAGTAGAGTTGCCAATGAAAGAGAGGAAAGGGGTTTATATGGTTGTACAAAGCACTATGGCTGCTGGGAATTTGTGCAAAGGGAGAATCCCTCTGGTTTACATGGCAAGTCCTCATGGGACAGGGGTTTTGTGTGCACAGTATGAGTCCCATCTTTCCTCTTACTAACTCAATCCCTTTAACTTAAAGCCAATGGTTCCTACTAAGACTTTATAACTCTTTAATTTAAAACTTAGGACCCAATAATATTATTCAATTAATCATTAGGATTGAAACTCTTAATAGAATTAATATTCACCGAAGAAGCACGGACACGGACACGACAGACACGGACACGCCGACAAGGCATTTCTCAAAAAAGCAGGGACACGACACGTTCGGGACACGTTAATAATTAATAATAATAATAATAATAATATATATATATAATCATATACTAAAAGATACTATCATTTTAACTTTGTAATCAAATTAGCATCAAATAAGTATGACCTTTTACAAACAGCCCCCTTTTCTTTTCATTTTTTTAATCTAATTTTATTATTTTAACTTTGTAATCAATTTAGCAATCAAATAAGCTATGACCTTTTACAAAACAGCCCCTTTTCTTTTCATTTTTTACTCTAATTTATTATTTAACTTTGTAATCAATTTAGCAAACAAATAAGCTATGACCTTTTACAAACAGCCCCCTTTTCTTTTCATTTTTTACTCTAATTTTAGTATTTAACTTTGTAATCAATTTAGCAATCAAATAAGTATGACCTTTTGTAATCAGCCCCCTTTTCTTTCATTTTTTACTCTAATTTTATTATTTTAACTTTGTAATCAATTTAGCAAACAAATAAGTTATGACCTTTTACAAACAGCTCCCTTTTCTTTTCATTTTTACTCTAATTTTATTATTATTTTTCCAATTAAAAGAGGCCAGCGTGTCCCCAACGTGTCCCAGCGTGTCCGAAATATTAAAAATAAAAAAAAAATCAGGACACTCTTTTGGGTGTGTCTGACATGTGTCGGAGTGTGTCCGGATCTGACACGTGTCGGACACCGACACTCTGGCCCGGAGAAGTGTCTGTGCCTAGATATTCACACAATGTACATTAAAAAGAGATCCTATATTCCAAAATTCAAGGGACAAGCACAATAAAAAAATAACTAGGCACCAAAATATTCGAACCCCAACTTGGGTTCAGGGTATTACACTAAGCCCTTGCTGTACGAAAATATGCTAAATTCATTTTGTGTTGTGATGTTTCAATGTTTCATGTACTCTTTCCACACCAAGGTATTCACTGCTGAACTTTGTTTCTTGTTGATCTTGCTTATTTCCAATATTTCTAGGGAACTTTAGATAATGTATCTTTTGCAGTAGAGATAATATAACTTTTTAGAGATGGAGCAGGCTAGAGGATGCAGGCTATGCTGTTGGTGCGAGAGTTCTAGAGCTACTTTGTAATAGAGATAAGGTATAATACATTCTTTTGTGGCAAGCTATAATACATTCTTTTGCGTGGCCCTTGTATTTGGGTGGCTTGGTAGCAACATTTGGCAAATGGGATGGTATCACTTAGTTTTGTTGACAAATAACAATTTGAAATGTCAAAAAACTTTGGTTTCAACAAAATTTATGTACCAGATAACTAAAGAATTTGGAAACAATTCTTTTGACCAACTGTCGGATGTGATTTCTGATCCCGTTTGAGGGCAAAACACTATTCATAAGAAGCAATATGTTTAATACCAACCAATTCCATGGATTCCCGACTATTCCAAGGAATGGTAAAAACTGTGGCCGTAACACCGATTGATCGCCTCCGATTTTGGAAATTGTGGGGTCTACTCATCATATGTCACCAGCAGCATGTGATGGTCTCATCCAGATCAATTTGGGTTGTTTGGGTCAATCCATCTAATAATAATAATAAAGATAAATGAAGAGAAAATTCCATGCATTTAAAAATTGAATGAAAGAATTAAGATTAAGGCAATTGTAATAAAGTAAGAGAAAAAATAAAAATAAAAGGGGGGCATTTGCCATTTGCCAATATTTCATTGAGGGGGATCAATTCTGATTCACCGGATACCTGGTATGCACCAAACAACCTAAAAATAAGTTACTAGTATGACACAATTAAAAACTCGCAAGCGCACAAGATTACTATGTAGTGTAGTGAATTGTAAGTACGAGGTCGATCCCACGAAGACTTGTGATAAAACAATGTCAAAACTAACTAAAAATCATAATATTAAATGGAATAATTGGATGATGAAAAGTGGAATTAAACTATTAAAAACAGTAATTTAAAGTATCAAAAGCTTATTTGAAAGTAACCTAAAACACAACTAGTATGAGAATTGAAAAACAGTAATAATGAATGAATGAATTAGGGTTTCATTTACTCCCTAACCAATCCTATGCATGTCCCTTATTATTGTAATAAAAAATCAGATTTTATTAGTGACATCTATCGAACTAGACCATGGCATATGCGTATAGATTATTATTCCCCTATACCTAATTCATGAGTGGCATACTACATGAATTGCTCATTATGATGCAAAACTAAGCATGGCATATGTCCTAGTCAAAACAAACATAATGCATAAAACAATGGGAAAGATAAATGCATGAGTCTAAGCATGGCATATACTTAGATTATTCATGGTTCTAAACCCTAGATGCTTAACATCAAGATCAATCAAAATTAAGTTAGCTACTCTTAAAATTAATTAAACATCACATGGTTGGCATGACATATGCACAACTCATCAATTAAATACATGGTTTAGAATCTCAACCAGCAAAACTGAAATCTGAATTAAAAAAGCCAAAAGAGACTACATAGAACTAGGCTAGGGTTTCAATTACACCCTAACCCTAAAACAAAATAGCTACTCATGTTTGTAATGAAAAATAACTAAAAATTAAAGTCATAGAAGGAACTCTGAAGAACGAAGAAGAAGGAAGAATTAAGCCAGCAATTGCTTGGATTTTTCTCCTCCAAAAGCTCTCCAAAGTTGCTCCTAAGATGGCCCCCCGAGATGGTATGTACGGCTGCTGTGTATTGGTGTGTATGGTGGTTGGTTTTTGATGGATAGTGGTGGCTGGAATTACTGTTCACGTCCACTTCCTTCATGCTATTTATAAATCTTGCAACAGGCCCTTTTTAGCAAGTAGTTCCCTTGTAGAAATAGATCTTCAACCTTCCTTTAATTAGGAAACCTAATTAGATTGAATAAGGAGTCTTATTTCTTGTTTAAGCAAGCTTTCTAAATATGGTCCCACTTGTATCTTCTAGAAACTTATTCACATGGACCCACAAATCTGAGATAATTGCAAGGAATTAAATCTAAACTTTTGACATAAAAGTGGGCCCTATTTCTTAGACTTCTAACTTGACTTAAACTCTTGCTCCAAACTTTCCTTTTTTTCTCCATTCTTGAACTCCACTTCTAACTTGAATAAGACTTCTAATTTCTGAAATTCTTTTATTTGTAATAGATGTGGACCCCCCTTGGGCGTGTAACATAGTTGTCAAGTTCGTTTCGGACGCCGTTTCGGTTTGGTTCCAAAATGAAACATCTCGGGTTATTCGGACATTTCGCTTTTCAATTCGGAAATTTGATTCGGAAAATAGAAGAAATTATATGTATTAAAAAATATATAGAAAATTTCATTCTACCAAGCATCACAAATATAATTTGTAAAAGATAAGGTTCAAATACATCCCCTCAAATAAAAGGTGGGCCTCAAATCATTTTTTAAATGGTTTAATTCAAAAGCCCATCGTGCAAATCAGTTTCAGCAAATAAAAGGTGGGCCTCAAATCAGTTTAAGTTCTGGCAAATAAAATGGGTGGGCCTATGATCATCAGGAGTTAAAGAAATGAAACAATTGTACAATGCCATATAAGTGGGCCTCACGTTCTGGTAACTCATAATTTTTTTTTTTGTTTAATGGAATATGCTACAGCCACCAGATATTTCACAAAAAAAAATAGTCAATTGAGGCTCAATGTTTATATTGTAAAAAAAATCAGATTCCATATAATCAGTCAACTGAGATTAAATGGAAATTGCAAAAAAGTGGGCCAAGTTATCTGACGCCCATCAGTCAAGAGGCAAAAAAAAGTGGGCCTCACGTTATCTTAGCCAAAAAAAGAGAAAAAAGAAAAGAAGACAGCGGGCCTCGCATTCTGGCACCATCATAACCCATCAAAACATGCTCTTAAAAAATAAAAATTTGCAAAGAAAGTAAGAAAGAAATAAACCCATCGATGCTGCAGCAATCGCGAGGCTGAAATGGAAGGAGATCTGCGAAATTTTCTTGCAAAGAAATCAGGCAAAGCACGCAAAGGAGAAATCAACCAAGTGCTTCGCAAAGAAATCCAATCGACAGCCTAGGGGAGGAGTAATCCACTCGACAGATCTCGGCGAGGGAGAAGCCCAATCAAACAACCTTCAATGGACGAATGATCTCAAGATATTGAAAGGGGAATAGGAAAATAGAAAATCTTGCTGCTGATACGTATCTTTGAGCCCAATTTATAGATCGAAGGGGATTTTGAAACCTGCATGCCGTCGAACGAGAAGAAGAGATGATGCGTTTCTACTCAAAAAACAGATATTTCAATTTTTTTTCCTTCTGCAACGATCTTCCACTGATTCGTCTGAATCTGTCGATTCAGGTAATGTTCGTCCGAATTTGTGTTTCTTCTCTACAAAACCCTTTTTATCGGTGAATAGTAACGAATTATGAACCGAACATCTTAATGCGAGATGTTCAGTTCGGTAATGGTTTCAAAACGAAAGAAATTGGAGATTTCGTCCGAATCGAAACGAACTTGACAACTGTGGCGTGTAACCCTAGATTGGGTTTCTTCTTTTTCTCTTTCTTTCTTTTGATTTTTTTTTTATTAGAATTTTAAGTTGTCCAAATAATTAGAAAGTCTTCTTGAAATCTGGAATATCTTGAATGGGACCCACCTTAGTCCTTCTTTGGGATTCACGTCCATCATCCTATTCATTAATTACTCTTTTTGCTCATTTTTACCTTAGCAAAAATTAACAAAAAACTATGTAAAATGACCAAAGAAGCACGGACACGGACAAGGGACACGGACACGACACGACACGGACACGCCGACACGGCATTTCTAAAAAGTAGGACACGGACACGTTCGGGACACGTTAATAATTAATAATAATAATAATATATCTAATCATATACTAAAAGATACTATCATTTTAACTTTGTAATCAATTTAGCAATCAAATAAATAAAAATTCAAGTACCACTGTACCAACTAACAAAATATCAAATTTTTTCTCTTCTTCCCTTTTTCTTTCGCTGGACGGACGAATGTTATTAGGGCGGCGGAAGGATGGCCCATTTCTTTTAAGTTATGACCTTTTACAAACAGCTCCCTTTTCTTTTCATTTTTTTACTCTAATTTTTTATTTTTTCCAATTAAAAGTGTCCGGAACGTGTCCCAGCGTGTCCGGAACGTGTCCCTAGCGTGTCCGAAATATTAAAATAAAAAAATATCATGACACTCTTTGGGCGTGTCCGACACGTGTCGGAGCGTGTCCGTGTCCGACACGTGTCGGACACGACACTCTGGCCCCGGAGAAGTGTCCGTGCTTCCTAGGTAAAATCAAATAAAATAACTATGACTAGCACAATATTAATCAGATATTAGGGCTTAGATTGCAAACAATTAAGCATTTATCAATACCCACTTTGAATCCCTTGCCAAAAGAAAGGGGTGGGCTCATTTCATGAAAAATGCTCATGATGATATTCAAAATCTGTTCAAAATTTTGTGCTAACATGAATGGACAAAGTATGAAATTTGATGGGTCTGAAAGTAATTTCTGATCCAATACATGGGGGATGGTTGCCTAAAGACGGGGCCATAAAGTTATCACTTAGTGAGGCAAGAAAGCGGTTTAGAGAGGGGCGGTGTCACGAAAGCACGTTAAAAGCAAAGCATTTTCTCTTAACGCCGTGCAATATGTAGAAAATAAAGTGAAAAATATTTTCAGGCATTTTTGAAATATTTGGATTTTTTATAGATTTTTGAAATACAGGGCTAGAAGGGTCTAATTGGGTAAGATGCATGGAAAATCCTAATGCTTTATCTTTTGGGCATTTTAGTGCAATGGATGGACTGACCTCATGAATGGTTCAGCCCATTTACTGATGCTTTCCTATTCTAAAATGGTCTAAATAAAATTGAATAGATGATAATGATGATGAATGGACTGTTGGGAAGTCCCTCATCCCACATCGCATAAGTCCTGAGTTGGACATGGCTTCATATACCTGTTTGGGCTTTCCACCTATCAGCTTGACTTTTGAATTGGTACATGGTTCTTACATAGTATCAGAGCGGGTTCAGATCCCATCATTCTTGTGCCGCCCATGTGGCTCCTGTTGTTCTTGTGTAGCTCATGTGGCAGGCCCGTCCATGAAATCTGTTGGGCCCGCACGTGAGGGGGAGTGTTTGGAAGTTCTACCCCACATCGCCTAAGTCTTGAGTTGGACATGGCTTCATATACCTGTTTGGGCCTTCCACTTATTAGCTTAAGCTTTTGGGTTGGTACATGGTTTCTAACATGGACTAGATTAGTATGTGGAAGATGATATGAATGCGAGCATGTTAAATGAACAAGACCAAATCTAAGGCGGGGCTAATATGTAGCAGATGAATTTATTGCAACTTTATAGATCAAATGAAACTAAATGAATAAGAAATAACCTAAGATGAATGGGCAAACATATAGATTGGATGGGACTAAATTTACCAGATTTATTTTAAGATGAATGAGTTGATCTCAGATGAATCTAATGCAATATTATCGTGATGCAAATATCAATAAATCTAGAGGTAATGTGGCCAATCAATTAACCGGCAAAGTATCTAAGATGCAAAGTGTAATGATAAATATGGACAATTAAAATGCAGTGAGAGAGAGAGAGAGAGAGAGAGAGGAGAGAGAGAAGAGGAGAGAGAGAGAGAGAGATGAGAGAGAGAGAGAGAGAGAGAGAGAGAGAGAGAGAGAGAGAGAGAGAGCACCATGTGGCACGACTGTTTTTGGCAGTGAGCTAATGTGGCTAGGTAATGGAGAAGAAAATAGGAAAAAGGTTTTAATGAGAAGTAGAGGATGATGAAGAGGGTTTAAGGAGGAGATGGAGTCTGATGTAATTATGAGAGAAATGGAATGTTGGTGCAAGAGAAGAGAGTGAGAGATGGGTTGACTTGGCAGGGATAAGAGAGAACATAAGGAGAGACATGGGCATTGGCATTACTGTGGAGGAAGGGTAATAGGATGGAAAAGAAAGAAGAAAAGATGGGCTTTGATCAGCCTGTGTGGGGGAAGAGAAATGGGCGATGGTGATAAAAAGAGGGAAGGGTTAAGAGAGGGAGAAAGCGGGTAGGAAATGAAAGTAAGAGTCAGCTGTGGGAAGAGTTGACTATGGTTCAGTTATGCTGTGAAGAAGAAAAAGAGAAAAGGTTTTAAGGAGGTGGGGACGAGTGATGCATATAGGTTAAAGTGTAGAGTTCTTTATAGAGATATGTGGGCCACATTGATTGCTTGGGCCCTTTGATGAAAAGAACCTTTCTTCTTAATTGGGTTTAAAGGGGTGACTTGGAAATGTGTGATCAATAAGTAATGATAAACCGATCAAACCCAAGTCCTGTGCTAAGTCTACAATCAATCGATAGGCCTGACATTCTCATAGACATTAAATTTGCCAAATGATAACATGAGATCCAACTGTTAGATACTCAGATCTAGACAGCAGTGGAAGCTGCCGATGAATAGATTAAGATGACATTTGGACCTAGACCTTCTGATGAAAAGTAAGAGAGTTGAGTTTTTTTCAAGCGGACCCACACATACTTGATCATATCATGATATCTGACCGTTGGATTGTTGAGATGTATGCAACCATTTGGAATGCCCTCAATGAGTAGATCATCTTGTAATAAGATCTAACTAAAAAACAAGACTTAGGGAGATCCATCCTGAAAAATACGGCCTAGAATGATGTAATTACCATAAAATGTGCATGATGATGCAAATGGCCTTTCAGATTTTAATTTGCAGATTAACACATCCCCAAGAAATTAATCAGGCACCTGTATCCGATACTTTAAATTATATTTTTTCATACCCCCAGCCCTACCGTAATTTCTGTTTACATTGGTTGGTGTTACCAGCCTTTATTGCCATTGTAATATTTTTGAATCTGCTGAACAGGGAAAAGTTGGGAGACATAGGCAATTGGGGATTATATTTTCAAATTTGAATGTTATAAAATAATCATGATACCTGTATCTGTTTGCTTTAAATTTATTAAATTTATATTTAAATTCGTATCCAGCCCTATCATAATTTCTATTTCACTTTGGTTGGTGGTACGCACCTTTTTTCCATTATAACATTTTCCAATCTGCTGCAACAGGGAAACAGAAGGGAGACACGGTTATTGGGGATTTTATCCTTCGTGCATAGCACCGTATGGAAGGTGTTATTTGGAAAGGTCAACCATTTCTCAAAATCTGATTGCATAACTTTACAGTCAGAAAATGTGCATTTTTCTGGTGTGTGTGTTTTTTTTTTTCATTTTCTAGTATTTGCAGGAGTGAAGTTCATCCCTTTCTCTTCCTCCAAATGTAACGGATTTCATTAAATGGAGGAATGTCCATAAATAGAGAAGCCTCAAAGGTTAAAATACAAAAGCATTGACAAGAAGCCTTTTCAGATATAAACCCATAACATTCCTCCTAGCATTGTCAAAAATCAGACATTACTCATACCATGAAATTCCTTTAATGTCTGTTTATTTACATAGAATACATAGGACTTCATGTTAGCCAAATGTCCCTTCTAGTAGAAAATAGGGCCCCAGCCAAATCTCACTCTAATAGAAAATAATGCCCTAGCCAAATTTCACTCTAATAGGAAATAGGGCACTAGCCAAATTTCATTCTACTAGGAAATAGGCACCTAGAAAAATTTCATTCTAATAGAAAAATGATTGTAAGTATGCATTTTAGTATTATTTTAGCATTCTCCTATTTTTTTTTTTTTAATTTAGGTATTCTTTGTATTTTTTTAATTTTTCAATTGTGTCCTTTCTTGAACAGAACACTGTAATTGATTGAAACTTCAGGGCATTCCATTGCAGGGCAGAACTGAGATGAAATTGACAACTATGGTAAGATGGTAGAGAATTAATTATCAACCTTCACCTCTATCATCTTGCTTTTGAAAAAAAAAATTACCTATATGATGCTGGCACTAGGGTTAGAGCTTGTGTGGAAGTGCCGAAGCATGTGTCCGGTCTATAGGTCCAACGACATCCATTTATTTAGTTTGTATTATAAGTAGTTTGGTTTTGAATAGGATTAATATTAGTGAGTTTCCTATTTTGTTTTAGGATTATTTCAGATGTTAGAAAATTATTGTTTCTTAGGGATCAAGCCAACTCCTCTATATAAGGATGTTAGGCCTCATTGTAATGTCAATGCTTGTTCCAGTTAATAAAAGATTTCCTAAATTTTCTTTCATTATGGTTGTTTGTTTTATGGTTGTGAGTGTGCTTTAGGACTAGATATCTATGTGACTGTGCTTTAGGGCTATAATCTATATTTGGATTCGATCAATCCTCGAGAGTTTGATTTCTTCTTCGATCGTGGATAAGGGGCTGCGCCACTAGGGGCTAAGAAAACCTAGTCAAACTAGGAAAACAATAGAAACTATCCCACTAAAATTAAAAACCCACTAACAAATATATATTATTTGTTAGTGGGTTTTTAATTTTAGTGGGATAGTTTCTATTGTTTTCCTAGACTTAATCAAACTAGGGAAAACAATAGAAACTATCCTATAAAATTAAAAAACTACTAACAAATAATATCTATATTTGAAATGGGACTAACAATAATTAGGGAAATAAAAAGGAAATGAAAATATTCCTAACCTATCTTGGGTGGTTCGTGTCGGCTTTATCCTTTTTGCATCATTCCCCCCAGGTTGAAAGAAGAGTTCAACCTCGAACTTAGGTCTTCTTCATGTTGCCTCTCTAGATATGGTGTACTTGAAGAGCTTCCTTTGTGACATTGGATCTTGATCCTTTATTTGGTGGTTCCGGCTTGATAGGATGTAGTGTGACTTACTTTGCTTTGTGAGCAAACGTATATATATTGTCGCGCACGCCATGAGTTCCATTCTTGTCGTACTAATAGTATATCACCACTATCCATTGGTAGCACATCACACCAAATTGTATCTTTATAATCTTCAACAATTGCAAAAGTAACTTGGCATATATGTCAGACTTGCACTTTATCACTTGTTGTCAGCCATTTGACAAAATAGGGATAATAATGCTTTCGAACCTTCAGCTTTGAGCAATCCACAAGAGATTGAGATATGATGTTTTCACAACTTCATCCATCAATCACAACTGTGCAACCATTTCTTCTCAACATTAGGTGTGGTTTTATCGAGGACCATGAGTCCTTTTCGGTTTCTATTTCCTTCACTTCCTCTCTTTCTTTAGAATGATTTTCCGATCTACCTCCAACGTGCTT
Organism: Litsea cubeba; assembly: GCA_012931725.1. Taxonomy (NCBI): domain Eukaryota; kingdom Viridiplantae; phylum Streptophyta; class Magnoliopsida; order Laurales; family Lauraceae; genus Litsea; species Litsea cubeba. Next base: position 55,868,942 of record CM022953.1, read on the forward strand.
CCAACACAATCGCTTGGAAGACAATGGATCTTCATGCCACGCGTGTTGGGCATCCTTTACATTTAGCCATGGGGGACGAGGAGTTTGATCAAGTACCACTATCCACTATTCCAGAGATCTGGAAGGAGAATGGTTAGGGTCGGATCTGCACGCCTTTTACACCTTATCAACTTCCTCTCTGATTGGAACGACATCCATGCCTTCTGGTCAGTCAGCAATTGGATCCCAAACCGGCATTTTACCCTAACACCTTAAATCTAACAAGCATATAACACACTGTAATTCTATCAATAAACTAACACGAGATCCATTTTCATACCTAACGAATATTTGTAAAAATCCTCCTTAGCAGCCGCCAGCCATTATTGTATCAATTCTGGTCAATTGGCACCATTGAGGGGCCATGGGCCTATTATGGTAGCTGTCGACACCCTTGACAAAATTTTTTAGACAAGTGTACATTCCTTTTTAGTTAGACAATTTGATGTAATTAGCCCCAATCAAAGGGGATTTGACACCATTGACAAAATCTTGTCTACAAGTGTACATTCCTTTTTAGATAGGCAATTTGATGTAATTGGCCCCAATCAAAGGGGATTTGTATCATTGTAATCTTTACAATTGTGGCAACTAATGATATAGAAATTTGAGGAGGCCATAAAGGATAGGCACTCATCTTGGATAATTTTCTCAAAAACTTCTTTCGTTTTCAAAGGGTTTCTTCCCTATCATGGTATCAGAGCCTTTGGAAAGTCTTCTTAGTTCAATATCAGAGATCTGACATTCAGATCTACTGATTTCTGGCAAACATCATTGAAATTACCCGGCTGTTCATATCAGAGATCTGTGAATCAGATCTGCTGGTATCTTAGGTGATATCGAACTACACAGAAGGTATCCTTTCAGTCTGTGGGGTCCATCATGGATTGATTTTGATCAGGGTGATCAAATCTTGACGGTTGACATGAGAAGATCGGATTTAGCATTCTGGCAATTGTTTCTATCAGAAGGTTATTCTGACATCAAATCTAGAAGCAGTCGTCCTTTAGATCTGAGGATGAAGCTGATCTGCTGTGGGGCCCACTCAAGGAGTCGATTGAAGCTGTACCTTTCTGAGGTTGGTCGACCAATATTGCTGGGTTTTACTACAATTTTTCAGAATTTTTGGAGCTCTGAAATGTTAGTTTTTAACCCCATTCTGTCATTCAGCAATTTTGAGAAATAGTTTTTATTTGGACGATTGGATTCTGTGATCGATTGTGAGATCTAGACCAAACTTTAGCACAAGTTATATAATTCAATACCTACTCTTACTGGAAATCAAATTTAAATGTTTGAAATTTTGGTTTTGAACACAAACAGAAAAACAGTGCTGTTTTCTCGATAGCCTGAGCCATTTTTGTGGTTTTTGCATTTTGTTTTGGGCCGCCTTTCTGTGTAACCGAAGAAATCTGGATTTCTGAAATTTCCATCATCTTTGCACACCTTAAAATGGCTGATAAAATAGAAGTTTTGCCGGTCAAGTTTAATGAAAAATTTCTTCTCTTGGGAATCCACGTTAGCTTGAGGGAAGAACTCTTTGGGGACACAGATGGGAATTTCCTAACCAAAAAATAATGCTAAATTGGGTCAATGGGAGACCAATGATGCTAAGATCATGAGTTGGCTCACTAGCTCAGTGGACCAACAGATTGTTGCCTCAATTACGTCCATATAAGACAGCAAAAGAAATGTGAGACTATTGGAGCACACTATATAATCAAGATAATTCTGCTAGAAAGTATTTCATCAATTGAAATGTGATATTTCTGAATATTCTCAAGGAATAAGTCAATTCAAGACTACTATTCCGGGCTTATCAATCTATGGACATAATGCACGGAACTGGTTTACTCCACCCTTTTTGCTGCCTCTCTTCCTGATTTCAAAAACATAAGGACAACAACGAGATTCGTTTTGATGAAACTACGAGTAGTATTTTGGGCTTATCAATCTATGGACCAGAATACACGGAACTGGTTACTCCAACCCCTTTATGCTGCCTCTTCCTGATTTCTAAAACATAAGGACAGCCAAACGAGATCAGTTTTTGATGAAACTACGAGTAGAATATGAATGTTTCGCTCAAATCTGTTGAGTTGTGTCCCCAACCTTCTCTGAATGAATGTCTCGGAGAGCTTATTCGTGAACGAGTTTGCGTCTTCTTACTCAAGCTATGATTGACAATAAAGGCACTCTTCTTTGGATGTTGCCTTTGCTAGTCAAGCCACGCCTAGGGACTTGAGCAAAGTTCAGTGTTATTGTTGCAAGGAGTATGGTCATGTGGCTAACCAATGTAAGAAAAAAGTATGCAATTATTGCAAAAAAGCTGGGCATATAATTTCTGAATGCCAAAGGAGGCCGCAGAATAACGGGAATCGGGCACTTCATACTTCCCATCATGAAGAATCTTTTGATGCAACTGTGTAGCAGGTAGCCCAGCTGTCTGCCCATTAGTTACTCTTACTACTCCAGCCAATACTCTTCCTCCCGAAGTTGTACAACAGATTTTACAGTCTGCATTTTCTGCCCTTGGGCTTACAGGTAAAACACCAACATTGCAACTTTGGTATGTAGACTCCGGTGCTTCTTGTAGACAAGTGTACATTCCTTTTACATGACTTTGATGATTCTGAAAATATAGGATCCAAACCAGGGGTAGTTTATGTGCGAAGCGGGACACTTACAACAATTGCAGAAGAGGATCCTGACCTGGAACAATACCCAGCGCCTGATCTTCAACCACTTAGAAGGTCCAGCCCCGTCCCTCTAAACCACCTGATAGGTATGGGTTCGCTAATAACTCCCTACTTGCCAACTTGACATCTGTCCTCTATACCTAATTCCTATTCGCAGGCTACTCAGCAACCTTGTTGGCAACATGCAATGCATGAAGAACTTGATGCTTGATATTAAATGGCACTTGGGAAATTGTAAGTTGTCCAGAAGGGATAAAACCCATTGGATTGCAAGTGAGTTTACTCTGTCAAGCTCAAATCTGATGGATCATTAGATCGATATAAAGCGCATCTTGTTGCAACTGTGCAATCGTCAAGAATATGGAATAAATTATGAAGAAACCTTCGCCCTAGTGGCTAAAATGACCATAGTACAGACCATGCTTGCCGTTGCTTGCTTCACAAACATGGCACTTATCAAATGGATGTAAAAAGTGCGATCCTTCATGGTGATCTTAAAGAAGATTGTATATATGAAACCTTCTCTCCTGGTTTCAGAATAGTTTTGCTACTGAGGTTTGTAAGTTGCGACGGTCCCTTTATGGATTGAAACAAGCACCTCGTGCTTGGTTCGACAAATTAAGGCTAACACTATGAAATATTTAGTTTGTGCAAAGTAAAAATGTTCCATCTATGTTTCTTTTGGAAATTTCGTATGTGATTACGGTCTTCTCGTTTATGTTGTGATCTATTATCACTGGATCCGATATGATCGACATTTAAGAGATCAATGATACACTTAATTCCTCATTTCATATGAAGGACCTGGGAAGGCTTCAATATTTTTCTAGGACTAGAAGTTAATATCTCTAAAGGTGGGAATCTTTATAAATCAACATAAATATGCTACAGATTTGATAAAATTGGTCCGCTTGGAGAATTCCACTCCAGTTGATACACCATTGAAGGTTAATGTAAAGTATAGGCATGAGGATGGTGACCTTCTCTCTGATGCGGCTTACTATAGAAAATTGATCGGCAGCCTTGTTTACTTAACCATCACTCGTCCTGGATATTTCCTATGCCTGTTAACTTAATGAGCCAATCATGACTGAACCACGTCATCATCATTTAGTTGCAGTCAAACGAATCATTCGATATATACTTGGAACTCTGGAGTCGAGGATTATTTTACTCTGCTAGGTCTTTTCTGATCTCAAAGGCTTCTGTGATGTAGATTGGGTAGGGTTGCCCAGATACCCGTTGGTTAACCACGGGATGGTGCATGTATCTTGGCAATGTGCTAATTTCTGTGAGTTGAAAAAAAGAAGCGTGTTTCTAAATTCTCCACTGAAGCAAAATATCGTGCTACGTCTTCTGCTTGCTCAGAAATTATTTGGCTCCGAAGGGTGTTATCAGAATTAGGATTTCCTCAGGCGAAGCCCACTTCTCTATATGCTGATAATACCAGTGCTATTATGATAACAGAAAAATCCCATCTTTCATGAACGTACTAAACGTATTGACGTGGATTGTCATTTCATACGGGATGCCTTTGATGATAGTACGATTGATCTTCCGCATATTTCAACTGGATCTTCAAAATGCAGATATCTTTACCAAGGCTTTACCAAGACCCCGTCATCAATTTCTAGTAAACAAGTTGTTGCTGATGGACTCACCATCATCAATTTGAGGGGGGTATCAATTCTGGTCAATTGGCACCATTGATGGGCCATGGGCCTATTATGGTAGTTGTTGACACCCTTGACAACAACAAAATCTTGTAGACAAGTGTACATTCCTTTTTAGTTAAACAATTTGATGTAATTAGCCCCAATCAAAGGGGATTTGACACCATTGAAAAAATCTTGTCTACAAGTGTACATTCCTTTTTAGATAGGCAATTTGATGTAATTGGTCGCAATCAAAGGGGATTTGTGTCATTGTAATCTTTACAATTGTGGCAACTAATGATATATAAATTGAGAAGGCCATCAAAGGATAGGCACTCATCTTGGATAATTTTTTTCAAAAACTTCTTTCGTTTTCAAAGGGTTTCTTCCCTGTCATATTGCTCATCAACTATTAGAAGTTTTGTCGGAGCATAAGAAAACTTTATCATCATCCTCAAAACATTGTCCTAACTATGTTGGGGTTGGCTACACGACTTCTGTTTTTCCATTTTGATTTATCTTGAGCCAAATCCTCAGATAAGTTGCATTTCTTCATATCTATTTTTTACAACCTCCATCCGTATCCTCTTTGGCCTACCCCTTCCCCTTGGTGGGCCATCAACCTTCCATAGCCAAACTTTTCCTTACCAGCGCTGTTGTCGGCCTACGTTGGATATGCCAAAACCATCTCAAATGGGTTTCTCTAATTTTATCCCCTATTGATGCTACCCCTAAATGCTTCTCGGAAGCGCTCATTTCTAAATTCATCATTCCTAGTTTACCACACATATGACCTCAACATTCTCATCTTTGCTACATCCATTTTGTGCATATGTTGCTTCTTGATTGGCCAACATTATGCTCCATAGGTCATAACTGGTCTAATCGATCTCTTGTAAAATTTTCCCGTCAATCTTGTTGGCATTCGTCGGTCACAAAGCACTACAAAAGCAAGTCTCCACTTAATCATTTCGCTTTTATCCTATGTTAGACAGCTTCATTCTTCACCAATCTCCTCATCCTTACTAATTATAGAGCCAAGGTAACGAAAGGAATCTCTTTTGTGCTATCTCATGGTCTTCAATTCTCACAATAGTTTCAGCTCTTCAATATGCCCATTGAAGTTACAATTTATATATTCCGTCTTTGTATGACTTATTTTAAAGCCTTTGGATTCTAAAGCCTTGCACCATCTCTCGAGTTTTGCATTCACACTATCTCTTGATTCATCTAGCAGCACTATGTCATCTACAAATAACATACACCAAGGTATCTCTTCTTGAATACGAGCAGTTTACTCATACATAATCAATGCAAAGAAATAAGGTCTTAGCCTCTTAGGGCTGGCTTCCTAATGTAGACCTATGGTCATTGAGAACTCACCTGTGTCTCCACAAGTAGTTCTCACACTTGTTACCGCTCCGTCATACATGCCTTAATAATTTCAATATAACGTCTTGGAACATTCCTTTTATTTCAAATCCGCCAAATTAAATCTCTAGGTACCCTGTTACATGCTTTTTTCTAGATTGATAAAGACCATATGTAGATTTTCTTCTTTGCTCGATATTTTTTCATTAATTGCTTAAGTTAGAAAATAGCTTCCATAGTTGTCCTCCCTGGCATAAAATCAAATTGATTTTCAGATATTTTGGTCTTTCTGTCCAGGTCTTTGCTCCATTACTCTCTCCTATAGCTTCATTGTATGACTCATAAGTTTAATCCCACGATAGTTGGTACAGTTTTGTATATCTTCCTTGTTCTTATATATAGGCATTGCAACACTTCTACTCCATTCATTCAACATTTTCTTCGTCATTAATATCGTACTTAACAGTCAAGTTAACTAAATCTCCCCAACTTCTCCTAAGCATTTCCAAGCCTCATTCGGAATGTCATTTGGACCCGTAGCCATAATTATATATGTATTGAAAAGAATGATGCACCACTAACCTTCATCCTCATCAAGCAACATTTGTAACAAATTTTCGAGCAAAGATTTTTTTTCACCCCTCTTTAAAGAATGTATCTAGAGTTTTGTTCGTTGAAGAAAAGGCTCAACCATGGAAGAGAACTTCAGTAAGTTCATCACAAAGAGTTGATATCATGATATGTTGGTGGAGCAAGTGGTAGATCCTAGAGAAAATGTTAAAAATCCTTCGGCATTCAGAATTCACTCATTGGGGGGGGGGGGGGGGGGGGGGGGGAGAACAACTCTTAGGAATGTTCAAGTTAGTTGACAACACTTCAAGTGAGTTAATAATAGGGGAGGACAAAGAACAACATCATTGGGTGATTGGTGCTAGAGAAGATAATGAAAGGAAACAACTCGTCGTTGAGTGTTCTTGGGGCTTATTAGATGAAATGTTGAGGGCTTTGGAAATTTGGATCGGCAAATGGCTGGATTTAGGGATTTCGAGGCTTGGATTGTCAAATGCTCAGATTTAGGCTTTGAGCTTCGAGGTTCAAAAGTTGATCTAAATGATGGAGAAGAGAGTTGTGCTAAATCAACTCCTGATATATGTTTGTATGGCCAATGGCCCCATTAGCATGCCACTTGTCGATGTTATTAGTCATAGATCAAAGACATCTGAGGATTTTGAGAAACTATGAATGAATGGAGTGAGTGTAGATCCCTTTGGGGCCTCCTTAATATATAATGCGTTGTATGTTGTGATTCAAAGAGTAGAACTTATTTATAATTATGAGTGAGTCAGTGACTTTCATGTAAATGCCAGGAACTTGAGGGCTTTTTTTTTTTTTTTGTGATTTCCGTAAATAGTGAAATAACATAATAATAAGGGTCGTCTAACCTAGTAGGTTAATCGATCCTTCTATTGCTTCCTCAATCTCTTTTTCTTACCCTCTCTTTTCTCTTTTCTTTCTCTTACACTTTTGTTTGATACCCTAGATTAAAACCCTAGATCTAAGATCTAGACCTAACAACTTGGTATCAGAGCATACCTAAAGCTCAAGGACTTATGTACAAAGGACTACGTCTACAAGGGCCTTGATTTGAAAGCAGCAGTGATTTTGAAGGGAACAAGCCCCAACCGAACTTGTGTGTAGGTTCGGTTGGCTGGAAATGTATTCATGACGTCCCTGACTTCATCTATAGTGTGACAAAATGTTCTGAGAAACATTTTCCGTTGGCCGAGAGCCTTGTGTGAGGCTATGGTGATGAAATTGAAGTGGGTGTGAAGGTTTTTGTACAGTTTTGTGCAGCCCGTGTGTTGACAGTGAAGGACTTTTAAGAGGCTTTGGTGATGGTAACTGGGTTTGACAGTATTGGTGAAGTCTGCTGTGTTTTGCAGCCCCGTGTAGGGTTAGTGATGTCTGTTTGTGTTATTGGTGAAGTTGACCGTGAGTTTCTTCAGTCGGCAATATGAAGTCGACATGTTCCTTCCTGTGGTGGCCTCTTCTGTGCGTTGCTGTGTGGGACTTAGGTGATATTCTTGACAGCCACATGTGAAGTGGTTGTGTGAACCACTGTTGTCTGTTAAATCTACTTCAGATTTGCTACAAACACAGGTTTGGGTTTTATTCTCTTCAATTGATCATCTTGCATTTCATTTGTGATTGAGTTGTTAAATTTGCAATGGAGTCTAAGAGTGATAATTCTATTGGAACTACACCCCACTTTCCCAGCATTACAAATCTGAACGTTAAGATAACACCTGAAGTCTTCAATTGTGGGGGTCACCGTTGTGGAGGACATTTTGGTGGTCGCGGTCATGGACCTGGTGTTGGGAGTGGTTATGGTTGGCATACACCGATCATGACAAACTCTACTATGCATAATGTGGAAGGTATCGTCCTACTAGAGAGACCTGTTGGCATCTGAATGGTAAGCCTCAGAATGTATCTGCAACACCAGATGAAATGGAGCATCCTAACGATACCACAGAGCAAGAGACAAGTAACCAACATTGGAAGGATGAACTTTCAGTTCTTTGACAAAGGTCGGGTAGCGTTAGAAGGTGGGACTTCAAATTCGTCAGTTGTCATGACTTCTTCTCATACCCCTGTGACATTTGCATCTTCTGCTTCTTCATCTACTTGGGTTATTGATTCAAGGGCTACAGACCATGTGATAGGTACGATTTTTCGTCTTATACTGCTACCACTCAAGGAAGGGTTGCCGATAGTTCTTACGACCCAGTAGCTGGGAAAGGGACTATCCAATATCCATGTCTCACCCGACCCCTATTTATTTAATCTTTTATGTCTGTTAGTGTTCTCACAAAAAATCTCAATTGTCGTGTCACATTTTATCCTTCTTATAGTGTTTTCTATGATCCGAGGACTGGAAAGAAGATTGGTGGTGGTAGTGAGAACAATGGTCTTTATACCCTGTATCTGAAGAGGACAGAGCCTAAAGTGTTACAGACACGTGGTTGATGAGAATAAAGTGCTATTGTAGCATTGTTCTTGGCCATGCACTCATACAATGTCTTGGGAATTTTTCCTTCCGAACAATCAAAATAAAAATAATGGTGTTTTGAGATGTGATGCATGTCAAGCTAAGAATAAGAGAACTGTGCATTCAGTGAACCTTAATAAAAGAAGTACCAGTTCATTTGATTTAGTTCATTATGATGTGTGGAATTCTCCAGTGGTTTCTATTCATGGGCATCATTATTTTATTATATATATTGATGATGCAAACATAGGTTACATGGGTGTACTTAGTGAAAAAAAATGAGGTTTTTATATATTTTCAAAACATATCATAAAATAATGGAAATTAAGTTTGATAAGAGGATCAAAGATTTCCGATCTGACAATGGGGGATAACATTTCTCACAAGATTTTCAGATGTACGTGACAGAAAATGGAATTAAATCACAAATCTCATGTGCATGTGCTCCTATACAAAATGGGGTGGCTGAGCGTAAGAATAGGCACCTTTTGGAGGTTACACGAGCTCTCTTATTTGAGATGAACGTTCCAAAATATTTTTGGTCAGATGGTGTCTTAATTGCAGCAATAAATAGAATGCCTTCACAGACATTAGAAGGAAAGAGTACAATATAGATTCCATGTCCTAGTATGCCATTGTTCCAAGTTCCCTAACGATATTTGGGTGTACTTGCTTTGTACATGTCCCGAAACACCACTGGGATAAATTAGATAAACAGGCAATCAAGTGCATATGTGTGGGGTACCCCAATAATCAGAATAGTTACAAATGTTATGCTCCTGGAAAAAAGGCTGGATTTTTGTTACATTAGATGTGAGTTTTCATGAAGGTGTTCGTTTTTACTCATCTATAGGTGAAAAAACTTTTATATGTGAAAAGTGAAGAGATTAATCTACTTAATCTTGATTTAGTCACCCTTCCAGTATATCTAGGATCACTAAATGAGACTGGTACGAAGTTGTATGAGTGTTGAAGAACAAGAAGAGAGAGATTAGTTCAGGAGCTATTGCAAGTATACTCCAGAAGAAGGAAGAAAGGCAAACCAATGTTCTCATCCATACTATCATCATTTGATGTTCCAGGTTCAAATCCTCTATCTTCTCTCACCCATCGATTCTCAATCATAGGTTATACCTCATCCAGGTACTTTCCTCTGATTTAGATCTTCCCATTGCCTTGAGAAAAAGCAGCAATATATTGTGTCACTTACCATTTCATACAAAACTTTGTTTCATATCATAGCCTATCACCTGTATTGCGTGCATTTGTCTCTATCCTAGCCACTGAATGTATACCTAAACATTCAGTGCATTTTTTTTTTCCTATAAAAAAAAAGTATACCTAAACATGTGTCTGAGGCCTTATCACATCCTAAGTGGAAAGGAACAATGAATTCTCTAGAGAAAAATCATACATGGGAGCTTACCACTCTTCCTGAAGGAAAATACACTGTTGGGTGTAAATGGGTATATACGCGTAAGTATAATCCAGATGGCACAATTAATAGGTATAAGGCCAAACTTGTTACTAAGGGGTTTACTCAATCTTATGGAGTTGACTATTTTGAAACTTTTTCTCTAGTGGCAAAATTGACTTCCATCCGGGTGATACTATCTCTAGTTCAAACTTTAATTAGACTTTAGACCTATTGGATGTGAAAAATGCATTTTTCCATGGGGAATTGAAGGAAGAGGTTTATATAGATTCTCCACCAGGATTTGTTATCATAGAGTAGTAAAATAAAATGTGCTTGCTAAAGAAGTCTTTAAATGGACTGAAACAATCACCTCGGGCTTGGTTTGAAAGAATCAGTAGAGCTGTGATTAAATTTGGATTTACAAGGTATTATGCAGATCATATTGTCTTTTGTAAAAAGGCATGAAGGTCATTATACTTGTGGTGTATGTTGATAACATAATTGTTATAGGAGATGATGAGGAAGAAATTTCCATATTACAATGTTGAAAAAGTCTGCATGGAGGGAATTTGGGGCCCAGAATTTGGACCGGGCCCTAGGTTCTCATCTAATATTTTGGTGAGAACCTAGGGCCCGGTCCAAATTCCGGGCCCCAAATTTCGTCCATGTAGACGGGTTGTAAAATGTTTTCTTAGAACAGAGTTTGAGATCAAAGACCTAGGGTTGCTTAAATATTTCTTAGGCATTGAAGTGGCAAGGTCAAAAAGAGGAATTGTCATATCACAAAGGAAATATATCCTTGATCTTTTTGAAAAAAAACAGGGAAACTTGGGCAAAGCTATCAAACACTCAAATAGAACAGAACCATGGTCTACACTGAAAGTGGGGAACTGCTTGAAGACGAAAGGATGTATTAGAGATTAGTGGGAAAGCTAATTTATTTCAGTATTACGGGGCCTGATATTTCATATGCTGTTGCTTTGGTAAGTCTATTTATGTATACTCCCAGAGCTGACCATTTAGTAGTAGTGAATCTGATTCTTCAAATATTTGAAAAGCTCACCAAGTCAAGGAATACTTTACAGGTCACATGGACATGCAAAGGCTATAGCCCTCATAGATTCTGACCGGGCTGGATTTTTGTCATATAGAAAGTCTACAATAGGATATTGTACAATGGTTGGAGGAAATCTAGTTTTATGGAAAAGTAAAAACAAGTTGTTACTACCAAGTCTATGGCAAAAGCCGAGTACAGAGCATGTAGCTCATGGGTGTTGCGAGCTATTGTGGCTAAGGATATTGCTGGATGAGTTGGGATTCAGGTAGGGTGATCCAATGTTTCTCTACTTTAATAGTACGTTAGCGATTAAACTGGCTAATAATCTTGTCTATCATGAGAAAACAAAGCATGTAGAAGTGGATTGCCATTTTATCCACGAAAAAATCGAGGATGGGTTATTGGTACAGAATAATCTTGTCTATCATGAGAAAACAAAGTATGTAGAAGTGGATTGCCATTTTATCCACCAAAAAATTGAGGATGTGTTATTGGTACAGTTCCTATTGAAGATCAATTAGCAGACTTTCTCAAGGAGGTAAAGCTAAGTTGCATTTTGTTTTGTCCAAGCTGGGCGTTGTAATGTGCACCGAAATTTTCCTTTTTAAGAGGGGGGGGGGGGGGGGGGGAGTGTTATGAGTCAAAGAGTATGACTTATTTATAATTTGGAGTTAGGGACTTCTATGTAAATACTTGGAACTCGAGGTTTTTTTTTGTAATTTCTAAAAATAGTGAAAAAACATCATAATAAGGGCGATCCTTCTATTACTTCCTCAATATCTCTCTTTCCCTCTCTTCTCCTTCACATTTATTTGATGCCCTAGAATAAGAACTTCAAAAGATATGCAAGAGGAGCGCACTAGAGTTTGCAAAATGCTTCATGTGTGATGGTGTTCATACTGACCTCTTCTCTAGTTTGGTGCGGATCGTTCGTTCACTTGTTTACGGTGTGGCTGCGTCAATGTTTTTAACTCTTGGGATTAGGAGTCTGAGAGTCTCATACTGCTTGCGTGGCACATTCTTTTGTGTTTACTCTTGTTGAAGAGTCCCTCTGATGAGCAATCGGAGGTGGCGACGTCATTACCTTTTAATGCATCCCCCTTCCCTAGACAACTTTGTATACCATCTTTGGAAAGATTACAATCAATGATTACCCTTTGATTAGGTGTTTACAACTAATATCAAAACATAGATGTCAACTCAATAATACAAAGAAAAACTTCATGGTTGTCAACATATCTTCTAGAATATGAGTCATAAGCGAGTCAGCCTAGTGAGCCCATGTGGGTCCAAGCACCCACAACACACACACACACTTAATCAAATAGATGTGGGGGAATCAACGAGCAGCAATTTGCCCACTAGAAATTGACGACGAGGCTTCGGCACTGCTTTGGTGAAGATATCAGCATTCTAAAATACAGTAGAGACATGAGGAAGAGAAATGGTAAATGATCATCATAATTGATGCAGCACGGAGATGTGGAAATTAGCCAACAGGCTAAATTCCAAGCCAAAGGGCTTAGGGTAGGATGTCTTGGCCTCACACCAAAGACAAGAAGCAAATTGACGATAGGGAAAAATCAATCTTCTATTCAATTCAATGTAATGTATCCCAAAGAGAGGGAATTACATCCTTTATATAATTAAAGTCCAACCACTAACTTAGCAATCAAGCCATATAAAATTAGAAACTACCTAATTCTGCTAGATCATAGCAATTGTTAGAATCTAAGAAATCTACTAGAAGATAGAAAATTTTGAAACTGCCGTTGGAGAATCTTGGGGAAGAATTCTTCACTGCTGGGCCTTGTGGGTTTTGGGTTTTCTCGTATAGACCTTCAGACGGGGCCCATTAGTCTGTGGCCTGCATCAATAAGCATCGCGAATGAAATGAAAACTCTCTTAAATATGTTTGGTCCTCTCGTGACAGATAGGATTTTTTGTTATCTTGATGGCTCTAGTGTTATCTCCATGAAGATGAGTAGGTTCCTTTTGATAAAAACCCAATTCAGACAAGATCCGTCGAAGCCAAGTTTTTACTCAAGTGATTGGTATGCACCAAACAACCTAGAAATAAGTTACTAGTATGCACACAATTAAAAACTCGCAAGAGCACAAGATCGCTATGTAGTGTAGTGAATTGTAAGTACGAGGTCGATCCCACGAAGACTTGTGATAAAATAACGTCAAAACTAACTAAAAATCAGAATATTAAATGGAGTAATTGGATGATGAAAAGTGGAATTAAACTATTAAAAACAGTAATTTAAAGTATCAAAAGCTAATTGGAAAGTAACCTAAAACACAACTAGTATGAGAACTGAAAAACAGTAATAATGAATGAATGAACTAGGGTTTCATCTACTTCCCTAACCAATCCTATGCATGTCCCTTATTATCTTTTAATAAAAAATCAGATTTTATTAGTGACATTTATTAACCTCGACCATGGCATATGCGTCTAGATTATTATTCCCCTAAACCTAATTCAGGAGTGGCATACTACATGAATTGCTCATTATGATGCAAAAACTAAGCATGGCATATGTCCTAGTCAAAACAAACATAATGCATAAAACAATGGGAAAAATAATGCATGAGTCTAAGCATGGCATATACTTAGATTATTCATGGTTCTAAACCCTAAATGCTTAACATCAAGATCAATCAAAATTAAGTTAGCTACTCTTAAAATTAATTGAACATCACATGGTTGGCATGGCATATACACAACTCATCAATTAATAACATGGTTTAGAATCTCAACCAACAAAACTGAAATCTGAATTAAAAGATGCCAAAAGAAACTACATAAAACTAGGCTAGGGTTTCAATTACACCCTAGCCCTAAAAACAATTAGCTACTCATGTTTGTAATGAAAATAACATAAAAACTAAAGTCATAGAAGGAACTCTGAAGAATGAAGAAGAAGGAAGAATTCAACCAGCAATTGCTTGGATTTTTCTCCTCCAAAAGTTCTCCAAAGTTGCTCCTAAGATGGCTCCCCAAGATGGTATGTACGGCTGCTGTGTATTGTGTGTATGGTGGCTGGAATTATGGAATCATGGGGCTGGAATTACTGTTCACGTGGCTAGGATATGAATGGGGTCATGAGGGCTGGTTTTTAATGGATAATGGTGGCTGGAATTACTGTTCACGTCCACTTCCTTCATGCTATTTATAAATCTTGTAACAGCCTCTTTTAGCAAGTAGTTCCCTTTTAGAAATAAATCTTCAACCTTCCTTACAATTAGGTAACCTAATTAGATTGAATAAGGAGTCGTGTTTCTTGATAAGCAAGACTTTCTAAATCTGGTCCCACTTGTATCTTCTAGAAACTTCTTCACATGGACCCACAAATCTGAGATTAATTGCAAGGAGTTAAATCTGAACTTTTGTCATAAAAGTGGGCCCTATTTCTTAGACTTTTAACTTGACTTGAACTCTTGCTCCAAACTTTCCTTCTTTTTCTCTTTGTTTTTCTCCATTCTTGAACTCCACTTCTAATTTGAATAAGACTTCTAATTTCTGAAATTCTTTTATTTGTAATAGATGTGGACCCCTCTTGGGCGTGTAACCCTAGATTGGGTTTCTTCTTTTTTCTTCTTTCTTTCTTTTGCTTTTCTTCTTTGATTAGAATTTCTTTCTCTAATTCTTTCCTTCTTTGAATTGTAAGTTGTCCAAATAATTAGAAAGTCTTTTTTGAATCTGAAACATCTTGAATGGGACCCACCTCGGTCCTTCTTTGGGATTCACGCCCATCATGTTTCTTCATTAATTCCTCTCTTTTTGCTCCTTTTTACCTTTGCATAAAAATTAACAAGACTATGTAAAAGCAAATAAAATAAACATGAACTAGAATAGGATAAACAAAATATTAGGGCTTAGATTGCAAACAATCAAGCACTTATCAGTGATCAGTTCGAATTTTCAATGAGATGAGTGAAAAGATGGGCAGTTGTGTCTTTCTTTGGTAGTATAGAAATATGAATTGCAATATTTAGTATCATGATTTGTTAAGCATGATCATATTTGACATGTGGATCTCCACTGGTACCATATAAAATTCTTAGGTGAACTTTTATACCATTGACCAAATAACACTTTGTTATCTTGCTGAAACAAAACTTCATGGTATCTATATGGCAGTTTTCATGTTGCGATTTTGACTTGATTTGTAACTTTTTGCCACGCATTCCCCTGCCTGTGTCAACTGTCAAATATAGTGGGGCAATTATTATATACAACCTTTCTCCACTCATTTATTCTAGGCATCCCTCTGCATGCATGACAACCATCTAATGTGCTTGTTATTGGTTATGCCACCAGGTGGCTGACTCACTTGAGAAAGGCACTGAGCATGAAGATGAGTACATGATCAGTGAGAAGGAACTCCTAGTAAACCGGTATGCTTATTTCCAGTTTGTTGCTGTGAATGTTGACTACTCGACTTACAGCCATTGTTTGATGAGGTTGACAATTTGTTTCTATTGGTTCCCTTTTCTTTAATTTCTGAAGGTTTATTTCTATACCAAAAGATATGGGAACATTCAACTGTGGGGCATTTGTTGCTGGGATTGTCAGGGTGAGCGTGCAATACTGTTGATCTGTTTATCTAATTGGCTTTTATTCTTCTTGTAATCCAGTCGTTTAAGGTTGCTAAAGGACTCATTGTTGTGCAGGGTGTCTTGGATAGTGCAGGTTTCCCAGCTGTAGTGACCGCACATTTTGTACCTATGGAGGGCCAGCAACGACCACGAACAACCATCTTAATAAAGTTTGCTGAAGAGGTAAATACTTGATTATTGTTTTTCGTATTTTTCACATCTCTTGGAATTTATTTCTGCTTTAATTAGCACTAGCACAATAACCCGTCCTAAGCACGGGCATGACCCACATGACTAGGGTCCACACTCCATCTAATTAGTTTTGACTTTTTTTGATAAATAAGTACACATGTATTGAGTGTTGTAGTGGTTAGGTTAGTTATTTAAAAGGGCAAGAGGTCATGAGTTCAAATCTCCTGACCTATACATTTTTCGCATTTTTAGAAATGCTCAATAAAAAAAGTCAAAATTGAAAGGAATCTGGTCAAAATTGAATCCAAAACCCTTGTCTTTAATATATTATAATTCCTTCTCTCAGGTTTGTTTTTCACATATTTTTAGCTCTAGTGATCAATTATCTTTCCTTAACTGTTCTGAATCATTTTATGTTCCTCGTGTCTAGCTCCAACAGTTTCACTTGTTTGTGTCCAAGTTGGTATTCCTATGTGTGCAGTGGCGGACCCAGAATTTTTGGTTGAGGGGGGCTTGGAAAATATTTGTTTTATTTAAAATGATAACTTGAAAGATGAGTTTATGAGTTTTAGTGACAGCCTAACTGATACGTGTCGGCTGAGTTTTAAGAGCTATTAAAAATTCATAATATATTTTTTATAACACTATATGAGATAAAGAGCCAACACTATATCAAATTCTCTATATCCTTCTCCTATCCTTCTAAATCGAAGCTCTCCTTTTGAAATAAATGAACGCAAGATAAGCATTGGCTCGTTCTTCTTAGCCATTGTAAATAAGTAGATAAAAATAAAGAAAATTTCCAAAATTTCGTATCTTTTACATTTTAATGGATTTTGAGAATTTTGTGAAATACATCCAGAGAATCCAAATACATTTAAACCGTTTAATGTACTTTACTCATTTGAAAAATGACAATGATAATTTTGATAAAGACGATAAAGTGTTGAATGATCTTAAATTCCTAATTACAATTTTGAGATTAAAAGAAGAAAGAGGAAAAAAAAAGCTCTGCTTCGGTTAGGTCTTGTAGTGAATCAGAGAGATCTTTTATAGATCTCGAAGATCTTTTACAGATCTCGAAGTGAGCCACCCAGTTTGTGCTCATTTGCAATTATTTGCTTTCTATTGTAGAAAATCATTTAGAAAAAAAGTGTTTATTCTGTGCAGCAAAATTATTGTATCAATTGTTGGAAAATATCCACATGGAAAATCCATTTGATTTTTCTAATGTTAGGCAAATGTTCCACCAAATACTCCATGTCAATACGGTGACAGGAGATGGTGTTAGGCAAAATATGAAAATACAAGGATGAAAATGTTAGATGTTAAGAAATATTAAGATGTTAAGAGGATAATAATAATCTAGTAAAAGATAAGAAAATTGCCAATCAATACACGAAAGTAAAGAAACTAAACAAATAAGGGTACCTACCTAGAGATGGGTTTTTAAAAACAAAAGGAGGAATGAGAAGTGGCGGCGGCGCACTGCAAGGAATACTTACCTAGAGAGGGACAATGGAGGCTTGCCAATGCCAGATACGGAGTGTTATTTGAAGGTCTCATCCAATTTGGCGTTTTGAGAGAGAGAGTTTGGGAAAATGGATGGGGGCTGGACAAATTTTTAAGTGGGGGCTGGGCTGGATGGGCTTTAGAGAGCCCATTGGCTTTTTTCCAGTTGGGTGGGGACTGAAGCCCCCATTCTCCTTATGTGTAGGTCCGCACGTGTGTGTGTGTATATATAATATGTGAAAAATTGTATGTGAAAATTATGTTATTATCATTATTATGCGTAGAGGCAACAAGAAAAGTTGCTTCAACTGAGATTATATTCTATATGTAAACCAGGACAAACATGTTCAAGCCTATTAAACCGATTATTCAGGCCAAAACTCATCCTATGGGGTTCCAAGTCCAGCCCACTAAAGCCCAGAAAGTTGGGAAATCCTTAAGAGGATAAGTTATGTGATCATCCGAAACAAATCCAGTGCACGATTGGATTCGATTCTGAGTTGGGTTGCCAAACAACTACATTACGCCTTTACCTTTTACAGCAGTAGTAAATTAACAACCAAAGAGTGATATGCTTCGTGAGATCTCACAAGCAACAAGAAATAAATAAACACCGGAGCTAATCGTGTAGCATATATCAGGTAATCTTGTAGCAATATCACATGCATATTCGCTTGTTAGGAACTGAAGTTAAATGCGAAAGAAGGTGAACCAAGATTCATACCAGATTGATGGTCCTCAAGACCACCTCACAGCCATGTCAAAAGAGTCACCTGTCCTAGAATAATTAGTAATTCCAGTAAAACAAATTCCCGATTTAAATAAGGAATAATAATAATTTTTCAACAATAGACTCAATTGGCAAGTCGTGTGGATATGTCCATGTTATTTTTCCTTCTCTTAGTATGCCCTTCCAGGAGCCCCAAGTGGTCCACCTAGGCCCTTCCAGGTGTGTGCATGCATCAGTATTATTACAGTTAATTGGATCAAGTAGTCTGTTTGCTGATTTCTATATATCTGTTTTCAGAATATATTGGATCAACGGAAATAGCTTGTTTCACTAAATGCAGAGTTTTATTAAAGAAGACTTAATAGGTTTTATAGATCTTCTTAGAAAACCAGTAATTCTGCATGTCACTCTTCCAATTAAGGATAGAAATTGGCCTTTTTTCCCCCAAGTGTTATTAAGGACCTGATCAGAATTATTGGTTATGGACCCTGATTTTGTACCTCTTGATTAAATGGTCCAGATTTGGTTCGAAAGCTGTGGACCCACCACCAGGTAATTGGGTCGGGTCTGGTTTCAGTCAGCTCCTCTCCCATTTGCCTAAATACGCAATCAGGTGAATGTGTGTTTGTTAAATTGGGCTTGGGCCAGTGTTTTATATACATTCTACGGATGGTAATGGACCCTGATTTTAGACATTTGACTATCAGGTCTGGATAATGGACCCTGATTTTAGAAATGTTTTATTGGGTCTGGCTTTGGTCCACATTATGAAACCAATCGGTAATGTGGGCTGTACCCGACAACTGAAACTTAATCAGGGCTGGGTTGGCGATGCAGCCCAAGGGCTTGAAGTTTACACAAGAAGCCCAAAGGCCTTGCTCAACCAACATAGAGGAGGTTCCACATGTAAGCTGTAGAATTATGCAGATGTATAATTCCTTAGGGTTTTATTTACAATCAGTGATGCCCTCTCTACTTCCTTATAGAGGGTAAGGGTACACGGTGGCCAAGCAATGGCTCCTACTGGGTTGGCTGACTGAGGATTTGGAGGAAGGGACTCCCAAAATATACAGGGGACTATGCTGACTGGTTGCTGGTACAGATTTTTGACAGTTACCGTGCAAGCAGTATAGATCCCATTGCAATTATTAGAATCCTATGATTTGTATCATAATCTTAAGGAAAACGATTCGTATCTATGCAATGAATCCTATTTATGGATGAATCCTAGGATTCTTGTGTGAATCTTACTATTTGATACTTGATTCATTGAATCTTACGATTCAAGTGATTCGGCTGAGCGATTATGGATGAATCCTAGGATTCTTGTGTGAATCTTACTATTTGATACTTGATTCATTGAATCTTACGATTCAAGTGATTCGGCTGAGCGATAATATTTACAACTGATAAGTTAATATTAATAATCTTTTATATTTTCCTTCTTTTAGTATTTTTACTTTTAAAATGTTATTTAGTAGTTAATGAAACCTCTTAAGAATTTTCACTACTTTAAGTAGGTTTTAGAAATGAATAAAAATTATGCATTCGATTAGAGCGGTCAATTGTAAGTATTGTTATTGTCTATATCATCTTTTTTTTTTTTTAATGAACACCTTCTCAACTTCAAGAGATAATCCAATTGTGTACGATTGATGGTTTTAATTTTATTTTTACTTTTTTTATTTTGATTTAAAGATAATAAAAAAATAAATATATATTGATACATTAAACTTATTTAGCTATTTACAAATATCATTTATTATTTATTAATATATGTCATGTTGTTCTTGATATGATTGTATGATAAACTTATTTGTCATTGTCTTTATACTACTATGAATGGGAAAAATGGTTACACATTATGAATAGCTACTTTTTTTTTTCTCTTTTTTTCTTTTAATTTTTAAATGTTTTTTTTATTTTTATTAGAAATTTTTTAAAAATGCTATGATTCGTGATACGATTTACGATTTGATTCAATTCATGGGTATGAATGATTTTCAATATGATTCTGATTTTCAAAACAATGCCTATTGGTGAAAATAAAATACAGAAATAAGTTTATCTCGATTCACTCCTCCCGTTCACTCCTCCCAAATGGTAGCCTTGGGCGACCCTGGCCCCACATTGGTTGCTTTAATAACAGTATGCTAAGTTCCACTCTTTTAATTAGTTGGGGCCATGTCTTCTGCCATTGCAAGCAGAAATGTTCCCAGATTACATTTCTCATATTCTTATACATGGTTTGAATCAAAGATTATTCTATACATGCTTTATGATGGGTGTCAGTTTGATGTGGTTCTCCTTTTTATCCCATGTTCTCTATTTTTGAATCATCTGAAGCTTCAATCACATTATGAGAAAGAAATGACCCACACAACTTGTCTGATTGCTGTTGATGTATTCAGGTACTTCGAAGGGAAGCGAGGCTGGGTTGAAGTTCATTTACTTTTAACAGAGTGATTGTGGTCTGCTTGAAGAACCATCAACAACAGTGTGATGAGCTGTGAAATATGTATCGAAATTAATAATCTGAATCAAAGGGAACTTTAATCTGACTGCATGTATTGGCGATCATGTTGCTCCAAATCCCATAGATATATATATTTTTTACAGAAATTTTTTACTTCTATGCTTGTCACTTGTCAGTGATAACTGAGGATGGTATTTGAAGTCTGAAGTAGGGTTTACATTTATTTGTTCATTGCCATTTGGGCTTTTAGAAGTTGATTTGCAGATTTGTAGGTGGAGTTTTTCATTCATGGCATTGAAGTTTTTCTTTCTTTCTTCTTTTCCTGGTTAAGATGATGAGGTGAAAATGAGTTGATCGACTCCGCAACTTGGGGCCCTGTTTTTGTCAGGAGCCTCGGATCAAACTTAAAAAGTGTTGGGTGGGCCTCTAACCTCGGATATAACTCAAAAAAGTGTAGGATGGGCCTCTAAAAAACCCCTCCCTCTGCAGGCCATGTTTTTGTAATCTAAAAGACTGAAGGATGCGTTTGTACAATGCATTTTAGAATCCCCTGCCCCACCTGTAGGAAATGATTCTCTGGGACTTACGAAAGGAAATTCAATTCAAATCTCTGTTCTTTTTACATTGCTGAAAACAGCCATGTCCAATGAAAATTGAAGTCTTTCTGCGGCACTGAGAAATCTTCAACGTTACACAAATGTGCCCACAGGAAACTAGGATAGGAAAAGTAGAAAACTTCTTGTTTAGGGCCTTTACGCGAACTAGTCACGTATCAATGGAGTTGTAAAAATGTTATAAGATCCAACTTTTAAGCTGGAGGTTGAATGTTCGACACTACGCAATCATATTGGGGCCAACAGGGAATTTACACAGCTCCTCCTAGGCCCGAAGGGATTAGTCCGGCCCAAAGGATTGGGATGCCTTCCATCATAAATAAATAAATAAATAAAAAGCTGGTAGTTGCATTGAGCTATATACAATAAGTTAGGTATATAATGCATGCATATATAGTTATCTTGGGGTCGTGCAGGGAGAGTCAGGCGAGGTGGGGGATGGAAAAATCAAAATGAAACCTAGGGTACAAAGTGCTTGGGCACAAATTTGACACAGATCATGAAAGAGGTGGAGATCGAAAGATCCAGGTACGACCACCTCAGATATCAAATTCAAGTCAATCCAATAGTCCTAATCTTATTATCCGTGGCCAACAAATTTAACAGTTTTAAATGCAAATTTATTTCTTTACTTTTTGTGTTACAATCGATTAGATGGTCCTGTCAATTTGGATTGCTGCAAACTTCATAGTCTTCATGGCATCCGTGACACATGGCTTGGGTTTTTTCACTAGGTGTCTCATGCAATCTGTGTGAGATAACATATTTTCCACTGCAAGGCGGGGCCTATGAAAAACCCAAACTGCTCACACTCAATAACCACCCATAAATAAGCATTCATCTTTAGTTTAACACTAATTTAAATTACACTTACTTTTGGATTAAATCTCATAAAATATATAATTTAAGAAACAATTAAAATCTAAGATCCCTAAACCATTAGTTGTGATGATCTGATTGAAATAATTTTTACGCGAAATCATACCCCCAATGAGACCTTTCTATCCTCTCATGATTAGTATGTAGTCAAGTGGGTCCCACAAGGGCTTGAATTTCACCTCTCACAGATTGCATGAGAGTACCCCTTAGCTAAACATGACCCTATCAATTATATATAATACACATCTATATTCTTTTATTTATATATAAGCTAAACATGATCCTACACTCCCGGAATATGAGATGGCAATGGGTCTTGTCTAAACGGGGACCCACCCCTCCCCGCTCCTATCCCTGGTGCGTTTGACAGTGGTTTCTCATGGAAGGGGGCGGGTCTAGGTTTTGCTTACCTAACCCGCCCCACCCCGTATATATAATATGTATTTGTTTATTACTAAGAAAATAAGTAAAATTCATGTGGATCAAGTGGTGTTGGGGGCCTTAACTAAAAGCATATGAGAGGATAAGGTTGCGTGAGCTTTAAATAGCCCTTGCCCAAATGGGGCGAGTTTGGTATCACATACCAATAACCCATCATGAAATGAATTAAGCTTGGATGAGACAAATTTGAGACGGTGCGGGTTTGGGTTTACCCGAACCGTCTCATTGGCCTCCCTATTGTAATATGGCACTCTGCCCTCCTGTATGAATAGCCCTCTTATATGAATAGGAATAATCAGTTATAAGGGTATCTGTACCATCAATACCCCATTTTATTAAGAAAGAGGCGCTCCCAAAGCTACTACACTCCCACATGAACAGTACAACAACGCAGGATGCCTTTTGTCAACATGCGAAAATTCCGTACCTTAACAGCTAGGACCAACATGAGTGTGTGTGGTGTATTTTGGGAGATTGCCCCTGGAGTTGTCTTTAGACTTCACATTTTTTTTTAGTGGTTAAAGTTTAAGTAATTTTTACGAAGTTGTTCATATAATATTCTAGAGCTATTTGATGTTGCACACATTATATTGTGTAATATCCTAATGTCGTGCGATATTGCACATATTACCCTAGATGATATCTTAAGGCCGTGCAATATCTCGCACCGTTATTAATGAACAGCTTTGCAGAAAACATTTAAACTTACGCTGTTTTGGGGGCAAATGTCATGTCCTTGCATTGTACGGTCAATATCCCTTGTATATTTGTTAGAATTGAATCAGCCCGGAGAACCAGGGAGATAACTCATGAATTTAGATTGAATCTGTAGTCTGAATGATATAGGCTTTCCTTAAATAGTGACCTTGTTGTGAGGAAAGATTTTGAAAACCATTACGACGAAAGGATTTTTTTTTTTAATCAATCACAACCTTCAAGTTTGTAATGGTCCATGCCATGTGCTCGTGAAAAAGATGTTTCTACAAAATCTTACGGTGTAAATATAATTATGTGCTCATGTAAATATAATTAAACTTGAATTTAAGTAAAAGTAATGTTTGAATTTGACATTACGTTGACCCAATGAGCTAAATCTTATGGTGGAAACAAATCATTAGTTGGATTAAATATAGGTCACATTTCGTGACAATAGGAATATGCATTTGATTAGTATCGAATCTTTTAATAGGTGGGCACACTATAGAGTTTTAGTTCTTTTAACTTAAGTTTCATTTGAAAATCTAGACCATAAAGTGAAAGCGATTTTTTTATTTATTGACTTTTATACAATCATTCTTTTGAATATGGACTCCACAACGATTCAGCGCATTGAGTTGAAATTGATAATGCTGAATTTAGATGTCTAAGAAAGTAGGCCTTTATACACACATGATTGTTTTTCTTAAACTTTTGTTTATATATATATATATATATATATCTTGAAAGCTTAATCTCACAATGGGCCATGGCTATCAAATAGGAAGCATGCATTTTGAAAGATTTCAATTGCCAATTGGATGGCAACATCAACAAGATGGTTGTACCAATTTTTTTTTCTTTTGTCAATTTGCATGGCAAACCATAAACTTCAATTAAGGCCTTAAGTATTTACTTTATTTCAAAAAATGACATAAGTTTAAAAACTCTTCAAATTAGTCCCTAAGTTTTTCAATTAAGGACATTCGTCCATTTAAAGCTATTTCCCATCAACTCTTTCCCTAAAAGACTCTAAATTACCCAAATAGACCCTTCATTGAACTAAAATCTGATTCACTTCCTTTATATTCTCTTTTTTTTCTTCACCGGCATCCTCACAGTGATCGAGGACAACAGACATCTCCACGGTGATTGGCTGAATGTAGTGGATGCTAGATTGTTTCATTACTTCATTTTACAGCAGCCTTTAGCCTGCATCTCCTCAATATTTTGCAAACAAATATTTGGGAAGTAATATTCTTTAATGGACACTCAATTGTTAGCAATACTTATTCAAGTGGTCCCACAACAACCACATGGACACTCAATCCTTATCCTTGGGTCAATCAAGTTTGAATCCACATAATGGGTCACTTAATATAAGCATGTCTTTCTAGACTCATAAGAAAAGGCAAGAGGCGCCATCCATCGACCTAGAGGAATATAATTGAAGTTCTTGAGATCTATCCGAGCCATCCAAGCACCTTATAATGGCATCTCATTGTTCCTTCATGGTTACATGCATATCTTACATTATTTTATTTAACAATGTTGATGAATACCTATATCTTGGTCGTTGCTTTCTACCACTCTGAATAGATCCAACTATTACATTGATTGGTTTGGCGTGCCCTTAATTCTCTAGGGTGGGCTCTGGGTAGCCATCTAAGTATATTTGTACTGAATAAAATTTAGTTCTCACTCAAAAAAGAAAACAGAAATAGTAAAATCAGATGCTTGCTGCATTGTTGGTGTGTGGGGATGTTTCCCAAAGTAATGGGGTTGTATTAATCGCGGTGTAAGTATCGGCTAATCACGCCTTGACCTCAGCGGATGTTACCAGAGTGCCATCCGAGCCCGAGACCGCTTCTGGTCTCGGGCACCCCCGACCTCGACACGAAGTCTTCACTTCGACTACTTAGCTAGGCACCAGAGCCAGACCTTTAGCCGAGATGGATGATGACGGCTGTACTTTCATAGATATCCAGCTGGGTCTGACAAAGCCATCTTGGCCGCCCCTCACCCCTGACAGAGCGGCATCCAGTGGCTACGTCCCATCAGAGTATAGCTCCAAGCTAGGCCCGATGGGACTAGGCTCAAAAGTCAGATATGGTAAGGCCCGATTAGACCAGCATTTAATGCATTATGGGCTGATCGGACTGCCATTTAATGTATAGTGGGCTGACGCGACAGCACCCCTGGGAGTGCTAAGACGTCATCATGAGCCCCGCCATGCAACGTGGGCTTCATTCTCTATAAATAGAGGAATGATCTCCATCACAGGTACATATAACCACATCCAGAGAGCTGCTACTCTATCTCTCTCCTCCCTTATCTCTATCCTATTGCTCAGATCTCTCATTGACTTAGGCATCGGAGAGCCTTGTGCTGCCCACAGCCAAGGTCCTTTGACGTCCTCATCTTCTCCCTTTTCAGGTTCTCAGGCCACTCACCATCTTCGAAGGAGCATCAGACTCAAAATAACCTCCATCACAAAGTCCGTAATATTTAGGCACTTACAGTTGGCGCCGTCTGTGGGAAAGTACTAACCCGATCCTCCCAAGCACCATGCTCCCCAAGGCTAAAAAAGGCGGAGAATCCTCAAAGGCGAAAGGTGGAGAATCTGTGAGGTCGATGACCCAATTGCCACCACCCCCGGGCCCGTCGCCGATCGCTCCTCCTCAGAGGCGATCTGAGGCGAGGTCTGGCGCAGTTGCAGTCGAGGAGCGCCCTGACGCACACCTCTTTGTTCAGATCCCGTTCCCGAAGCGAATCGAGGATTCAACCCCGGAGGAGGAGGTTATGCCTCCCCGGCGAGATGAATAGCGACAGGAGCGTCCTCAAAGGGACAAATCTGTAGCAGTCAGTAAGTCCCATCATTCCTGTCACTTCACTAGCGATGGGGATGTCGCTGCCCAGAACATCCTCATCCGAGAACAAGAGAAGTTGATTCGGTAGCTCCAACAGCGGCTTCGGCAGCAGCCTGAGCACGAGGCAAAGGTTGGCCCTCGACCTTCCAAAAGTAGGTCGACCCAACGATCCGAGATCGACCCCAGGCATCGATCCGAGATCGACCTCAGGCAACACCTCGAACGCAAGAGGCAGCGCCGGGCTCAGGACGAGGGCTCCAGCAACAGTCACTCGAAGAGAAGGTCAGAGCCCCCCTTCGAGGATAAAGAAGGCGAAGAAGTGTGGCTTGACAAGCTCGTCAGACAGGCTATCTAGTGCAATATGGAGGTTCTCTCTCGTGACCCTTTGGATTCGTACGATTCCGGCGACGCCGGGTCTTCTCCTTTCTCTTGGGAAATCAAGGATTTCTTCCTGCCTAAGAGATTCAGCGTCCCAAGGTTTGTTCATTATGACGGCACCTCAGATCCGGCAGCGCATCTCCGACATTTCACTCAGAAGATGTCGGTGTGGGGCGATGTCGGCCATCTGAACTGTGTTGGAATTTGAGATGAATTTGAGATGACCTGAAAGTCTTTTGAAGAATTTGAAGAAGTTAGCATCTCAAGTATTGATTTGAGTTGGAATTCTTGTCAACACATTGTCACAAACATAATGTTAATAAGCTGGTATTGATAGAGCTGAAAAGAAGAAACAGAATTGAAACAGCCAGGAATTAAGAATTCCTGATGCAGAGCACGCGGTCGACCGGGCTCTTCATGCGGTCGACCGAGCAAGAAGAAACCTGCAGAAACAGAAAAAGGCACCTCTCAGTTATTTTCGTGACACAGTGTGTCTTCGGTCGACCGAGCCCTCAGGATGTCGACCGAGCTCGAAATTGTCTGTTTTCCAGTCAGTGTCTTCGGTCGACCGAGCAAGCCATGATGTCGACCGAGCACGGGAACCAGAGTTGCGCAGAATTAGAAGTCTTGCACGAAAATTCAGCACTCTTATCTAATTTGTTTGGGACTCTTTCTAAACGAATTGTAGCCCGTCTTGAACACAATTAAGGGTTACTATAACCTATATAAAGGCATGTATGGGTCGTTCTAAAAATACACCAGAAGAGAAGAGTTATAGAGAGAAAATAGAGAGAGTTTTGGAGAGAAGAAGAGTGCTGTTGCTGTGTTGCTGTGTTGCTGCATTATCAGACGTTTTCTACAGCAATTGTGGACGAGATTATGCTCTAGAAGATGGTGATTCGTCCATGAGTTAAGTGTCTCTCTTTTATGCTTTATTTTCAATTTGTAAGGGATTGAGAGAGAGAGAATTGTAGAGGGGAAGGGCTGTAGACAGAATTAATCTTCCATTCTGTTTTTACATCAAGTTGGTGCTTGGTGTTTAGGGTTTGGTGATCCTATCTGTGGGTGCAGATAAATTGTAAAGGGAGTCGGTGCTTCCTAGATAGTTGGTGCTATCTGAAACTAAGGGTTGGTGCTCTTTGTCGTTGGTGCGACTAAATAAGATTCAGATCTGTCCCGGATTGGTGTTCGGACAGTCTTTGAACCGTGGACGTAGCCTTTCGGTGAACCACGTTAAATCTGGTGTCATTGTGTGGTTTGACTTGTTTTGTTGTTGAATTGGACCTGTTTTTAGAAATCACTGATTCACCCCCCCCCTCTCAGTGATCGCGGTATCCAACAATTGGTATCAGAGCGAGGTTCCCTTGATCAGTTTAATACGCTAAGGGTGATCTCTTGTCAAATCACATGGCAGTC
The DNA here is from genome assembly GCA_012931725.1 of Litsea cubeba. Lineage (NCBI taxonomy): Eukaryota > Viridiplantae > Streptophyta > Magnoliopsida > Laurales > Lauraceae > Litsea > Litsea cubeba. The sequence continues at coordinate 55,897,047 of CM022953.1, forward strand.
AATACAGGGAATATGAAAGCACCTCTGTTTGATGGTTCTAATTACTCCTTTTGGAAGATTAGGATGCAAGCCTTCATCAAATCTCTTGGCTATGATGTTTGGGAGGCTGTCAGAGCCGGTTACAATGCTGCCACCGTACCCAATGATACAGCATCGAAGAAGTTGGCAGACAACGACTCCAAGGCGCAGAATGCACTCTTTAGTGGCCTTGTGGACAGCGAGCTTGTCAAAGTAATTGCATGCAAAATAGCCAAGGAAATTTGGGACAAGTTGCAAAGCATACATGAAGGTGATGAGAAGATTAAAGAAGCCAAATTACAAACCCATCGCTCTCAATTCGAGTCTCTTCGCATGGAGGAAAGCGAGAATGTTGACTCGTATATGCAACGAGTGAATGAAGTCACGAATGACATTCGTGGACTAGGGGAGGAGATTAAAGAGCCGGTCATCGTCAAAAAGGTTCTAAGATCTCTTCTTCCCCGGTTTGATTCAAAAGTCTCAGCCATCGAAGAAGCCAAAGATCTGAATGCATTTTCCATGGATGAATTACATGGTTTTCTAACTGCCTATGAGATGCGCATAGGAAAAACGTCTTCATCTGATAAAGAAGCGGCCTTCAAAGTTCAGAAAAAGGCAAAAGAGACTGCTGGTCATGATGTTGATTCTGATGATGATGAGCTTGAGGCTCAATTTGTTAGAAAGTTGAAGAAAGGAAGCAATGGCAAGTACAAAGGGAAGCTACCCTTTAAATGCTTCAATTGTGGAGGTATTGGTCACTTTGCTGCGAAGTGTCCGCTAAAAGAAGACAATGATAATGACTCTTATGCTGAAAAGAGTAAAGGAAAGAGAAATTTCAGAAAAAGAGGCAAAGCTAAAAACTTTCTATGTCAACAAGATGACAGCACGTCTGAAACTTCAGACGATGATGAATCAACCGAAGCTCTCTTCATGGTCACTGTTGAAGAAGAAGAAGAGCTAGATCCGGAAGAAGATGAGGAGGCTGAAGTCAATCTTGAAGAGGAACTCAGAGCCGCACTTGAGGAGCTTAGCATGGAACGCAAATCAAGTAAGAAAAATCTGAAACTTCTCCATGAATCTGAAAGTTCTATTATTTCTTTGAAAACTCAAGTAGAAGAATATAAAAGAATGGTAGAAGTCCTTGAAAACCAAATAAGTATCAAAAAGGAAGAGGCTATGAAACTTGAAACTGAGATCGCTAGAGCAAAGGCTGAAAATTTGGAAAATAGCAAAAAACTCAAAGCGCTCCAAGCGATTGAAGGGACTATGAAACTCAATGAACTACTGAAAGTTCAAAGACCAGCCCACTTCAGATTTGGTCTAGGATTTGAGAAAGGTGAATCCTCTAAGATTGCACCTCCTAAAAAGAAAGAGTTTGTGAAGCAAGTCACTGCACCTTCTAACACTATGAAGCCCACTCAACCTAGAAAGGAGTCCATTCCTGTTAGAAAGGTAATGAAGACTAACCAGCCACAAAGAAGATATAAATTCTATGGTTATTGCTTTCATTGCAATAGATATGGACATAAAAGAGCTGATTGCAAATTCTATGTAAGAAACAGCCCATTTGTGACTAGGAATCCTTTTTCAATCCTAAGTAGCCACAAAATTGAGTGCTATATGTGTCATAATTATGGACGCTTGGCTAGGGATTGTAGGTTGCCTATAGCTAACCAATTTCAGGTTGAAAAGAAACCCAAGTTAGTTAAGGCATGGAGGGCAAAGAAAAGGGAAGGTAATCCCAAAGAATCTCTCATTGTGCAAATGGCATTCAATGCACAAAAGAAGGCAGCACCATGGGTCCTTGATAGTGGTTGTTCAAGCCATATGACTGGTGATAAAGAGAAATTCATCAAATTACAGCACTATGAAGGCGGTTCAGTGAAGTTTGGCAACAATGATGGTGCCAAAATCTGCGGAAAAGGTGTTATTCAGCTTATGGCAAACAAGATCAGATCTGAAGAAGTCTTATATGTGTCTGGATTGAGACACAACTTGCTTAGTGTGAGCCAGATCTGTGACAAGGGTCACGAAGTTATCTTCACAAAGAATGGGTTTGCCATCAAGAAGAGTAGCAACGACAAAACAGTGGCAACTGGATCAAGAACTGCTGGAAATCTCTATACATTGTCAGATGGAGCTGAAAAGACCTGCTTGATGAGTCGGACAGAGGAAAGTTGGTTGTGGCACAAACGCCTTGGGCATCTAAGCTTTGATAACATGTCAAAGATTTGCAATTCAAAGGCTGTAAGAGGCATGTCTAAAGTTGAAAAGCCTTCCAATCCTATTTGCGACTCTTGCCAAAAGGGAAAGCAAACGAGGGTTATGTTCAAGTCAAATGAGCATCATTCAAAGAAACCTCTTGAGCTAGTGCACACTGATCTCTGTGGACCGATGTGAACTCAAAGCACCAATGGAGATAAGTATTTCATGTTATGCATTGATGATTATACTCGTATGACATGGGTATTGTTTCTTAAGCATAAGCATCAAGCACTTGATCGTTTTAAAGTGTTTAAAGCACAGGTTGAAAATCAATTGGAAAAACGTATCAAGATCTTAAGGTCTGATCGTGGAGGCGAGTTCACATCTGAAGAGTTCACTAAATATTGTGAACATCATGGCATTCAAAGACAGTACTCAGCCCTTAGAACTCCACAGCAAAATGGAGTTGTGGAACGGAAGAATCGCATCGTACAAGAGATGGCTCGTACGATGCTAAGTGAAAGCAAGATGGCTGACAAGTATTGGAAAGAGGCAATTCACACGGCTGTATACATTCAAAATCGATGCTTGATCAGGCCACATGAAGACAAAACTCCCTATGAGCTATGGTTTGGAAGAAAAGCAACAGTCAAGCACTTCAAAGTCTTCGGCAGCAAGTGTTACATCAAGCGGCTCGAACAAAATCCGGGCAAATTTGAAGAAAGAGCTGACGAAGGTATATTTCTGGGTTACTCCTCTACTAGCAAGGCATATAGGTGTCTTAACAAAAGAACCAGAAAAATCATAGAAAGTGCTGATGTGAGAATAGATGAGAATATTGAACCAAAGAATGCAACTCATAATGACAGTCCAGTTTATGAGGACTCGAGTGAGATTGATGATGAGATGGCTGAATCTAATGATTCTGAGAAATCAAAGGATGACTCAGAAGATACTTCACCTAAGAAGCACAGCACTTGGGTAGAGCAACACCCTAAGGATCAAATCATTGGAGATCCTAAGGCAGGCGTTCAAACTAGACAAAGTGTAGTTAGCAATTACTCACTTGTGTCCACCATTGAACCCAAGACTGTGGCTGAAGCCAGTCTCGATGAAAGTTGGTTGAAAGCTATGCATGAGGAGTTGGAGCAAATTGAGAAGAACTCCACATGGGAACTTGTTCCTAGACCTACTGATAAGAATGTTATTGGTTCTAAATGGGTCTTTCGGAATAAGCTGAATGAAGATGGTCAAGTCATTAGAAACAAAGCAAGGTTGGTTTGTAAAGGCTATGCTCAAGTTGAAGGCATAGATTTTGAAGAGTCCTTTGAACCGGTGGCTCGTCTGGAAGCTATTCGAATGTTTCTTGCATTGGCAGCATACAAAACCTTCAAGGTATTTCAGATGGACGTAAAGTCAGCTTTCTTGAATGGTTTACTTGAAGAAGAAGTCTACATTGAGCAACCTGATGGTTTTCTCATCAGCAAAAATTCAGATCTAGTGTGCAAGTTGAAAAAGGCTCTTTATGGACTGAAACAAGCGCCAAGGGCATGGTATGCAAGGCTGGATCTCTATCTCCGCAAGATCGGTTTTGGAAAAGGACTTGTTGATAGTAATCTATATGTCAAAACTGAGTTAAGCAAACAGCTGGTTGTCATTGTTTATGTTGATGACATAATCTTTGGTGGCAATGATGAGGAGATGTGCAGGAATTTTGCAGAAGAGATGAAGAAAGAATTTGAGATGTCAATGCTTGGAGAACTAAAGTTCTTTCTTGGTTTACAAGTTCAGCAGCTGAAACATGGTATCTTCATATCACAAATGAAGTACATTAAGGAAATGCTGAAACGGTTCAATATGGAAGACAGCAAGCCAGTGAGCACACCAATGTCAACGAACACGAAGCTTAGCAAAGATGATAAGGCCTCGTCCGTTGATCATACCACCTATCGCTCTATGATAGGAAGCTTGCTCTACTTGACTGCAACAAGACCAGATCTTCTACAAGCAGTATGTATGGTTGCACGTTTTCAAGCAGCACCAACTGAAACGCACCTTACAGCAGTGAAAAGAATCTTTCGATATCTGAAAGGTACTATGGAGCTTGGTATCTGGTATCCCAAAGGCAAATCCTTCACTCTAGTTGCATATTCTGATGCCGATTGGGCTGGATGCGTAGATGATCGCAAGAGTACTAGCGGCGGCGCATTTTATCTTGGAGAAAGATTAGTTGCTTGGCATAGTAAGAAGCAAGACTCAGTATCCCTTTCGACAGCGGAAGCGGAATATATTGCAGCGGCAACTTGTTGTACGCAAGTGTTATGGATGCGGCAAATGCTCTCTGATCTAGGAGTTCCTACAACGGATCCTACGCCGATCCTATGTGACAACACGAGTGCAATTCATATATCTAAGAATCCTGTTCAGCACTCTCGAACAAAGCATGTAGCAATTCGTTATCATTTTCTTAAAGATAAAGTTGCTGATGGAGAGGTCAAGTTGGAGTATGTTCCAACAACTGAGCAAGTGGCTGATATTTTCACGAAACCTCTGCCAAAGGAAGTCTTCGAGTATCTCCAGAAAAAGTTAGGAGTTACTCACTCTCCTAAACCGTAGGAGTTGTGCTTGAAAGGGGGAGCAATGCATTCATTGAATATCCTATTCGCTCCTCGGTTTGGTCCCTTTGGACTTGTTGTCAAAGGGGGAGAGATGTTATGCTACGATAGCAAGGAGAGATGTTATGCTATGAAAGCTAGGGGGAGATTGTTGACAGTGCATGGTTGTTATTTCAGAATTTCAGAATTGGTTCCAAGTAAGTGTTGAAAAGAACTTGGAAGAGCTGCAAGCTGGAGTTGAAAGTGTTGAAGTTCCAATAGTGTTGCCAACAATTCCAAAGGGGGAGATTGTTGGAATTTGAGATGAATTTGAGATGACCTGAAAGTCTTTTGAAGAATTTGAAGAAGTTAGCATCTCAAGTATTGATTTGAGTTGGAATTCTTGTCAACACATTGTCACAAACATAATGTTAATAAGCTGGTATTGATAGAGCTGAAAAGAAGAAACAGAATTGAAACAGCCAGGAATTAAGAATTCCTGATGCAGAGCACGCGGTCGACCGGGCTCTTCATGCGGTCGACCGAGCAAGAAGAAACCTGCAGAAACAGAAAAAGGCACCTCTCAGTTATTTTCGTGACACAGTGTGTCTTCGGTCGACCGAGCCCTCAGGATGTCGACCGAGCTCGAAATTGTCTGTTTTCCAGTCAGTGTCTTCGGTCGACCGAGCAAGCCATGATGTCGACCGAGCACGGGAACCAGAGTTGCGCAGAATTAGAAGTCTTGCACGAAAATTCAGCACTCTTATCTAATTTGTTTGGGACTCTTTCTAAACGAATTGTAGCCCGTCTTGAACACAATTAAGGGTTACTATAACCTATATAAAGGCATGTATGGGTCGTTCTAAAAAAACACCAGAAGAGAAGAGTTATAGAGAGAAAATAGAGAGAGTTTTGGAGAGAAGAAGAGTGCTGTTGCTGTGTTGCTGTGTTGCTGCATTATCAGACGTTTTCTACAGCAATTGTGGACGAGATTATGCTCTAGAAGATGGTGATTCGTCCATGAGTTAAGTGTCTCTCTTTTATGCTTTAGTTTTCAATTTGTAAGGGATTGAGAGAGAGAGAATTGTAGAGGGGAAGGGCTGTAGACAGAATTAATCTTCCATTCTATTTTTACATCAAGTTGGTGCTTGGTGTTTAGGGTTTGGTGATCCTATCTGTGGGTGCAGATAAATTGTAAAGGGAGTCGGTGCTTCCTAGATAATTGGTGCTATCTGAAACTAAGGGTTGGTGCTCTTTGTCGTTGGTGCGACTAAATAAGATTCAGATCTGTCCCGGATTGGTGTTCGGACAGTCTTTGAACCGTGGACGTAGCCTTTCGGTGAACCACGTTAAATCTGGTGTCATTGTGTGGTTTGACTTGTTTTGTTGTTGAATTGGACCTGTTTTTAGAAATCACTGATTCACCCCCCCCTCTCAGTGATCGCGGTATCCAACAAACTGTAGAGTTTTTTCGTCGAGTCTGGGAGACCTCCCTTTCAAATGGTTTTGCAGCCTCCCAGAAGGGTCGATCTCGAGTTAGTACCAGCTGTTGAACTCCTTCCTGGGGAAGTTCCAGGCCCACAGAGTCATCTCGAAGACAGATGGCGACATCATGGCCCTTAAGATGAGATGGAATGAGAGTATCACCCTGTTCGCTAAGAGATTCTGGACTGTCTATAGCCAGATCGAGAACTCCAACGACGAAGTGGCGATCATGTCCTTCCAGCACGCCCTGTTGCCAGGCAATGACCTTCGCAAAGAGGTGGTCGGGAGCCCCGTGACCTCGGTGGAAGCACTAATGGCCAGGGTAAACAAGTACGTCACCCAAGAGCAGGACGAGTTCAGGGCCAATGAGAGCTTCGGCATATCTAAATCCGCCTCCAAAGGCCAGTACAGACCCGAAAATCAAGCCACCCAGCATGACTGCCACCCCCCCCCAAGAAATCCTTCTCCAAAAAGGAAAAGAGGATGTTTCAGTAGGAATAAAGGAATCGATACCGAGCTTCCACCAGCTCAGCAACAGCCTCGTTTTCCAACGCAGATGATGGCAAGAAGTCCAGGTCAAGTGTCCACATAGTGTTCGTGGAGCTTATCCACAAAATACTGAACAAGATTAAAGACCAGCCCTACTTCAGCTGACCACAGCCTATGCAAGGCAACCCCGCCAGCCGAAATCAGAGTAAGTTTTGTGCCTACCACAAGCAGAATGAGCACAACACCGAAGACTGTTTCTCTCTCAAATCACACCTTGAGAAGCTCGTCAAGGAAGGGCACTTAAAGGAGTATGTGAAAGGAGGAGGAGTAAACACCAGCCGAGCTCAGCGCCAGGATGACGGAGCTTACTCTAGCGATGAATCAGAAAAACTCATCAGTGTCATCCATCTGACCCCGCCCCAAAGGGGAGTAACCAGGCCCGAGCCGAGGCCAGGAGGGCCGCACATGGCAAGCAGGTGATGACTGCCGAGCTCGAACCAGCTTCCAAGAAAGCTCGAAAGGAGAAGCCCATGATCTATTTCTCTGAGGAAGACTTGGAAGGAGTCCAGCTCCCCCTAATGATCCGCTGATCGTTACCCTCAAGCTCAAGAACTGCATAGTTCAAAGGATCTTCGTCGAGCCCGGAAGCTCTTTCGAGATCCTTTATTTCGATTGCTTTAGGAGGATGGGCCTTAGAGAAGCAAACCTAGAGGAAGCACAGACTCCCCTAATAGGCTTCAGCGCCAAACCAGTGTATCCCAATGGAAAGTTCTCCCTCACGGTCCAAGTCGAACGCGCCTCCATAACTGCCGACTTTCTTATGGTAGACACGCCGTCTCCCTATAATGCTATAATGGGGAGGACATGGTTGCACATCATGGAAGCAATACCTTCCACCCACCACCAGAAACTCAAATTCCCCTTAGAGGACAAGAACGGCGGAATAAAGGTGGTCATTGTTAGGGGCGACCAGCAAGCGGCCAAGCAATGTCTAATGGCCGTAGTACCCGGAGAGAAGGAGTCGCAGCAAGTGAATATGGCCGAGCTGGAAGATGAGCTTGATAAGGTCGGTCGCGATCCTGAGAAGAAAAGCGTCGAGGATTTGACCGAGGTCAGGCTCGATCCCACCGATCCCGAGTGCCACTTCTTAATTGGCAGTTAGCTTGCCAAGACGGAGAAGGCTAAACTCGTCAGTCTCCTATTCAGGAACAAGGAGGTCTTCGCTTGGACCTCCTACGAGATGCCCGGCACTGACCCCGAAGTCATGTGCCACAGGCTCAGCGTGGACCCTCAACACAAACCAGTTATGCAGAAGTCACGCAGGGCGGGGGTACTGCAGTCAGAGGCAGTAGTCGAAGAAGTTGGAAAGCTGCTGGAGGCGGAGGCAATCAGGGAGGTCAAGTATCCGAGATGGCTGGCGAATACAGTGGTCGTCAAAAAGAAAACTGGGAAGTGGAGAGTCTGCGTCGATTTCACTGACCTAAACAAGGCCTGTCCCAAAGATAGCTTCCCACTCCTCAAAATCGACCAGTTGATCGACGCCACTGCTGGCCACGAAAGGATGAGCTTCCTCGATGCTTATCGAGGCTACCACCAAATACCGATGTATGAATCTGACGAGGAGATTGTTACAAGGGCATCCCCTTTGGACTAAAGAATGCAGGGGCCACCTACCAAAGGTTGGTCACGAAGATGTTCCAGGCCCAGCTAGGTAAGATGGTGGAGGTCTACATTGACGAGATGGTTGTCAAGTACAAGCAGTCCCGAGACCACTTGGCTGACCTGAATCAGGTGTTCGACATACTTAGGAGGTTCAAGCTTAAGCTCAATGCCTCCAAATGCGTGTTCGGCGTCGGCTCCGGTAAATTCCTTGGAAGCCTGGTCACTAGAAGAGGAATTGAAGCCAATCCAGATCAGATCACGGTAATCCTTGGAATACAAAGTCCAACGACGACGAAGCAGGTCTAGAAGCTCACTGGCATGGCTGCCGCACTTAACCATTTCGTCAGCAGATCATCAGATAAATGTAGGCCTTTCTTTCAACTACTCAAGAAAAATCTGAAATTCCATTGGACACCGGAGTGCGACGAAGCGCTGCAGAGGCTCAAAGCCTATCTCTCCTCACCTCCCCTTCTCTAGACTCCGAAACAGGGAGAGGTGCTCTACCTCTACCTCGCAGTCTCGGATCATGCGGTTAGTTCGGTCCTCATTAGAGAGGACAACAAACAACAAATGCCGATCTACTACACGAGCAAAATCATGCTTGACACCGAGACCAGGTACCTCCCAATGGAGAAGCTCGCGTTGGCACTCTTCAGCGCTTCTCGCAAGCTCTCCCACTATTTCCAAGCCTTTCCCATCGTGGTTGTGACGGAACATCCACTTGGAGCAATCTTAAAAAAGGCCGACTTCTCAGGCCGAATCTCGAAGTGGGCCGTCGAATTAGGGCAATACGACATCAAGTATCAACCTAGAACGGCAGTCAAGGCTCAAGTTCTGGCAGATTTCATCGTCGAGTTTACCTCTCCAAGTTTGGCACCGACCCCGCTCGGCACCGAACTGGGGGATAGGAGGCATGAGGACGAAGTCACTGGGACGGAAGAAGAGCAGGCCTGGAGCCGATTCCTCGCTTCCGCTTGGAAGGTATTCGTCAATGGATCCTCTACCTCCAAGAGGGTTGGCGCCGGCGTAGTCCTTCAATCTCCAGAAGGATTGGTTATTGAGCAAGCCCTCACCCTTGATCTCAAAGCATCCAATAACGAGGCAGAGTACAAGGCTCTAATAGCCGGGCTGAATAGCACTAAAATCCTAGGAGCTCAACAGCTGGCGGTTTTCAGTGATTCACAGTTGGTAACAAGCCAGCTAACTGGAGACTACCAGGCTCGCGATGACATGATGGTCACCTACTTAGCGCACGCAAAAAAGCTCCTCTCACAGTTCCAAAAAGCCGAAGTCAAGCAAATTGGTAGAGACTCCAACTCTCATGCCGATGCCCTCGCCAGCCTAGCTTCAGCGATTGAGGCCGGGAGGAATAGAATTGTCAAGGTAGGATCGCTAGAGAGGCCAAGCACGGAGCTCCCTCCACCTCGGCAAATTCTATGCGTCAATCTCGGCCCGAGGTGAATGGACGAAATCATCACCTTCCTTAAAAATGACCAGCTCCCCGAAGACAAGAACGAAGCTCACTGAATCAGGCTCAAAGCAGCTCGGTTTTGGTTAAGCTCACAAGGCAAGCTCTACAGGAAGTCCTTCACTGGCCCCTACCTTCAGTGTGTCCACCCTGACAATATCAACGATTTCCTCTACGAGATGCATGAAGGAATCTGCGGGAGTCATATCGGTGGACGGTCGCTGGCATACCGGGCTATCAGCCAGGGTTACTAGTGGCCGTACATGCAAACAGATGCGCATAAATACGCCTAGAAGTGCGAAAAGTGCCAGAAGTTTTCCCATTCGCTCCACCAGCCGGCTCAGGATCTGAGTCCACATCTAGCCCATGGCCTTTTGCCCAACGTGGACTGGACATCGTAGGACCCCTCCACCGAGCTCCAGGAAATAAGAGGTGGCTGATAGTAGCGATTGATTACTTTACCAAGTGGATAGAAGCAGAAGCACTCTCCTCCATCACCGAGCACGATTCAAAGAATTTCATCTGGAGAAACATCGTCACGAGGTTCGGAATTCCACGGACTTTGATCTCAGATAACGGGACTCAGTTCAATTCCAACCTTTTCAAAACCTTCTGCCAGGGGCTTGGCATCATAAATCATTACTCCACCCCAGCATACCCCCAAAGCAACGGCCAAGCCGAGATCTCCAACAAGGTGGTGCTCGATGGACTCAAGAAGAGGCTCGATCGAGCCAAAGGAAGATGGGTATAAGAATTGCCGAGCGTCCTGTGGGCATACAGGACGACACCAAGACGCTCCACCTCGGCAACACCTTTCTCCCTTGCTTACGGTATGGAAGCCGTGATTCCGCTTGATGTCGGTCTCCAGACCTTGAGATCAGAACTCTTCGACCAAGGCCATAACGACGTGAACTTGACTCGAGAATTAGACCTAGCCGAAGAGTGTAGAGAAGCAGCGGCCGTCCGTCTGGCTGCCTATCAGCAGCAGTTGGCCAGTGGCTACAACCAAAGGGCCAGGGAGAGGAAATTCTCAGTCGGGGAACTCGTCTTGAAGAAGTCCCTCCCACAGGACAAAGATCCAAAACACGGCAAGTTGGCGCCAAACTGGCACGGACCGTTCAAGGTCAATGAGTTCTGCGGTTGTTCGACTTACAAGCTTGAGAACATGGATGACAAACAATTGCCACGACCGTGGAACGCGACGCACCTCAAGAAGTTCTATTTCTGAATTGTAACTAATTTTTGAAGAGCAATAAAAGCACTTTGTTCCCTGTCTCCCTTAATTCTCTCCAGAACATAAAACTCTCCAACAGCGCCTAAGGGGCTATACGACTCGGTTCTCCATTTCGTGCTATGTGAGCACCTCGGCACTCTTGTCAGGTTGCCGACGCGCCCCTAGCGACGAGCCAGTGGGTCTTCTCCATTTCATGCTATGTGAGCACCTCGGTACTCTTGCCAGGTTACCGGCGCGCCCCTGGTGACGAGCCAGTGGGTCTTCTCCATTTCGTGCTATGTGAGCACCTCGACACTCTTGCCAGATTGTCGGCGTGCCCTTGGCGACGAGCCAGTGTGTCTTCTCTATTTCGTGCTATGTGAGCACTTCGGCACTCTTGCCAGGTTGCCGGCGCGCCCCTGGCAATGAGCCAGTGGGCCTTCTCCATTTCGTGCTATGTGAGCACCTCGGCACTCTTGCCAGGTTGCCGACGCGCCCCTGGGGACGAGCCAGTGAGTCTTCTACATTTCGTGTTATATGAGCACCTCGGCACTCTTGCCAGGTTGCCGGCGCGCCCTCTACATATCTATCGATGGGGCAGCGATCCTAATGATATAATCCAGGGCAAACCTGGGGGCAGCTCGGCACCTATCTCTACCGAGCTCATATACTTATGCAAAATATTTGAAAAGCAAAAACATGCACGATAAGGAAAGTGACCCAGATATTAGCCAAAGAAAACTTCAATTGTATTAAATCTCCATTCATTACATGAAACAACGGATACAATTAAAAAAAAAAGAAAGATACATCAAGAGCGAAGGCAATTACAAATCTCCGCGAGCAAAATAGACAGGACTGGCCCGAGGTCATGTGGGGTCAGAGGCATGAGGAGCGGCAGCGGCTCTGATGTCGGTCCCGGTCTGATCAGCGTTAGGTTCCCCAGCAGCTATCTCACCAGCAGGGCCAATGACGGGAGGGGTGGGGTTCGGCACCGGAGCTGGGTATGGAGGCGGATCCTTGAAGGACGGATGGCCTTCCAAAACCCCCGCCTCCTTCAAGGCGGAACACCATCCCTTCGCCCAGGCCTTGTCCCTAACGACAAGCACCCTGGCCTTATAGTGGGCCGTCACTTGCGCCTTGGTATCCTCAAAAATGACATCACACTCAGACTCTAGCTTAGCCTCAGCCTCATCCGCCCTTTTTGATTCGGCATGGAGCTTGGCCTCGAAGTCGTCTTTCAGCCTTTCCAGGGAAGCCTCGAGCTCGGCCACCTTCCTCTTTTCGGCCTCCATCTCGCCCCTCGCTTGCTCAAGCCCCGCCTTGAACTCTCCTTCGGCTCTCGTCAATTTCTGAGTAACGGCGTTGTTGACACCAAAAATGTCACTTTGCCTCTTCAAGATCCAAAGAGCTACATGAAGTTGCAACCTACCATAAATAGACAATGCTACTTCCAAAAACTCAAATCTTGTCAGAATCAAACAAAAACTGCAAGATCCTTCAAGACAGCCAAAAGAGGAGTACATAAGAAGTTTCGGGCCATTTCAAAATCATTTGGCCTAACTTCGCTTCTCCGACAGCTGAAAAGGAGCTCCCGGCGGCGAAAGCATCGGAGACATCAAATCTTCGATAAGAGCTGATGGATGGTCTCAAAATACATCCAAAAGGCTCCACGTCAAGTTCCGAGTCAAACCGACAATGTTTGACTACATCAACCCTCGAACAGCTAAATCAAGCCTCTCGGCGACGAGAACCACCGAGGCCATCACTCATCAGATAGAGCACATGGACGGCTTCAAAATGCTTACAAAGGGCTACACGTCAAATTTCAGGTCATTTCGACAACATTTGACCATAGTTTGACGCTCGGAAGCCAAATCAGGCCTCTCGACGTCGAAGCTCCTAGGGACCATGGTTTCCAAGACAGAGCCTATGGATCATCTTAAAACGACTCCAATAGGTTTCCTGTCAAATTTCAAGTCAATCGGACATCGGTTGACCGCACATCAAACCGCGACATCTTCATCGCGATAAAAGCAAGTCTACTAGTGATAGGACCCCAAACGGCTTCAAAACTCAAACAAAAGCCTATGGTTGTTCTTATTTATTACTCAGGAGGCTTCACCTCAAATTTCAGGTCATTCCGATATCGTTTGACCCAGTTTCAGCTTCTGATGGAAAATCGGCAGCTCTGCGCAACAAAGTCTTCGGCTTTCTCGGAAAATTGGAAACTTTGCAAAATAAAATGCAAGGATTCTCATCAGATTTTCTACAGGGAAATCAGGCCAATAAATGATCAAAAATGTCAAGGAAAAATACAGAAGAAAAAGGAATCGAAAAACAGTAAAAACGGACACAAAACGGGACAAAAGGGGGAAAAAAAACCCCAGGGTTGCTGGCGACCCTGGGGCCCGGGATCGCCCGGTGGGCCCCGGAAACCCCGTTTTTCGCCGTTTTTTCACGATTCGAAGCGTCCGGCCTCTGGTATTTTCCAAAATTCATACTTTTGAGACACCAAATCCTCTAACATCCATAAAAAACACGGGTTAATCATCAAGAGTATCGAAATCAACATTGATCGCCAACTGGTCGACCAAAAAAAGTGTGCTTTCTACCCGACCGATCGAGAAATCGACAGGACAGATGGCACCGACCAGCTGTTGGCAACCAACACCTGCAGTTACATGGTCATCCGATGTCGATCTACATGAAGATCCATCGATGATCATCGCCAGAAGAATCCTAAAAGACGCGGCACGGCCCGCGACTCTTCAACTGCTCGGCGACCACTTAATGCGATTAATTGACTAGCTTTATTACAGTCATTAATCCTTTTCTTTGGACGGACCAATCAGAAACAAGCATCCGCGAGTTACAAGTCAAGAGATTCATGGCATTTAAGCCATGAAACTCCTCCCATCATGGCGATTAAAGGCGATTAAATGCCCTCAATCTCCTCCGGCTAATCAGAAGCCATGAAAAAGGAGTTACAAAATAAAGAATTCAATCTTGTAACTCCTCCCTTTATATAGCTTTATGACAATTAAGGCTCATAAACCCTCCTAAATGACTACCTAAAAGCCTATAAATAGGAGATCAATCCAAAGAATTCCAGATCGAAAAAAATCACAGAGACACAGACAAAGCACAGAAATTCAGAGAAGGAAAAGAGAGAAAACTCTGCGGAAATTCTACACCAACCACCGCTACAAGGTGACAAAAGTCCCTTGGGGGTTACCCCCCGCCCCAAGGTCCTTGCCTTCTCCTTCTGCCTCCAAATGGCTTAGACGTGGTTTTTCAGCCCGTCTACTCGGCTTTTTGTTGGACATAGGACCTCCTTTTGGTCTTTGTTCTCTAAAAACCTGAGGTTATAGTCAAGCCAAGTGAATCAATAGCATCCTCTGTTCTCATCTGCATGGATGATGGCGAAGTCCACATATGGCTTGCGACCGTCAATCTGAACGGGTCCCCCACAATCTCCTGAGAAGTTAAATCCTCCTTTTCTTGCTTTTCATTGTAGTTTGTATTTTTTTAAAAGAGAAAAAAATCACAACTCTTGTCTTTCATTATTGATAAGGATTGTAAATCGGCTATAAACGCCAAAATCGGCTATAAACGCCAAAAATCGGCTATAAATGCCAAAATCGGCTATACATGCCAAAAAAATCGCCTTTCACGGCAAATCAAGAAAATGTCTCTTTTCTTAAATGTATGTGCAATGGAAAACTTGAAAAGAAGTTGATTTCCTTTTACTTGCGAAGGTTGATCTTCGGATCATCACTTGCAATTCCAAGCAAAATAGAAAATCTGGCACACCCACACAAAAGAAATGTTGATGCACGCCCTTGCCCCCCGGTTATGAAAGGGTCGGGCCCAACGGACTCCCACGTCCGCCGACCTCGGTAGGACCAGGCATGGAGCGCTGTTCCATCAAGCTGGCACACCCGGTGGGACCCGTTCATTTGAGAACACGATGCTAGAAATGAAATATTTGCATATCATATCTTTTGCTCTATGTTTATATTTCTTTTCTCGATTCCTTGGCTACTTTCTAATTGGTGGCCTATGTTGGATTCCGCATCTAAAAGAAATGAGATGAGATTTTTTGGAAAATATCTAATTCTTTGAATTTATTTCCACTCTCTCTTTTCAAAAAAAAAAAAAAACAAAAAAACTAAAAATCAGATTTTTCAGTTTGGATTCAAAATTGAGAAACCTTGATCCGTTCCTATCGTTCATCGCGCTTGCAGAAATGTTGAGCCTGTTCGGCTAAGGTTTTGGGCCATCGTTTCTCTTCGATGAGTTCATTAAAGATCTAAAAAAATATATATATAAAAAAAACAAAAAAATAAAAAATCAGATTTTTCAGTTTGGATTCAAAATTGAGAAACCTTGATCCGTTCCTATCGTTCATCGCGCTTGCAGAAATATTGAGCCTGTTCGACTAAGGTTTTGGGCCATCGTTTCTCTTCGATGAGTTCATTAAAGATCTAAATATATATATATATATAAACAAAAAAATAAAAAATCAAATTTTTCAGTTTGGATTCAAAATTGAGAAACCTTGATCCGTTCCTATCGTTCATCGCGCTTGCAGAAATGTTGAGCTTGTTCGACTAAGGTTTTGGGCCATCGTTTCTCTTCGATGAGTTCATTAAAGATCTAAAATATATATATATATATATATAAAAACAAAAAAACAAATAATCAGATTTTTCAGTTTGGATTCAAAATTGAGAAACCTTGATCCGTTCCTATCGTTCATTGCGCTTGCAGAAATGTTGAGCCTGTTCGACTAAGGTTTTGGGCTATCGTTTCTCTTCGATGAGTTCATTAAAGATCTAAAAAATATATATATATATATATATAACAAAAAAAGACATAGACCACTAAGGTTAAACCAACTGCGTTCTTTGATCATAGTTGATTCAAGAAAAGCCTTGTCCAGAGTGTGGAGACAGCTTGACTGTTCTAGGCAAGGGTCCTCCAAACGGGTTTATTAAGTAATCCTACCCTTACCTGGGGGCAATTCTATCAATCGAGATTTCATAAGACCGGGTTAGGAGGCCTATGTGTACTCTCTCGTCTTTTAAATAATTTTTTTTTTAAAAATAAATTTTTTAAAAAATAATTTTTTTTTAAAAAAATAAAAAATAAAAAAAAATTTCAAAAAAAAATCTTAAAAAAAATAAAAAATAAAAAATAAATAAAAAAAAGTTTTTTTTAAAAAAATCTTCAAACAAAAAAAAAACTTCCGTCATTTTGGGTTTAGATTGGAGAAATCTTGGCTTTCTCCTTTCTGAGTACTGGCGCTCGCGGAAATCGTTGAGCCCGTGTTTAGATTGGAGTGCCTTTTGCTCTCTTTGATGAACCCGATATTGGCCTTTCAAAAAAAAAAAAAAAAACTCGTCATTTTTGGATTCAGATCCGAGAAATTATGGTTCATTTCTTTCTGAGCACTGGCACTCGCAGAAATCGCTGAGCCCGTGTTCAGATCGGAATACCATCTGCTCTCTTTGATAAATCCAATCTTGACCTTTCAAAATAGAGAATCTCATCTCATGGATGCGGTCTCAAAACATTTGTGTCTAGCGGTACTAGTACGCCCTTTCAGGGTCTACTGCATTGCGACCGGCACATTTGTAACTCCAACTTTATATTCTTCTTACCTCGAGCAAGCTCTGCTTCTCGATAAGTCGAATTTAAGTTCACAATTGCTTCTAGCAGTCATTGGGACGCTCATTCTGGGCTTACCATACCTGCGATCAGAACAATTGTACCCTCTGTGGCGTTTTGCCTTCTTCATATTGCTTGGGTCATCTCCCTCGAGTAATTTGAAAAGACAAAACCATAGAACTTCCCATTTATGATCATTATATTCTTGTGATTACTAATGGATGTGGTCTTGTCTCAGAAATTTTTTGAAAACTAACAATGGCAGCTTCACTTACCATTAATTTCGATGAGAGCAAGCACCAACTCATGCTTCAACAGAAGCAAACTACGCGCACCTACAAGCGCCCCATCAGCTGCTGAAGCGTCAACTCCTTCGGCAACTTCTGAGCTCCGGGTCGACCTCGACTCCCCGGACTATCGTCTTTGGGACGCTGGGATCATTCCCACTTCCTGAGGAACAAACCGCTCCCTCCAAGAAGCAGAAACTCGCCTCTCAACGTGTCACTACCGTGACACCAAAGGCGAGCACCAGAAGGCCCGAAGCCCGTGGCAGCCCCACGAAGCCTCGACCAGCAAACGACCAGGTCTATCCCAAGACTTGGTCCCCAAGACCTTCACCAAAACAGAGAAGGTCCCAAACATCCACTAAGCCAGCATTCCTGGCCCCACTCAAGGAGAACCAGTTCTACCCTCTTGCTTACATGAAAGAGGAGAGACCCATCTCCAACCTGACTCCCAAGTCAAACCAGCATGAGCCGGCTTGTTCCTACAAGCCCAAAATCAAGTCATGCATCACAAGGCCTCTGCAAGCACCTGCTAAAGCCTACAAACCTCCAGTTCGACCCTTCATCTCTACAGGGGCCGAACTCCAAAAATTCAAAGCTTCGCTGCAACAGGCAAAGGACAGGGTTCGCATCCTGTCCTTGCCCAGCTACAAAGAAGACAGGCTCGGCTGTTGCGCCCGAGGGAGCACATCCTTCATTGTCAAAGCCCAGCCAGAGCTGACCGAAGCTCAAGTTACTCGTCGTATATGCCACCGCGCGTCGTATCGGCAAAAGAGACTAGAAAAGCAAAGGACCCAGCCTCCTACACTTCAAGTCTCTCCCAAATGGGTCGAAAAAGAAAGACCTAACCAAGTTGCTGCCGTCCATATGGTTGGAAAAACCAGAAGGCGCCAAAAGTCAGCAACAAAAATTCATGTCCGACGTCCGATGACCCGCAGTGTCTCCAGGACAAGAAGACATTCAGAAGAATCCCCTACTCCTTCAAGCAAAGGACGGCTAGAGTGATCCTTCCTCAAGCTCTTCTTCAAAAAGAATGAGCCCCAACTCAGTCACCAGGACAGTTTCTTCGTTCGAATCACGAAGGATGAACGTCTTGGCTACAAATTCTGACCCATCACCCCGCAATCCACCTTAAGATGATGCATTCACCCACATCCAGCAGTTGGAACAAGGCCAACAGAGGATTGAAACTCTGATGGAAAACCTTCTCCTCGCCTTTCAAAATCAGGCGAACAATAAACCTCCTCCGAATCATCAAGACGATGAGGTAAATGGAGAAGAAATTGAGTCACGCGCCCTCACCAAAAAGGACGTAGATAGTATCCTCGCCAAAGCGAAAGAAGAGGATATACTCAAGGAGCATGGGATCAAGCCACCATATCCTTTATGGATGGACTCGGTCCTGTTTCCCACCAAATTCAAGCATCCTACTCTCCAAACATATACGGGGAAAAGGATCAGCCAGACAGCACGTCATCCACTTCAAGATCCTGACGGGAGCTATCGCGGATCAAGATGCACTCAAGATCCGCCTCTTTGCAAGTACCCTAAAAGGTACGGCCTTCGATTGGTACTCCACTCTGCCGAAGGACTCGATCCAAAACTGGGCCATGTTAGAGACACGCTTCTTGACTCACTTCAAAGGTGAGGATCATCCCGCTACTATGGCTCAGCTGTGCAGCCTAAAACAGGGGGAGAATGAGTCAACATATGACTTCATTCACAAGTGGAAAGCAATGGCATACAGATGCTCTGATGTACTGCCACAAGTGTCGCTAGTCAACATCTGCCGAAACAACATGAGAGCCAAAATCCACTCCATGATCATCAGCAACAAATCAAAAAACCTGGGAGAATTCCTAGAAGCTTCCATGGAAGCTGAAACGGTGATTAAAGACCTCAACAGGTTAGAAATCATCAAGAAAAGAGCCAACCGCTATTGCAACCTCTAAACCAAAGAAGAAAGAGGTCCTCAATGTGCAGACCAAGTCAGCTCCTCAGCCACCAAAGAAAGCTGAAAACAAAGCTGCTGGTAAGAGACCTGAACCCTTAGATGCCTTCAAAGAACGAGTAGAGAAGAAATATCCGTTTGATGAAGATGATGAAATCTTTGGGGCTCTTGTGGCAAACGGCAAGCTCACCTTGCCTGAACCAAAAAGACCGAGTGATGTTGGCAAAACCAACGATCCTCGGTATTGTCCATACCACCAGATGATCTCGCATCCTCTCAATCAATGCTTCGTTGTGAGGGAGAAAATAAACGAGATGTGGAAAAATGGAGTCATCACCTTTGACAAAAACTATGGGCCTGCCTCCATCAACATGGTGACATGTGGACAAACATCAAAATCACCGAAGAAGAAGATCACTACTTCCTTCATGGTGATAAACTCAATTCAAGCGTCCGAGGAATTGGTTCCTTACGCGACACCAGACGGACAACCCATATGGGTACATCCCGATCTCTTGGAAGACGAAAATTGGGAGGTCGTGAAAACAAAGCCTATAGCTCAACAGCGAAGGCAGGCTAGGAAACATCTCCTCAAGCTCAAACGGCAAGAGAAGACCCAGCCAAAGCAAGAAGTCAAAGAAAAGGCAGAGGCTTCCTCTACCGTTTCACTGGAGGCAACAAAAACATCCCTTCCAGAGACTTCAAAGGGGGTAAGAAAATTCATTCTTAGTGATTTCATGCCACCTCAATTCAAAGAAGCCATACAGGAGGCATCATACTCTTGCAATTCGGTAGTTGGATTCTCCATTGATGGATACGAGTCCAGCGACACCGATGATGGATTCGAATCCAACTACACACATGAGTGGGAGGAGTCCCTTGAAACAGGAGAATATCTCTCCGATGAAGAATGGGATCCTGAGTCTCATCTTATGCCGGTAATCTGGTATAATGCCCTACAACCACAAGGATCCTGGTCTGATGATGAAGAAGACCAAGAGGCTGTACAAGAAAATGCTGCTGACCTAGCACCTCTCATTGCTCTATTGGAAATCAATAATGTTGAGCCACAAAGAGTTGATGAAGAAGAAGATTTGGCTCCCATTCCTGATCTTGAAGAATATGCAAGGATCTTGCAGCGTCTCGCTCTAGAACAAGAGCAAGAACGCGTCAACGAGCCTCCTCGCAATCTAGAGCCTGAAGTCCCTGAAGACCATCAGGTACATCCTCCCTTAACTCCTAAAAATGGAGAAAATTGCTGGATAAACGATCCTCTTACATCCGAGGATGAGTCTGACTCTGATCAGGCAACGTCTCCCGTCAGAGCTTCCTGTAATGTGATAATTCGGGATTATAGCTCTTCCGAAGCATCGTCTGATGAGAGCACTTACACTCTGGCGACGCCTAGCAATGTATCTTCTGGAGCCACCTCGTCTCACGTGACTTTCACTGAGATGACACCCTCTCAGGTTTCTTCTCCTGAGACTGTGACTTCAAAGTTCACACCCTTCCTGGCTGAAGAATTCCCAGCTATTGATGCTTGGGATGATGAATTAGTCAACGAAGAAGAAAGGTTGCTGGATGCTGTTCAGGACTTGTTCCCGGAAAATGCTCCGTGCAACACAATCACTGAGGATGGCAACTCTGCTGCTGATACATCCTCAGCAAATGAAAATACGACAGCGTCTTGATTCTGAAGACAACCTTCCAAACGAAGACCCTTCTCAAGAAGCTCTCGAAGTTGGTAGAGGCACCCGCTCTGGTCGGGACTACCACAAAAATTACAACCAATCTTCCTTTACAAATGTAAATCCTTCGGGAAAAGATGTTGTAAGCGCCCCTAGTGGCAACAATGATTAACATGCAGGCCCTAAGGAGGCTTTCAAGTATGACTTGATTGAACACTTCAAGCACATACCTGCACGTCTGCACATCCTAGATTTATTGTGAATGTCTCCGCACACTCGTGATAATCTCATTTTAGAATTATAAAAGCTGAATGAGGATGTCGACAAACATGCCCCGCAAGTCCTCCAAATTGAAATGGATTACCGGGTCAAAAACTCAGAAGCCTCCTCAAAGGGAGAAAAGAAGAAAACTGAGGGATCATGCATTGAATGCCTCTCGGTTAAAAAAGCAGCCAGTGCAACCATCGCCTTCACAAAGGACGACCTCCTACTTGGCGAAATCAGGCACAACCGACCCCTGTACTTCACAGGGTACATCAAGAAAATGCCTATGCACAGAGTTCAGATCGACCCAGGTTCTGCACTCAACCTCATCTCCACATCGGCTCTCGAAGAGTTGGGCATCCCACCCAGCAAGCTGAGCCACACATCTGTATCTATCTTTGGATACGATGGGAGTACTCAAAGGCCTATCGGCAAAATCAGGTTCAAGTTGCAGATCGGTGATCTTATCTCTGAGGTCACTGTGTATGCAATAAAAACCCCTTCATGCTACAACATCCTTCTCGGATGCCCTTGGATCCACGAGAATGGTGTTGTCCCTTCAACTCTACATCAATGCATCAAGTTTGTTGGCGACGACGCCATGATACATCGAGTCTTTGCGGACAAAAAACCCTTCAAAGGTAAAGAAGTCCACTTTGCAGACTCACAAATGTATGAAGGTGAAAAAGAAGAAAAGGAGAAGCACATAGCAGCCTTTGCCGAAAATCCCTAGAAAGATAAAGGCAAGGCTCCTCAACAATCGCCGGAAGAAAATAAATCATTCGGTAAACCCGAAGAGAGCATTCAAACTCCCTTCATCATATCCCTCAAACCTTCAAAGCCTTTGGTCATCACAACTAAAGTGAAGAAGGTAAAGCAAAAGCCTGGGGCAAATTTATTGTCTCTTTCGTGTCTATCATGCAAGACACGGATTCGGATTCAGAGCCAGAAGACGACACATCGTTAGGCCAAGCTGACACTCGGCAAGTTTAGCCTGCTCTCACTCCAATGGAGACAACTTCTGACATAGAAGATCCTACGTCAGCTTCCTTCGTTGTTCCAGCAACTTCAGCAAAGGAAAAACCGATCTTCTTCCATAGATCGGATGCTTCTTCATCAAACTCCGTGCTTGAACCTTTCCAAAATGAAGGTATGCCTCAACTATCCTTATATAGTTCTGTGGCACAAGCTATTTTGAAGAAAATGGGCTATGACGCTCAAAACCCAGTAGGTTTGGGAGAAGGACGCGATATTCTAACGCCATTAGGGCCCGTCTTGACCAAAAGCCAGCTGGAAGATTGGAGACTCTACGGCTATGTAGAAAAGTCTTCACACGGGTTAGGGTATGATCCTGACACTCCCCTGAGACAATTGACACAAAGACTTAAAAGTCAGTGTACTGACCAAGCCTCAACATCTCAAGTCCATGAAGACATCGATCTCCCTGGATATCTCTTCGATGAGTCACCTGACAAAGTTCCAGGAAGTTCATCCAAATGGCATGATTTCTCTGAGAATGAAGTGGAGTTGTCTAGTGGCACAGACGTATGGTCTTCTGACCCAGAAGAACCCTCATCTCCAAACGAAGTAGCCTACTTCGACCCGGTTTCAACAGGCGATTGGGATCATCTCATAGCAAGCCTTGGAAAAGTTACCGATCAAGAAGACCCGTGGAAAGGAACAAAGCCTTGGTTTGGAAATGCCCTTGAAACCCCAGAAGGTTTCGTTGAGCTGGAAGCCTTCGAAAATATTGTGGAGGAACCACCTTCGAACCTTCCAACAGAAGATCCTGTTCAAAAGATAGACTTGGGAACACCAGATAACCCACGTCATGTATTCATAAGCAAGAATATAAAG
Source organism: Litsea cubeba (assembly GCA_012931725.1). Taxonomy (NCBI): domain Eukaryota; kingdom Viridiplantae; phylum Streptophyta; class Magnoliopsida; order Laurales; family Lauraceae; genus Litsea; species Litsea cubeba. The sequence goes on from CM022953.1 coordinate 55,919,901, forward strand.
GATGATGAGTTACCCGAGTATATCGCCTTTCTTCGTGAGTTCGTTGATTGCTTTGCATGGTCTTACGCTGAAATGCCTGGCTTAGACCCCAAAATAGCGGTTCACAAACTCAATCTTCAAGAAGACATCAAGCCTGTCAAGCAAGGCCAAAGAAGATTCCGTCCAGATGTGATGGATAAAATTGAACAAGAAGTTCAAAAACTCTAAAAGCGTCGGCTTCATCCGTGAGGAACAACATCCTGAATGGTTAGCCAACATTGTCCCCGTGACAAAGAAAAACGGGCAGATTAGGGTCTGTATTGACTATAGAGACCTGAACGGCACATGCCCTAAAGATGAATTTCCGCTCCCCATACCAGAGGTAATGATTGATAATACCTGTGGATTCGAGCGAATGACATTCATGGATGGTTTCTCTGGCTACAATCAGATAAAGATGCATCTTGAAGATGAAAAACATACATCTTTTCGGACCCCATTTGGCGTGTATTGCTACACTGTCATGCCATTTGGTCTGAAAAATGCTGGTGCCACATATCAGAGGGCTATGATGAAAATATTCCAAGATATGCAGCACAAGATGGTTGAATGTTACGTTGATGACCTCGCCGTCAAAAGCAAAAGAAAAGAAGATCATCTCGAAAACCTTCGAAAAGTCTTCCTCCAGCTTTGCAAACACAAACTGCGAATGAATCCTTTGAAATGCTTTTTCGGCGTCTCGTCGGGTAAGTTCTTCGGATTCTTAGTTCGGAAAGCTGGAATAGAGCTTGACCCTATAAAAGTCAAAGCCATTCTAGAAATGCCCTCTCCAAGAACCTTGAGAGAACTCAAAGGGCTTCAAGGGAGATTGGCCTACATCAGACGGTTCATCTCCAATCTTTCGGGGAAATGCTGTCCATTCTCCCGATTGATGAAAAAGGTGTAAACTTTGTTTGGGATGCTGACTGTGAAGCTGCTTTCCAAGACATTAAGTCATACCTGACAAAACCTCTAGTGTTAGCTGCTCCTACCACTGGAAAACCATTCATCTTGTACACAAGAGCCCTTGATCACTCTTTGGGAGCTCTGCTTGCGCAAGAAAATGATCAAAGAAAAGAAGCTGCTCTATATTACCTCAGCAGCATGCTAGTAGGTGCAGAGCATCGCTACTCTCCAGTCGAAAAAGAATGTCTTGCAGTGATGTTCGCCGTACAAAAGCTGCGTCACTACTTACTTTCCAGCACAGTCTACCTGGTCTCAAGGGTCAACCTCTTGAAGGTCCTTGTCACAAAGGCATGTTCTCTCAACGCTCGACTGACAAAATGGTCCATCCTTCTGTCACAATTTGATATTAGGTATGTACCACAAAAGACAATCAAAGGGCAAGCTCTAGCGGACTTCCTCGCAGAGCATCCATTGCCTAAAGATTCTCCACTCAGAGATGATCTCCCAGATGAACCAGTCTACAATGTGGAGACTTTCTCACAAAGTGCCTCCTGGGACATGTACTTTGATGGTGCAACCAGGAAAATGAAAAAAGACAGCTGATCTCGGGAGTTGGCATCCTCTTTGTTAGCCCCGACAAATACATGATTCCACATGCATTCTCACTATTGGAACCATGCACAAACAATGCAGCTGAATATCAAGCTCTGATCCTAGGATTGGAACTCGCCATCAAATCCGGTATCACCATACTGGAAGTCTTTGGAGACTCTCAACTGATCGTCAATCAGATGAATCAGAAATTTGAAGTCAGGAAGCCAGATTTGCTGCCTTACTACAACAAGGCACAATCACTCCTGCAAAAGTTTGACATCTGTCACATCACTCACATTCGTAGAGGTGAAAACATACGTGCAGATGCCCTAGCTGGACTTGTCGCAACCATGGCAATCCAGGAAGGGGAAAACATGCGAATCACAGTGTGCGAAAGAAGAATCCTTCCTCCTCTTGACACACACCAAGCTGTTGCTGAATGCCACCAAGTGGTTGGAAGTCGGATTTCAATCCTTCAAACTTCAATCGGTGACCGGAGGGATCCGTTCATTGATTACATTATGTTCAAAATCCTACCTGAAGATCCAAAAGAACGGGTAAGCATCCAAAGGCGAACCACAAACTTTCATTTGGATATTCCTTCAAAAATCCTTTACAGGAAATCCTTCAACGGAGTACTTCTACGCTGCTTGTCACAACAAGAGGCTGAAGAAACACTCAAAAAAGTTCATGCTGGTCTTTGCGGAGCTCATCTGGCTGGTCCCAAGCTCTATGATCAGATAAAAAGGTTAGGTTATTACTGGCCTACCATGGTAGCTGACGCAATGCAATTTGCTAAGCGCTGCCAACAATGCCAAATTCATGGAGATTACATTCACATGCCTCCAGAATGGCTGCATCCTATAGCGATTTCATGGCCTTTCGAAGCCTGGGGTATGAACATCATAGGTCCTATTTCTCCCACTTCGAGCAAAGGTCATCGCTTCATCTTCGCCGCTACGGATTATTTCTCCAAGTGGTCAGAAGCATTTGCGTTCAACGAAATGAAGACCTCATCAGTCCTTCAGTTCTTGCGCACCAACATCATTTGTCATTTCGGCATACCCAAAAGATTCGTCCATGATAACGGACAACAATTCCGGGATCATCGATTCTACAGGTTCTGCGATAAATACAAAATCCAAAGCTGTCCTTCGACTCTATACAATCCGGCAGCAAACGGGTTGGCAGAAGCTTTCAACAAGACACTCTGCAAAATCCTTAAAAAAATGGTCTCTAGTCACAAAAGAGACTGGAGCGACAAAATGTCTGAAGCTTTGTGGGCCTATCGAACCACCGTTCGAGGACCAACCCATAGCACACCATTCTCCTTGGTCTATGAATACGAAGCTGTCGTGCCCTTGGAAGTAAAAATTCCTTCCTTGAGGGTATCTTTGCAAAATGACAAGACTTAAGAAAGCAATGTCAAATTGCGACTCCATGAGCTGGAAAATCTCGATGAGAGACGGCTCGAAGCTCAACAAAGCATTGAATTTTACCAAGCATGCATGGCAGGATCTTTCGACAAAAGGTCAGGCAATGCGCCTACAAAAAGGGTGACTTGGTCCTTGCGGTAAAAAGACCAATGGCCTTCGCTCACAAGTCCAAAGGCAAATTTGAGCCAAAATGGGAGGGACCCTACGTCATCGACAAGGCCTTCTCCAACGGCGCATACGCACTCCTAAACATGGAAGGTGACAGATGTATGCTGCCCATCAACGGTAAGTTCTTAAAGCGGTACTACCCTTGAAGACTTACCCAACTGGGTAAGAGCAATGCCTGTACGACCAAAACCAGTTTCCAGGTACACGCTCGCTAAACCCACCTTTTTTTAGAATTTTCATATCAAATATTGAAATTTCTAGAAATTTAAACAATGCTTACTTTCATCGTTTCATTGTTAAAAAAAAAATCCAAGTTTAGGAACCTTTCCCTAACTTGACTAAAATTTTCAACCCTTGAACCCAAAATTCATGGTTTGAAACAAAATCCGGATTCAGGGATTTCCACCCTAGTCCACCCTGCCTTTTACCGCCAAAATGGTTTTAGGTCAAAACTTATGACCCTCGTGTCTTTAAACAAAAAAAAAATGGTTTTAAAAAAAAAACTGCTGGGAAGCGACGCTTAGTCGATACTCGCACAAATCGGAAGCATACGAACCACGTTCGACACTTCCAAAATTGCAGGGAAGCGACATTTCGTCGATACTTGCGAAATCCAAAATCGTGGAGATGCAACATTTCAGTTGATATCCACAACCCAAATTTCAAAGGTTTGAAAAAACCTAAAAACCCGTGGAGACGCAACATTTCAGTTGATATCCACAACCCAAATTTCAAAGGTTCGAAAAAACCTAAAAAACCATGGAGACGCAACATTTCAGTTGATATCCATAACCCAAAGGTTCGAGAAACCACAAATTTCAAAAAAAATCGTGGGGAAACGACATCAAGTCAGTACCCGCAAAACCAAAATTTTTGAAAAGCAAGGATGCGACATTCCATCGATACTTGCACCCAAATCCGCGAGGATGTGACATTCCATCGATACTCGCAACCGAATGAGCAAGGATGCGACATTCCATCGATACTTGCAAGAACATTCAGCACGGAGGCGACTTTTAGTCGATACTTGTATTTTTGAAAACCAAACCGGCTATAAATGCCACAAAACAGCTATAGATGCTACCAAAACAAACCGGCTATCAATGCCACAAAACAAAACTGGCTATCAATGCCACAAAAAAAAATTGGCTTTCAAAAAACCCGGCTATTAATGCCACAAACCCGGCTATAGATGCCACAAAACAAACTCGGCTATTAATGCCACAAAAAAGTTGGCTCTCATGCCAAAATCGGCTTCCATGCCACAAACAAAAATCTGGCTTCCATGCCAAAACAATCATTTGACAAAATATTTTCACAAAATGATAAACTTTTGATCAAATCCAATTTAGCAATTACTTTTATCACAAAAAGATTGAAGTAAGCGTAGGGAAAACAAAAAAAAGGAGAGGCATCCCATTTAGCAATTACTTTCATCACAAAAAGATTTAAGTGAGCGTAGGGAAAACAAAAAAAGAGTACAAAAAAAAAGTGGTTTAAAAAAAAAAGAAAGTGTTCACAAGCACTAAAAAAAATACCAAAAAATACAAGTGGTACCAAAAAAGAGAGAAGGATGGTTTCTGTTAAAAAAAAAAACAGGAGCTCAATCAAAAATGGTCTCCAGCCAAGAGTTCAGCTCCTCAAGCAAAGTTTTGGCCTTAGCCGTCAGGGATTCCAAGGCACGCTTCTTCAGGAACTTGCCAGGAGATGCTGGGGTGGGCTGTAACCCTTCTTTCGCACCGGGAAGTTTCTCCCGAGCAGTTTGCCATCGTTCGCTTTCTTGAGATTTCCTTTCAAGAACTCGATTGGCATCTGCAACCCGGCGAATCAGAACACTCTCCCTGTCACGAGCCTCTGTTATTGCAGTCCACTTGGCAGCGACTTGTGCCTGCAGATGCTCAAGACTTTTTATGGCCTCATCGACCTCCCTATCAAGGATGTTAAGGTCATGTGTCAGCCCAATGATGTTTAGATCTTCTAAGTTCTTCTCTCGGACTATCTGCTTCTTGCTTTGTGTAGCCTCATCCAGGTTAGACTGAGCCTTATCCGCAGGGTCCAGGAACATCTCCTTGAAGAACTGGCCGTCAGCCAAACCCATGGTCTCAAACCACCTGTCACCCAGCTCAATGATCCTATCAACGATCGCCCTGGCACTTGTGACGTCCAGACCAGCCTCTCCGGCATCACCGAGAATCTCACGCACATGCTGGATCATCCCAAATCCGGCGTCTAAGTGCCCAGAAAGCAGAGTCTCAATCCAAGAGCTCAGAACCCGCACCACCACCTTCTTCGCAAAAAGAAGAGATGGCCCAGCTGAAGATTCGCCCAACTCCGTTGGTCGACTGCTCATGTCATCACTCATTGGAAGAGTAACAAAAGAACTCTTTCCAGTTGAAGCTGCTCCTGTTCGGGAAGGAATCTCAGCATGAGGTATCTCCTCAACAGTGTCAGAACTGGTCCTAGGAGTCTCTACCTCTGGATCAACCTCTGGCATCCCTTGCTCTGGTTCTGAAGGAAGCGACGGACCCTCTTCTGTCACTTCAAAACCTGCCAAAGAAACATAAAAAGTTATGAATATGATCCTGTTTGAAAATCATCATCAGGGTTATTACTATAAAATACCTTCTTCGACGACTGGTGGAACACTCTCTTCCTCCATGAACTCATCGGAAGCATCATCAACATTTGCATCTATCGATGGTTCAAAGTCATCGGAATCCTGTGGCAAGTCAGCTGGCAAGAAAAATGTTAGCAAACCAAGTCACAGACATAAAAAAAAAGAAAGCAAAAGAAGTCATACCAATTGGAGATTCTGGATTCACTCCAGAATCCCTCGGTTCTTCTTCAGGTGCCCCGACAGGATCCGTCACCACCTCATCGGTTGGAACCTCAGGCATCAGCAAGTCTTCCTCTGCTAAAAAAAAAAAGGGAAAAGCATAAACAAGAAGCAAATCAGAACATGGAAAAATCCCATGAAAAGAAATGGAAAGAGAAAAAGAAAGAATCATACCTTCACCGACGGTCTCTTCTTCTCGGCTTCTCTTCTCTGGAGGCTCGTCAGCATCTACTGGCACATCCTCATTAATAGTAAGAGGGACTTCCAAGTCAGGAGAGTCCTCATGCTGCCCCTTGCTGCGATGATGACTCCTCCTCCTCTTACTCCTACGGGCTCGCTTCTTAGAGGAACCTGCCCCACTGTCAGAGTCAGGTCTTCCACTTGACTCCTCACTGGATGGTCTACTCTTGCCAGTAGACTCCACGGAAGCTTGCCTTTGGGCCACTTGCATCCAAGCACCAAGTTTGGCTTCCTCCTGTTCTAGCTGCTCTAAAGCCTCATCGGGTATTTCTCGAACAGCTTCAGCACCAATGACGCCCTGGTCACCGAGAAAGCATATCTTGTGCTTCTCTCCAGAAGGGAAGGCCCAAACTTCCTCTCGCCGGACGCTATCCAACTTTCTAAGGCCCTTTCCAGATGCCAGCTTCACATCAAGCTCCTTCTTGGAAAGCCCCCGATATGCCGAAAAGCTCTCCGCGAACCACTTCGCAAAACCGGCAGTCCGGGAAGTCAATAACATAGGATAAGAGATCATGGCCGTAGTGTCTTCAGCACTATAGAAAGCCCATGCATTTCTCCCGTCCCGTAAACCTCCAAAGCGCTTCACCATGCTTGAAGGCGCTCCAGCAACGCCTTGAGAAAAGCCCAGCTGTAAAGCAAAGTGAGAGGGTATATACGGCTGGATGTCAACGAAAAGATGTCTGCGGTACACCATCGTGCCGACACGTATGCTGAAAAGCCACTCCTTCTCTGCATTCGTCAAGGAGTAATGCCTTCTCGACCCCGCCCTGGTAGAGTCTCGGGAGGCACCAAAATCAAAAGCCTTCTTCCGCAACTCCGGAGAAAGCTTCACTGAAGACTGCCCCATCTCGACGTCCCTGAACCGTCGGATCCTCATGCGGGCAAACAAAAGTGATTCGGACACGGCTTTGCCCTTAGCCAGTCGAATCATTAGAGGATCATCATCCTGTGCAACACCCAGCCGGTGGAAGCCAGGACAGTGGTACACGTACCACGAATAAAAGATGTGGGCTGAAAATACCCTATTCATGGGAAGCCCAAGCCGAACCAAAAAAGCAGCAGCTTGTAGTTCGGTACACAGGTAGGAGTAAAGAGCTGGCACCAAAGCAAGCTGCTCTCCAAACGCCATCTGACAAGCCGGAAAAATACAATGCGGCCTGATGTGCGTTCCATCTCCTCCAGCAAAAATAGCCTCACCAAGCCAATAAGTGAGGTAAACAGCGAGATCTCTCCGCAGTGCAATGTCAGGACATATGGCATTTGTACTCGCACAGAAATCTCTCAACTCTTCTTGCATGGCCAAGATCTTCTTCGAACTTGGATCTTGGGCCCTGGCTTCCTGGGTCACATTATCAGAAGACTCCCTGCTATCAAAAAAGTTGGGGAACGAAGAGCTAGAACTCTTCCAACTGCTGGATCTAACTTTCAAACCCTCCTTCTCCTTCAAAAAATCATAGAAGGCGACGAGTTGAAAGTACAGAAGCCTAAACTCCTCAGACTGCCCCTCAAGGACGCTGTCGATCGGCATAAACTCCTCATAGAGTTTGCCAAGGATGGGCAATCCAGTAATGGCCCTCGGCTCCTTCAAAGAGAAACCAATCTCACCATTCGTCACAACGAAGGTATTGGTTTGTGGGAGGAATGACTCCAACATAGCCATGAAGGCCTCGTCGGAAAAGATCACGGTCTCCCTAAAGGCGCGGATCGCATCAAAAATCCCGGCTTCCTTCAAAACGGCGCCACCAATCAGCAGGACGCGATCAGTCGACGACTTCCACTCGAAGTCAGCATTGAAACGGCCACGAAGTCGAAAAGGCTTTATCCAATTGCTGCCGTCACCGCTGAAAATACCAAGGCCCACCGGTCTCAAATCGACCGACGGATAATTAGAACCCTGGTAGCCGCTGGATGGCATCAACAGGTCCATGTCAGCAGGCGACCTCTCCGTATATCCAGGAGAACGGCCAACAAAAACCCCGGTCTTGATTACATTTGTCCTTCTCACCCAGCTTGGAGGATCTTCCCTCTTAGAGCACGTGGGGGCAAGGCTCATGATCGAGACGGTGCGATCAAACGTCAACCGGGTAACAACAGTCTTCTTCTCACCATCTGCTGTGAAAGAGAACTGAAAACATCTCCTCTGGTATGTCATGTCATCAGGGACGGCATCACCAAAGAAGAAGGTAGGCTTGGGTAAAACACTCTGATCTCCCATCACCCATGGACGACTACTTACTATGATCTTATAGAATTCCTCTCCCTTGAGAGTGATTAGTCGCTGCCTCATCTCATCTCTGTTGAGGGAGTCGCATTCTTCCAAATTTCTCTCAACATACTGGACCTTCTCAAAGGCCTGCTGAACGGCCGGATTAGAAGATCGATGAGGTACGCTTGTAGCAGGCTCTTTACCCTTGTTCGTTCTGGAGGAACCACCTGAAAAGGATGGAAAAGAATAAGATCAAACATCAAAATGACAGAATCTCGCTAAAAAAAATCTGGCGAAATTTTGACATGATGACGGGGCAATTCCGAAGAAAAGGAATTATCCCGAAAGAAATAGAAAGCTTGAAGATGGGCTCAACATTGCTGCGAGCTCCGAAACTCCAAACTTTCAAAACCTCAAAGTCTCCGCAAAATCAGGAAGGGCTCTACATCGCTGCGAGCTCCAAATTCCCAAATTTACGAAAACTTTTAGGTATGCTATCACATCATGCTACAAATTTAATTTACAATAGAATGCATGCATGAACATCTAGGTTTGCCAAAAAAAAAGGGGCATTATAATGATGAGCAAAAGAAAAAAAAAAGAAGAAAAAGAAAACTTTCTCAAAAAAAAAGGGAAAGAAAACAAAAAAAAAAAGAAAAGAAAAGAAAAAAGGGACTGGCCCACAGGCCAAAAAAGAAGTGCAAAAAAAAAAAGAAAGAGAAAGCACAAAAAAAAGAGGGAAAACACGTGGAAAAGAAAAAAAAAAGAAGAAAAGAAAAGAAAGAAACAAAAAAAAAGAAAAGGACTTTTTTTTTCTACAATGGGGTTTTCTTGAAAAAGGGAACTTACTTGAAGCCATTGATGGAGAAGAAGAAGAAAAGTCTTGAAGATCTTGAAGAAGAAGAACTCTTGGTCTTGAAGCCCTCTTGGGATTGTTGCAAAAGAAAGTAATAAGAGCAAGAGATCCAACCTCCTCCTTGCTTTTATAGAAGAGAACAAACCAAAGAAGGAAAGAAGAAAGAGGTAAGTGTTACTAATTAGTAACCTTACCAAAAGAAAGAGATTAGAAAGATTCTTTCCCAAAAGAAAGATATCTTGAGGGATTCTCTCCCAAAAAGAAATCAATGAGAGATTTTCTCCCAAAAGATAGGATCAATGAAGGATTCTTTCCCAAAAGAAGGATATCTTGAGATATCCTATCCCAAAATAAAAGGAACATGAGAGATTCTCTCAAAGTAAAGATATTCTTAGATATTCTCTATCCAAATGAGATGTTTTTGGATATTCTTTACAAAAATGACACCATATGAGATCTAAGCCATTTCAAAAGCTTAAAATCCCATGGGTTAGCCCATATGAGCCAGGTTTGACCACCTAGGCACTTAAAAAAAAAAATTTGGGCTTTTAGTCAAAGAGAAATCCCTCTTACCAAGAGTATACAAAGATGGCTCCATGCCTCTTTTGAGTTGATTCGACCATACAAAAGAGAATTCCAAGCCCCATGAGCTTCCAAAAATCAAACCATCCAGCCTCATATACCAAATTGAACCAAAATCTTGAAATTGACATTCCACAAAAATCCAAACCAAATCCTGGTCCCCTAACTTGCCACATACAGCTTGTTAGGTCACAAGACCAAAACCAAAAACCAAAACCTGATCCCCTAACTTGCCATATACAACCTGTTAGGTCACAAGATCAAAATCAAAATTGATCCCCCAATATTCCACATATAGCTTGTTGGGTCACACGGTCAAAACCATACCCGACCCCCTAACCTGCCACATACAGCCTGTTAGGTCACAAGGTCAAAACCCAAATCCACATCCCTAATGTTATTTTCAAAACTTTGCCTCGAGATGGTACGTGATCCCTTTCACTACCTTAAAATTCTCCTGGAAGCTCAAAAGGCTACAAATACCAAAAAAAAAAAAAAAACTGCTCAAAGACTCTTGTTCCAGTCACAGGCTCTCTTTCACAAATCTCTTCGAGGCACATCGACTACAAAAGTTAAGCAACTCGTCGCTGTACCTCGAGGGGGCATTTGTTGATACCAAAAATGTCACTTTGCCTCTTCAAGATCGAAAGAGCTACATGAAGTCGCAACCTGCCATAAATAGGCAATGCTACTTCCAAAAAATCAAATCTCGTCAGACCAAACAAAAACTGCAAGATCCTTCAAGACAGCCAAAAGAGGAGTACACAAGAAGTTTCGGGCCATTTCAAAATCATTTGGCTTAACTTCGCTTCTCCGACAGTTGAAAATGAGCTCCCGGCGGCGAAAGCATCGGACACATCAAATCTTCAATCAGAGCCGATGGATGGTCTCAAAATACATCCAAAAGGCTCCACGTCAAGTTCTAAGTTAAACCGACAACGTTTGACCCTACATCAACCCTCGAACAACTAAATCAAGCCTCTCGGCGGTGAGAACCACCGAGGCCATCACTCATCTGATAGAGCACATGGACGGCTTCAAAATGCTTACAAAGGGCTACACGTCAAATTTCAGGTCATTTCGACAACATTTGATCATAGTTTGACGCTCGGAAGCCAAATCAGGCCTCTCGACGGCGAAGCTCCCCGGGACCATGGTTTCTAAGACAGAGCCTATGGATCATCTTAAAATGACTCCAATAGGTTCCTTGTCAAATTTCAAGTCAATCGGACATCGGTTGACCGCACATCAAACCGCGACATCTTCATCGCGATAAAAGCAAGTCTACTAGTGATAGGACCCCAAACGGCTTCAAAACTCAAACAAAAGCCTATGGTTGTTCTTATTTATTACTCAGGAGGCTTCACCTCAAATTTCAGGTCATTCCGATATCGTTTGACCCAGTTTCAGCTTCTGATGGAAAATCGGCAGCTCTGCGCAACAAAGTCTTCGGCTTTCTCGGAAAATTGGAAACTTTGCAAAATAAAATGCAAGGATTCTCATTAGATTTTCTACAGGGAAATCAGGCCAATAAATGATCAAAAATGTCAAGGAAAAATACAGAAGAAAAAAGAATCGAAAAACAGCAAAAACGGACACAAAACGGGACAAAATGGGGAAAACCCCCCCAGGGTCGCAGACCCCTGCGACCCTGGGGCCCGAGATCGCCCGGTGGGCCCCGGAAACCCCGTTTTTCGCCGTTTTCTCACGATTCGTAGCGTCCGGCCTCTGGTATTTTTCAAAATTCATACTTTTGAGACACCAAATTCTCTAACATCCGTCAAAAACACGGGTTAATCATCAAGAGTATCGAAATCAACATTGATCGCCAACTGGTTGACCAAAAAAAGTGTGCTTTCTACCCGACCGATCGAGAAATCGACAGGACAGATGGCACCGACCCGCTGTTGGCAACCAACACCTGAAGTTACATGGTCATCCGATGTCGATCTACATGAAGATCCATCGATGATCATCGCCAGAAGAATCCCAAAGGATGCGGCACGGCCCGCGACTCTTCAACTACTCGGCGACCACTTAATGCGATTAATTGACTAGCTTTATTATAGTCATTAATCCATTTCTTTGGACGGACCAATCAGAAACAAGCATCCGGGAGTTACAAGTTAAGAGATTCATGGCATTTAACCCGCGAAACTCCTCCCATCATGGCGATTAAAGGCGATTAAATACCCTCAATCTCCTCCGGCCAATTAGAAGCCAAGAAAAAAGAGTTACAAAATAAAGAATTCAATCTTGTAACTCCTCCCTTTATGTAGCTTTATGACAATTAAGGCTCATAAATCCTCCTAAATGGCTACCTAAAAGCCTATAAATAGGAGAGTATTCCAAAGAATTCCAGATCGGAAAAAATCACAGAGACACAAACAAAGCACAGAAATTCAGAGAAGGAAAAGAGAGAAAACTCTGCGGAAGTTCTACACCAACCACCACTACAAGGTGACAAAAGTCCCTTGGGGGGTACCCCCCAAGGTCCTTGCCTTCTCCTTCTGCCTCCAAATGGCTTAGACGTGGCTTTTCAGCCCGTCTACTCGGCTTTTTGTTGGACATAGGACCTCCTTTTGGTCTTTGTTATCTAAAAACCTGAGGTTATAGCCAAGCCAAGCGAATCAATAGCATCCTCTGTTCTCATCTGCATGGATAATGGCGAAGTCCACATGGCTTGCGACCGTCAATCTGAACGGGTCCCCCACAATCTCCTGAGAAGTTAAATCCTCATTTTCTTGCTTTTCATTGTAGTTTGTATTTTTTTAAAAGAGACAAAAATCACAACTCTTGTCTTTCATTATTGATAAGGATTGTAAATCGGCTATAAACGCCAAAATCGGCTATAAACGCCAAAAATTGGCTATAAACGCCAAAATCGGCTATAAATGCCAAAAAAAATCGCCTTTCACGGCAAATCAAGAAAATGTCTCTTTTCTTAAATATATGTGCAATGGAAAACTTGAAAGAAGTTGATTTCCTTTTTACTTGCGAAGGTTGATCTCCGGATCACCACTTGCAATTCCAAGTAAAATAGAAAATCTAGCACACCCACACAAAAGAAATGTTGATGCACGCCCTTGCCCCCCGGTTACGAAAGGGTCGGACCCAACGGACTCCCACGTCCGCCGACCTCGGTAGGACCAGGCATGGTGCGTTGTTCCATCAGGCGTCCAGGGCTCCCTCGAGGCCGTTCTTCTCTGCGTTCAGCTCGGTGACCACGGTGCCTTGCTTATAGAGCCTGTCGGCTGCGACCAGAGACTTCTGCACCATCTGTCGAAGAAACAAGGCATTCAGAAAGAAAATCAGAACAGTCGTCGAAACTGAACAACTTGATAAAAAGTTTAAAGGTTCGAATGAACTCACCGCGAAGCACGACTGCATCAGTGACAGTATCAACTTCGGGTCGCTATACCCCTCCAGCTGAGCCATATCTCGAGGTAGGGCGCAGGCCCGCCCAAGTGCCTCGAGTACGAGGGGATCGACCTTCCGGAGGACACGGTCTTCCATTGTCATCGGTCTCCCCGGTTCAAACGAGAAGCTCGGCTCCCAAGGACTTAGACCGGCGGATGACGACGCCGCAGCCGAGCTGGAACCCCCTTCGATTATCGGCCTTTTCTTCGACCGGTCTTCCTTCTGCCTGATCTCGGCTGGGGGCGACCGAGCCTCCTGTCCAGTAAGACGGATAGAGATAGACCCGGAGGCAGGGGCCTCTGTTGCGGCCGCGGGAGAAGCCGCCGAAGACCCCGGGGGAGGGATCTTGAGGACGTCCGGGTTCGAAGGCGCCTGGGGGGCTTGGGCATCGTCGACACCAGTGCCAAAATCTCGATGTCCTCAAACGACTTACGCCTGGCGTGCCGCATCTCCAAGCTCGGCGAAGGGGACCGAATAGCCTGACGCGGCCTCTTTCTCTTTGGGGTCTCGCGTGACTTTGGCCCAGACGTAGAAGCCTGTGCGCCGGACGCGGCCCTGCGATCGGTGTCGGTCACAACCCGCGAAGGCCCTTCCTTTTCGGTGTTAGCCCTGGAAGCAACCTGTTCTCTCCCAGCCCCGGGCTCGAATCCGTCCGAACTTCCTTCTCGGGATGGCTCGGTCGTACCCTTGATGTAACCATGGTACTTCGGCTGGTACCTTAACAGCGACCAAGCCGCTCTACCTTCGTGACCGTTGTACTGCTTGACTTACCGAAGCCAAGCTTTGTTCCTTGCCCAGTTATACCGGGCAGCCTGCCTACTCTCCTTAACAGCTGCACAGCAAGCATAGACATCAGTTCGGCAAGACAGGAAAGAAAAAGGCATATGAAATATATACAAAGTGAGGAGATGGTATTTACTTGGAATAGTCCCGAAGTGGCGGGGAATCCTGTAAGCTCTATCAGTTTCGGCCACGCCAAACTCCTAGTTACCCGAGACGTACAGAAGATCGTCCCCGGCGTACTTACTTGAGTCCTCCAGGTAGCGAACAAAGCCTTCCCAGCACGGCTTAGCCTGGAGATAATAGGCATCTCCAGACTTGCATATATCATATACGTCCTCAATGACAAAGACGCCGAGGTTGATGCCTAGGACCTCGTTAAGTTTGGCTGTGCCCATTATGATCTTGAAGACATTGGGCAGCAGCTGGCAGAGGCAGAGGCACCACTGGCTGAGACACCTCCTCAAAAGAGGATGAAGGGGAAAACGAACCCCACCTTCAGTCACAGCCACCAACGGGAAAGGCATCCAGCCTCTCGAAAAATCACGGAGATTGATACCGTTGGGATCAGCCGCCCTGACTTGGACATCGGCAGGGATCTCATATGCTAACCTAAGTCCCTCGATCGCCGCCTCACTCTCTACCCAGTGACTGTAGATACCATCTCTACTGAAACCTATGAGCAGAAAGAACCCTAAACCTACGGGAGAGCAGAAAGAACCCTAAACCCATGGGAAAAGGCAGAGGAGGAAGAACTTACGAAGGAGAAACTGGGTTTCAGACTGACGGAGGCTCAGTCTCGGCATCACTTCTCTTCTCAGATAGATTTCTCCAGCAGCGTTCTTTTCTCCGATACAAAGCAGCAATAGGGAAGAAGAGAGCCTTAACAACCCATATATAAGAGGAGGAAAGCCCCCCCCCCCCTTTTTTTTGGAAGCCCTAGGGACGCACGTACCAGACGGCCCGAAGGGCTCCACGCGCGTCACTTCGATCACTGGGTGCATCCCCGGTAAACGGTGCACGTCTCCTCGATATGACTGAACAACCAACCGGATGGTGACACGTGGTGCCGTCGGTATGTCTTCCACATTAATTTGCCAGCATCATTTATTACCTCGGTCATTCCAAGCGACTATGGATGAAGACCAAACATCAGCTATCGAAACCGAGATGAGTTCTACTCCAGAAGGATCTCCCGTCTTGTAGCTCCCGACCTCACGTAGTTGGCAAATTCCGTGAAGTCGGAAGCTAGGGGCCAATTGTGTGGGGATGTCTCCCAACGTACTGGGTTTGTATTAATCGCGGTGTAAGTATCGGCTAATCACGCCTTGACCTCGGCGGATGTTACCAGAGTGCCATCCGAGCCTAAGACCGCTTCTGGTCTCGGGCACCCCCGACCTCGACATGAAGTCTTCACTTCGACCACTCAGCTCGGCACCAGAGCCAGACCTTTAGCCGTGATGGACGATGATGGCTGTACTTTCATGGATATCTAGTTGGGTCTGACAAAGCCATCTTGGCCGCCCTTCACCCCTGACAGAGCGGCATCCAGCGGCTACGTCCCATCAGAGTATGGCTCCAAGCCAGGCCCGATGGGACTAGGCCCAAAAGTCAGATATGGTAATGCCCGATTAGACCACCATTTAATGCATTATGGGCTGATCGGACTGCCATTTAATGTATAGTAGGCTGACGCGACAGCACCCCTGGGAGTGCTAAGACGTCATCATGAGCCCCGCCATGCAATGTGGGCTTCCTTCTCTATAAATAGAGGAATGATCTCCATCACAGGTACATACAACCACATCCAAAGAGCTTCTACTCTATCTCACTCCTCCATTATCTCTATCCTATTGCTCAGATCTTTCACTAACTTATGCATCAGAGAGCCTTGTGCTGCCCACAGCCAGGGTCCTTTGACGTCCTCATCTTCTCCCTCTTCAGGTTCTCAGGCCACTCACCATCTTCGAAGGATCATCAGACTCAAAATAACATCCATTACAAAGTCCATAATATTTAGGCACTTACAGTTGGTGTTCTTGTTCAAGATAAGCTCGATCCAAGCACACGTTATGAATATATTTGAATTATTGGTTTCCAAAAAATAAATAAATAATTGACATCCACATTACAATTTAATTCCATCACTCACACTCCTCCACAAGCAAGTTATACAACTAAATATTCCCACTTCCTATGCCTGTGGACAGTTGTTTCTCTCTGTCACGACCCGGTCCCGAGATTTGATTAGTTTGGATAACCCCGAGTCGTGAATGCATACTTACTCCCGTAAACTCCGAATTAACATAAAGTTAAAACGAAATCCACAAGGGATATCAAATACAATACCTGTCAAATGTATAAAATTTGCGGAATATATACATTGACTAAAACACTATTAATTATATGAGTTCCTTTACCAAAAGTAAAGTTCATATATACACATTCATATTGTAATAAAGTCAACCACTGCACACTTAAATACAATGCAGGGAACATTAATTACATTTCAAACCTATAAAATAGAACCTTCCAAAATACTTTCAGAATATTTTCAGTCGATTCGCACTCCGAATATTTACATCCATTCAATTAACCTTCTCTGCCGATGGCGCGGACAACAGGGCCTGCGATGTCATCAATAACACCGTGAACACGACAGTTCAACAATGTACATACAGTTCTATGATAGTATATGCTATCATTCGACCCTATAAGAATCTGTCAATTTACCATTTAATAGTTCTATATAAGTCGATACAGTTCTAGATTAACAGGTCTAAACAGTAGAGTCAAGTAATAACCATTACTTATGACTATAATAGTAGATTACATCTCATCTCATTTTTTATGCTTTCAAACGGAAGCTGTTCGGTATATTTGTTAATACCACTATCAGTCAGTTATGTATGATCCTCTTTGGCTCATGGGCTCGCGCCACCTGGCTCTGGCCTACATGTTGCCTCAAGGCTTTAATTCTCTTTTTATTATATGAGTTGTGTCCTTCGTGGGTCATGAGCTCGCGCCACTTGGCTCTGGCCTACATGTTGCCCTAGTTCATGAACTCGCGCCACCTGGCTCTGGTCCAAATCTTGCCTGGCTCATGGACTCGCGCCACCTGGCTCTGATCCAGATCTTGCCTAATAATGTGTGGGATTTCCAGTGTCTTGATCAGAGATCACTGGTATCACCACGGAGCTCCGGAATGCTCCCAGATCATCTACTGCAGTAGGAATTATTAATTCTTCATTACATTCTGTTCAATAATTCAGTGTATGAAACAAGTTCAGCTTTGTACAAGTTGTTCATTCAATAATTCAGTTCATTATGTTAGTATAGCTCAAGAATGAGCTTAGGGAATTACAGTCTAATATATAGGCTGTTCATTCATCTCATTTACTCCATGTAGTTCAGCTCTATACGAGCTTTACGAAACATTAAATAGCATAGCTCAACATTGAGCTTAAGAATCATAATACCATTTTAATGCGGAAATCAAATTTAAGTCTATGCAACTCTATTCAACACTATTCAGACTTCTAAACCAAACAATTGAGTGAAACTTTCGTTATTCAATGCACGTGTTATCCTTGATGAACATCACTTTATATATTGAATTGTGCATTCGAAGAACTTAGTTTACACCTATGAAGGCTTAGACATTAACGAGAAGCAGCCTGTATAAATTAGGCTTCGAAACAGGGAAATCATATTCAAAATTTGAAATTTCTTTCACTGTCGGTCAGCTCGTCGGTTAGCTGTAGGCTGACCGATAGCTCCATGTCGGCTGATCGGCATCACGTCGGTCAGAATTCCAGAAATCTGAACACACTAAAAATGAATCCCAGACTTATTGGTCAGGTTGTCGGTTGACCTATCGGTCGACCGATGTCTCTAGTCGGCTGACCGACCTCTCGTCGGTCAGAATTCCAGAGACACGAAATTCCTGCACTTGTACGTCGGTTGACCGACGTCTCTATGTCGGCTGACCGACATTATGTCGGTCAGAATTCCAGAGACTTGAGATACACGGAAAACAGATCCAGACCTATCGGTCAGGTCTTCGGTCGATGTCGGTTCCTGCGTCGGTTGACTTGTCGGTTGACCAATAGACGCACAGAAGCTCAGTTCGAGCTTCAGGTTTTCTGAAGCCAAACTTCTGGCTTTTGATCCATTTGTGCTCTAACCATTCTAATACATCATAATTCATAAAAACATGTAAGTACTTGCCTCTCTTGAGATCACTTTGATCCAATTTCATCATTAATCACATTTAAATTGACTAATCACGCTTAATCCACCTTAAACTTGATTAATCAGAGTTAATCAAGATTAATTCGGGAAGGTGTCTTACACTCTCCCACACACTTACTTCTCTATAGCTAGCTTAAGAGAGTAGATTAAGATTGCCAAAAATACAGATGCGAGATTGATAGCTCTTGGTCGACCATTGATTCTTCCGATGCTAAGGCTTTATGACACTGGTCTTTTGCTCAAATGAGTGTTCCATTGGCTTTCATATCATTGTAGAGAATCTTTGAGCTGTACCCATCATTAGAAGCAACCTGAGAGAAAAAAAGGAAAATGCTTAATTCAATGTATTTAATCTTAAATGCAAATTAATAGAGAAATGGAAATCTACTCTATCACAAATATCATTCATGCATAGTTCTTGTCTTAAAGAAATATTGTAGAAATTCACAATTTTGGGGCTTCATCAAGTTGCACTACTTGAGTATGACACTAACTTAAAAATAAAAAGAATGTACGAAAAGTTGCTGGACTGTTGTTTCCTTGAATATTTTAGAGACATGTTAAAAACTAACAAAATAACGTTGCAAAAATATCTTGTGATTCTTAAGCTGAAAAGGTGACTAAGGTCCAAGGATTTTATTTGAGACTCTCTTTCTGTTGAAGTTTCATTGACCCCCAAGGATGACCCAAAATCTCTTCTTGCCATTAACCAACGTACATAGAAACACTCATCATCTCCCATTGTGGTGCACTCAGGTCTTCCGCTGGACCAGATTTAGGCAAGATCTATCTCGGCCTGATTTGGGCCCAACAACTCCACAAGGACCACAACGATTGAAGGGTCCTAGTCCAGGTTTGGGTCCAATTAATGTGGTCCCTAATTCCAGTTTGAGGTTGCCTAATAAGAAATATAGGAGGCCTGTCGCCCGAAAGGAACAAGTTCAAAAATAAAAGAAAAGCCTGAGCCTAAGAAAGGCCCATTCTTAGTCAATCTCTCGATAGTTGATACCGTTCACATAAATACTAAAAAAAGTATCATACATATTTTATAAATGCATAAGTATGTATATTTTTAATCATATGTTTATCTTGGTGTCAAATTTAAGGACCTCATGCAGTGGCAGACCAAGCATTTTCATTTGAAAGAAGTGGACTCAAACACGTAATGGGGTTTTGGGGCAAGCCTATAATTTTCACGTGGGTGTTTAGGATGGACCCAGGACTTTATATGGATTTTAAAGGAAATTCAAAATTCTCATATGAATTTTAGAAGCGAACCTAGGTCAAAGGGGTTGACCGCCCCTATTGTAATGTACCCAAGGAGCTCGTACCTTTTCAATGAATGGGCCACACCGGCCTACACACTATGAAGTTTTGCCTCTTCCACTCACGGGAAGTGTGAGAGAGGCACTCTGTGCGGCCCCACCCCTTGTGGGCCCTCAATTTGAATTTGAATACTATAATTTAGCCTAGAGTATCTAATTATACTAATTATGGGGTTTAGTAAGGGTAGATAGGTATTTTCCTAGGTTTTAGGGTGATTAGTCTAGTTGTGTAATTCATAGAGTTAATAGGGTGTCTTTTACGTAGAGTTAGTTAGTTAGTTAGAGGACCTAGCTAGAAATTAATATTTACTATAGGGGGGTATCCACTTGAGAAGGTTCTAGAAACCCCACCTAAAGACCAAACTACCCATGACCCTAACCCTAATCCTATTCAAACTAAAAGGTTATTTTAGTCCCTAGCCCAAACCCCAACCTATATATATACTACATCCATCCCATGCCATACGTTGGCTAACACCTCTCATCTCATTTCCCTCTCTTTTCTCTCTTCTTCCCTCATTTCCCTCCAACTCTCTCTCAAATTCCCTCCAATTCTCCTATCTCTCTCTCTCTCTCTAGAACCATAGATCTAGAACTCTAAGAAGAAGAAGAAAAAGATCAAACCACAACAATCTCAGCTGCAACTTATTTACTAAGGATCTCTCTCTATCTTGCTAATCTCTTCTTCTCCATCTTCTAATCAAGGTAAGTGCCCTCTGCTAGTTCAATTTCATTAGAAATCTCTCTTTCTCTCTCTAGATCTCCTTCCTTATAGCAATTCTCTTGTGTATGCGGGTTTAGGCGTAGAGATCTCTTCAAGATCTGAGTTTTGGGTTGGTTTTGTGATTGAGAAGAGCATAGGAGCCGGGATCTTCTTTTGTGGATTGGATCTCTATTTTCTCTCTCTAATCTTATTGCCAATTGAATTGAGGCAAGTGCAATATGCTTACTTAATATATAATGAATGCCCACTGTTATTAATTCTGTTAATTCCATTCAAATTTTGTTAGTAATGATAGATATACATTTGAGCATGTTTTCATGGATGATTGTCCATTGATGTATGGGTTGATCTCATTTGGAAGAACAATGGCCCATGGATTGGATGGTTGGATGTATATTGAAGTGTATTTCATGTTTATTATTGTTTCAATGGAGTTTGGACGAGATTGGATGAGTTTTTTTATGAAAATTGGATTGAAGAGGAAGAAGCCCAGAATTTTGGAATTTTATAGAGCTACGTGTTCTCGGTCGACCGAGCCCCTGCCAGGTCGACCGAGGACACTAGAAACCAGAAAATCCAAGTCCCAGTTGTGTCTCTGTGGGATTTATAGGTTCAGTGTGCACGGTCGACCGAGTCCTGTGCCAGGTCGATCGAGCACACTGGATTTTCTTAAAAATAATTGGGAGGCTGGACTTTCATTTTGACCCATAATTTAGTGTTCGCGGCCGACCGAGCCCTGTGCCAGGTCGACCGGGAACACAGGATTTCTAGAGAAATTTGAGTGATGGCTGGGAGACCATCTTCCAGGTTTTCCAGTGTACGCGGTCGACCGCCTAGGCCAGGAGGTCGACCGGGAACACTTGAATTTCCTGAAATCAGGTCATGCCTGCCAGGTGCCTGATCCTCATCTTCCAGTGTACTTGGTCGACCGACCAGGCCAGGTGGTCGACTGAGCACACTGCACAGGGGGTCGACCTAGGAGTCAATCTCCTGATATTTTAGTGTACTCGGTCGACCGAGCCCTGTGCCAAGTTGACCGAGGAGACTACAAACAATGGTTTTCAAGTTTTCACTTTCTGAGGCTGTGATCATTCGTGGGGCCCATTGACCATCCAAATGGACTTCTATTGATGTGTCAAGCACGAGTCTATGGTGTGGCTCAACCTTGACTCGTGGGGTCCACTAATTAAGGTCTAAGTTGTATATTCTAAGATGATTCGATCCTTAAACGTTGTTAATGATGCCCGCAACTTCTGGAGCACCAAACACAGTATCCATTGGCATCTGAGACTTCATTTAGAGATCGAATTACCTGAGATGGATTTGGACCTGAAAGTAGACCAATACTTAGGATGGACTGTTGATATCTCCCGTTGATTCATATACTTGGAGATTTATCTCATTTATGCTATTACTGTCACTCTATTGTCCTTACTATTACTTATACATATTAATTAAATGGGAAATGGATGACGTGAACCTATGACTACTTAGAGGTGTCCTGGTGATATCATTGAGTGAATATTAACCCGTGTCTGTGCCCTTTTATGGCATAAGATTGGATGATGAATACCCTAGGATGGAGAGTTTGGATTGTATCAAACTTGTAACTCATTATGGATGAGAATGGACTATTTATCATTGGAAATGGACTTGTTACCTCATTTGGACTATTGTAGACCAGGCCATGTATTTGGTGGGCCTTGGTATGGATCCAATGATTAGACTTAGACCTGGACTATGATCTATGGATGGTATTGAGCACTTGGGCCTCTTAGGGACTTTGTTAGCTAGGACCTTGTTCACACAAGGCAAAGCCTAGACAAACACTGACCTTTATTGTTTCCTGAGTCGGGATAGACATTCACTCAGTTGATCTAAGCTCAGCCTTTAGACTGATCATCACTGGAAGGAGCTACTTTGACTGTTGAGTGAGCTATCATGATGAGCATTGTTGTAGACGGACGATGTGATACCGGGTCCGGTCTTTGAGTGATGAGTGTGGTGAGGCTGTTGATTGAGGGGCTCATCATTCCCTAGCACTGGTGAGGTTTCTCCGCTGTGACTGTGTTCAGTATGGGAGGGCCACGTCATAATATCCTGCGATATCCGGCTTGTGTGAATATGCCACATTGTTTGGATTAGATATCTCGTTTATTCTTATTCTAAATGCTTATCTTGCTCAACTGCCTAGATTTTATCTCATTGCTATTCTATTTAACTTTACTGCCGTCTTTACTCTTTTGATGCATGCATCTTATATTATTTGCATACTGTGACTTGCCAGATCTTTAGATCTGATCCATTCTTGGTGCTTAGGTTTTGACCTCGAGTATGAGGATGGTGCACTCGCGCTCGTAGAGCACCCGTAGTAGGAGACTACGGATGGGGACCAGCCGACCAAGAGGTCGAGTTGGAGGTTGGAAAGCCAACACCTGGGGTTTGAGCATCTCTTTTTTTTTTGGGTTTTTGAGTGATTCTTTGTCGTGAACTGGGTAGTGATTCAAATATGTAATAAACCTTTGTTCATATCACTTGACATTTTTAGGCTGGACTTCGGCCCTAAACACATTTGATATATCATGATACCTTATGCTTCCACTATCTTTACAATTGCTTCCACTTTACTCTTTACGCTTATGCAATTTAACTATTGATGTTATATTATTCAAAAAGTTTAAATTGGACCTCACCGCGGACCTACAATCTTGGACGTTCTCGGATTTTTCGAGAAGTCGTGCGCCAACTTCGGTACCTTGACGGTTTTCTCGGTATTCAGAATTGGGGCATTATACACTCTGGGTTGGACATTAATCACTTGCATTAATAGCCTCAACTAAACTTGACCAGTTCTTCATGCCTATTTGGCATCATTTTGATTTTGTGAATGTTTATTCTTGCTCATGATGAAAATTGAGTGAATTAGAGAAAGGTCCCTCATAGAGGTCTTAAAAAGCCTCCAGCCCATCAACTTTTCCTCTAAGGCCTGTAGTACTCCATGCAGCTAGACATATTTCGGTGAGAAGTCCCTAGATACGCCACCTCATTGCGAGAGGTCCCTAGATATGCCACATCTTGCATGATTGATTTTCCCTTTCAACTGATTAGGCATAAATTTTAAATTTTAAATCTTCCATTCTCCCTCTTCTTCTTCAATTCGAACATGGACAGAACCTAGCCAGAGCCCTTTTCTTCTTCTTCAAGTTACGGGTTCTGTAACAGAACCTTATACCATGACGGTTTTCTCGATATTCGGAATTAGGGCGTTACACACTCTGGGTTGTACTTTAATCACATGCATTAATGGCCTTGACTAAATTTGACCAGTTCTTCGTACCTATTTGGCATCATTTTGATTTTGTGAATGTTTATTCTTGCTCATGATGAAAGTTGAGTAAATTAGCGAAAGGTCCCTCATAGAGGTCTTGTAAAGCCTCCAGTCCATCAACTTTTCCTCTAAGGCTTGTAGTACTCTATGCAGCTGGACATATTTCGGTGAGAAGTCCCTAGATACGCTACCTCATTGTGAAAGGTCCCTAGATATTGTCAAAGCCAGAGGAAGGAAGAAGAGACGAATAACTTTGTGAATTCGATGATCCCCTTTGAGGGTCACGATCTTTTAATATATAGAGATAAAGTTTACATAAAAGATTACATTGATTGAGGTAATCAACTGAATTAAAGCAAATCTAATCTAATTAACATCTAATCAGATCTCCTAATAAGGCACATAATCAATTACATAAATAAAGGAAATCTAATCTAATTAACATCTAATCAGATCTCCTAATAGGGCACATAATCAATTACATAAATTTACAAACGAGATTTGATTTGACTTTTGAGCTTTATGGGCTGAGCCCACTGACCTAGGCCCATTGGCCTAGTTGACACCCCCCTCAAATTGATGCTGGTGAATCCACGAGCATCAATTTGCCAACTAAGAATTGGTGTCGTGGCCGAGGAAGTCCCTTGGTAAATATATCTGCAATTTGAAGTCCGGTAGGAACATGAGGAAGAGTAATTGCTTCACGCACAAATTCATCACGTATGTAATGACAAGCCACTTCAATATGCTTTGTGCGTTCATGGAAGACATGATTTTCAGTAATCTGTATGGCACTGGTATTGTCCGCATAGAGAGGTGTAGGGCCAGATTGTAAAAATCCAAGTTCAGAAAGAAGACCCCGAAACCAGGCAATTTCAGATGTGGCAGCCGACATAGCCCGATATTCTGCTTCTGTGGATGATTTGGAGACTTTATCTTATTTCTTACACTTCCAGGAGATCAACGAGTCCCCTAAGAACATGCACCAACCAGTGGTAGACCGTCGACTATCAGGACAACCAGCCCAGTCAGAATCTGAGTAAGCAATGAGAGAAGTCGAGTTGCCCACAGGAAAGAAAAGGCCACGAGATGGTGTATGAAGAACATAGCGAAGAATGCACCGAACAGAAACAAGATGGAGATGGCGTGGTTGTGTCATGAACTGACTAACCATATTCACCACATATGAGATATCAGGCCGAGTGATAGTCAAGTAGATCAAGCTGCCGACTAAACGGCGATACATTGTGGCATTAGGAAGAAGATCACCCGTATCGTGTGCAAGTTTTAGATTAGCCTCAACAGGTGTATCTACAAGAGTGGAGTTTTGAAGGCCAGCCATCTCAATAAGATCCATAGCATATTTATGTTGATCGAGGATGAGACCTTTTTCTAACTGATGAACCTCAAGGCCTGAAAAATATGTGAGTGGGCCTAAGTCTTTCATATGAAAAGATTCATGTAAAGATGCCTGTAGATAGGTGATCATGCCAGAATCTGTCCTAAATATGATGATATCATCCACGTACACCAAGAGGACAGTAATCCCTTTTGAGGAGCGATGAAGGAACATAGAAGGATCAGAGGCACTTTGAGAGAACTGTAGATGAAGGAGAGCATCTCTAAATTTCTCAAACCAAGCACGCGGAGCTTGCTTAAGACCATATAGAGAGCGTCTTAAGCGCGCGCAGTCTCCTGCCGAAACACCCGTAATGCTTTGGGGAAGTCGCATATAGACTTCTTCCTTGAGATCACCATGAAGAAAGACATTCTTGACGTCAAATTGGTAAAGAGGCCATGAGTGAGAAGCAGCAATGGCAAGAACAGTACGGATTGTTGTCATTTTTGCAACTGGAGCAAATGTTTCTTCATAGTCAATGCCATATTCCTATCGGTTGCCCAGTGCGACTAACCGTGCTTTATAACGATCCAACGAGCCATCAGACTTAAGTTTGACTGAAAAAACCCATTTGCAGCCGATAGGTTTTGCAGATGAGGGACATGGAACAATATCCCAGGTATGATTCTCCCGCAGTGCAGCTAATTCTTCGTGCATAGCTTTTTGCCAATAGTCATGCTTCACCGCCTGTGAGTAAGAAGAAGGAATAGCAATAGAAGAGAGAGTAGCAAGCAAGGATATGTGAGTGAACCCATATTTTTCTGGATGCTTAGAGAGACGGGTAGAGCGTCGAAGCTGAAGTGGAGATGAAGCATCATGTGATGAAGCGTGGTCAAGATCAGGTGCCAGTGAGGGATCCGGAGGGGGAGGCAGTAGTGGAACATCCTTATAACGACGCCGTTCATAGACAAGGAGTGGAGAAGAGATTGGGTAAGAAAAATCTAGTAGATGAGAAAATGATGGTAAATCCGAGGAATGGTTAGAAAAAAAACTTTGATTTTCAAAAAATGTGACATTTTGAGAGATGCGAAGACGGTTGACTACAGGATCATAGCAGATATACCCCTTTTGGTGAGATGCGTAGCCAAGGAATGCACATTTGGCGGATTGGGCAGTTAATTTAGTACATTCAGTCAGAGGAAGATGAACAAAACACACACATCCAAAAATGCGCAGGTGGGTATAAGAAGGATTTTTACGAAAGAGACGAAAGTATGGTGTTTGATTGGTGAGGCGATAGGATGGTAAGCGATTGATTAAGTGAACTGCAGTGGCTAACGCTTCCGGCCAAAATCTTGCGGGAACTGATGATTCTAAGAGAAGAGAACGAACAGTATCGAGGAGATGTCTATTTTTGCGTTCTGCAACTCCGTTCTGTTGAGGAGTGTAAGGGCATGATCGCTGTGATAAAATCCCGTATTTTTACAAATAAGTTTGAAACTGATGGGACATATATTCCCCTCCGGAATCAGATCGGAGAACTTTTATCGAGTAGAAAATTGATTTTCAACATACGCCATAAATTTTTGGAAAGTATCAAAGACTTTAGATTTAGAGTGTAAGAAATAAACCCATGTGAATCTACTATTGTGAGACCCCACCCCTGGTGGGCCCTCAATGTGAATTTGAATACTATATATATTAGCCTAAGTATTTTAATTATATTATTTATGGGGCTTAGTGAGGGTAGTTATGTATTTTCCTGGGGTTAGTCTAGTGGTGTAATTAGTAGAGTCAATAGGGGGTCTTTTGTTATTCTTAGAGTTAGTTAGTTTGTTAGAGGCCCTAGCTAGAGTTTTGTATTTACCATAGGGGGTTTGCACCAAAGAATCTTCTAGAAGATCACCTAAAGACCCAAATACCCTCTACCCTAACCCTAATCCTATTCTAACCCCAAGGGCAATTTTGTCCCTAACCCAAAACCCAACCTATATAAACAAAACCCTCCCCTGCCCTAACAACTACTGTTCATCTCCTTTTCTCTCAAGTTCCAATCTCTTCTCTCTTCTTCTTCCCCAATTCTCTCCAACGAACCCTCATCTTCCCCTCCAATCTCTCTTTTCTCTTCCTCGCCCCAGAAATCCCTTAACAAAAGGCCAGTCGAGATCGACCTGCACCATAAGAGCAACTGCCGAGACCCTGCCTTTTGGTTTCCCTGTGGTTTTCTCTCTTTTCCTTCTACCTTCAATTAATCAAGGCAAGTGCACTGTGCTGGTAGTCTAGATTGCATGTTTCCTTCCTTTGATTTGCGGTAGAATTCCAATTTGTAATATATATGTTTAGATCGATCCTTGAGCATGTTTGTTTGGTTCCTTTGGCCATTGATGGATGGGATTACCTCATTTGGATGATCAATGGCCGGTTGATGATGGGTGAATGATGTAGGAATGATTTATTTTGCTTCTGTAATGGTCTATGGAGAAACCCAGGAGAATTGGGTTGCAGTGATGGGTTTTCCGGAGATGGAATGACGAGAACCCACCTCGTTGTGTTGTGATCGGAATCGAAGTAGGACCACCCTTGGTAGATCAGGACCCTACGTCTATGTGAGGGGGTCTGTGCGACCATGGGGTGCTACTTGATCTGGATTTTTATCAGGGGTGGACCCCCATTCCCGTCTTAGTGAAGAGAAGTTGTGTCCTGTCGCAGGAACTGGGTTCTGTAACAGAATACAACACTGATAGGAGAGATGGACAGAGTCCAGCGATGGCCGAGCTCAGCACTTGCAGGGCCCAGCGGTTGCCGAGCTCAGCGTTAGCGCAGCTCAGCAACTGCCGAGCTCAGCACTGGCCGAACTCAGCGATGGCTGGATTCAACACTAGCCGAACTCAGAGTTCTGCCGAGCATGATGGTTAGGATGAGATTTGCGTTTAGCCGAGCTAAGTGTCTAGGCCGAGCTCAGTGCTCAAAGCCGAGTTCAGTGTTACGGCCGAACTCAGTGTTATGGCCGAACTCAGTGTTTTACTGAGCTCAGCGCCAGACCGGGTTCCGTGCCAGACCGGACTTCGAGCTTAGCCGAACTCAGTGCTTAACCAAGCTAAGAGCTTGACCAACCTCAATGCCTAGCCGAACTCAATGCATTTTTCTGAACTTAGT
This sequence comes from Litsea cubeba, assembly GCA_012931725.1. NCBI lineage: Eukaryota > Viridiplantae > Streptophyta > Magnoliopsida > Laurales > Lauraceae > Litsea > Litsea cubeba. Next base: position 55,948,069 of record CM022953.1, read on the forward strand.
TGGGTGGCCGAACTGAGCTAGGCCTTTGCCGAGCTGAGTTGGGTGGCCGAACTGAGTAGTCAATTGAGCTCCATTGCTTAGCCGAACTCCGAGATGGATTTCCAAAAAAGGCGGGATTTCAACAAAGGAGACTAGAACCTGGGACATTCCCTTGAGCCAGGATTCTTAGTGTGCACGGCCAACTACCCAGGCCAGGGAGTTAGCCGAACTCACAGGAAGTCCTGGACAAGCAGGCTTTGCCTGTAGGGTGTTTTTCCTTCTCTGGTCCCAGTGTGCCGAGCTGACCGCCCAGGCCAGGAGGTCGGTTGAGCACACTGTGTACAATGACGATCCCCAGATTCTAATTTCTATTGTTGCAATCATATGTAGGGCCCATTGACCATTCAAATAGACTTCCATCACTGTGCCAGCCACGAGTCAATGGTACGGCTCAACCTTGACTCGTGGGGTCCACTAATTAAAGTCCAGGTTATGTAATCTAAGATGATTCGACCTTTATACGTTACCAAAATGATGCATATAACTTCTAAGCACCAAACACAATATTCCTTAGCATCTGTGGTTTCACTTAAAGATCGAATTACCTGAGATGGACCTGTATCCGAAAGTGGACCATTTACCTAGGTTGGACTGTTGCTATCTCCCTATGATTCGTGTACTTGGAGATTCATCTCCCTCATACTACGATTATCACTCTATTGTCCTTATTATTGCTCATACCTGTTAATTAAATGGAAAATAGAGGACCTAAACCTAGGAATACTTAGAGGTGACCCGGTAATCTGATTGGGTGGATCATTGACCCGTGTCTGTGGCTAGGCGGGCCCTTTTTATGGCCTAAGTTGGATGTGAATTACCCTAGAATGGAGAGGTTAGATTGTATGGGCTTGTGACCCATTAAGGTTGTAAATGGATCATATGTCATTGAATATGGACTTGTATCTCATATGGACTGTTATAGATCAGGCCATGTATTTGGTGGGCCTTGGTATGGATCCAATGATGGAATTGGACTTGGACTATGATCCACAGTTTATATTGAGTACTTGGACCTCTTAGGGACTTTTGTTAGGACCTTGTTCACGCAAGGTAAAGCCTAGACAGACACAGACCTTTATTGTTTCCGAGTCGGCATAGACATTCACTGAGTTGATTTAAGCTCAGCCAGTTGGACTGATCATCACTGGTAGGAGCTATTGAGATTTGTTGTGTGGCTATCATGATGAGCACTGTTGGGACGGACGGTGTGATGCCGGTTCCGGTCGTTGTGGTTGATGTTGATGATATTTTGCGGGGTTAGTAATCCCTAGCATTAGCTTAGGATCCCTACCGCGACTGTGTTCAGTATGGGAGGGCCGCGGCATAATATCCCGCGGTGACCAGCTTATGTGGATGTGCCATATTGTGTAGGTTTATTACTGTTATGCTTATTATGATTCTACATTGTTATCTTGCACGACTGCATAGCATATGTACCTTTGTTACTCTCTTAACTTTATACATGTCTCTACTCATTTTGATGCATACATTCTATATTATCTGCATATTGTGACTTGCCAGATCTTTAGATCTGACCCACTCTTGGTGCTTAGGTCTTGACCCAGAGTTCGAGGGCGATGCGTTCGCACTCGTTGAGGTGCCCGTAGCAGGCGACTACGGATGGGGACAGGCCGACCATGAGGTCGAGCCGGTGATTGGAGAGCCTACACCTGAGGTTGAGTGATATCTTTGTTTTGGGATTTTTGAGAGAGTCTGTTGTAGTGAGAGGGTATTATTGTAATTAACTTTGGTTTTATATCATTGTCACATTTAGGCTGGACTTCAGCCCATTTATATTTGATACATGGATGATACCTTATGCTTCCGCTATACTATTATGCTTCCGCAATTAACCATTGTTACTATGTTGATAAAAAAGTTTTAAATTGGACCTCACTGCGGACCTACGATCTTGGAAGTTCTCGGATTTTCCGGGAAGTAGCGCGCCAATTTCGGTACTTTGACGATTTTCTTGGTATCCGGAATTGGGGCGTTACAATTTTATGGTATCAGAGCGGGCAAGTCTCTAGGAAATAAAATACACTAGAAACTTTAGGACGTAGTGAGGATCTCAGTGTGGGGGTACTTGTAGGGTCGATGGATCGGGTAGAATCAGTGTAGTCCTAAGTGTTGGACTTAAACTAACCTAATTTCTTTCTCTTAACAGATGTCTAGAGATGGTTCTCCATCACATATGATGCCAGCAGCCGGTAGTCAGCCAGACTTCGAGCAGCGTTTCCAGAGGTTCTTGCAGGCCTTCCTCATTTCCCAGGAGGCCCAGGCGTCGGCGCAGCAGCAGCAGGCCGAGGATTTTGCCCAATTCCAGACGCAAGTCTTGGACATCATGGACAGAGTGGCTCAGCCAGGCACAGCAGTGGCATCCGTTCGGGAGGCAGACCCGAACGTCATATTTGAGAGGTTCCTCAAAAGAGGACCCCCTGAGTTCACTGGCGCCGATGACCCGCTGGTGGCCGACGAGTGGATTGTGCGGATGGAGAAGATCTTCAAGGTCTTCGAGTGCACCGGTCAGCAGAGAGTGCAGTTGGCCGCTTACATGTTCCGGGGAGTCGCGGAGGACTGGTGGAGGACGATTCAGCGTCATTTCGAGACGATAGGAGACGAGATCGCTTGGACTGCATTCAGGGCGGACTTCCTTCGGAAGTTCATACCATCTCACGTCAGCATGACTGTCTACCAGTATGAGGTTCGCTTCACCCAGCTTTCTCGTTTTGCAGAGGCTCTGATCACACCTGAGTCCGAGAGGATCCGTCGGTTCGTCGATGGGCTGAGAGATGATATTCAGTTGAGCATGTCCTGCATCGAGCTGCCCACATATGAGGAGGCTTTGAGGAGAGCTTACTGGGCAGAGGAGCGTCTGCAGTGGATAGAGGCCAGTCAGCAGCAGAGGCGAGTTAGAGCCGCCTTGGTCAGACCGCAGCCCTTGCCCATACAGCAGTAGCCATTTCAGAGACAGAGGCCAGCGGGCCAGGCCAGGCAGCATCAGTATCAGCGGCAGCCTCAGCAGCAGCAGCAGCGTGGGCCCAGAGTATGCTATGACTGTGGAGAGACAGGACACATCTCCAGATTTTGCCCATTCAGAGGGGGACAGCCTCAGGCCCCGATGCTTCAGCTTCCAGCACCACCGAGAGCACCAGCTCCAGCTCCACCCGTTCAGCAGATTGCACCGGCACCCCAGCCACCTCAGCAGCAGTACCGTGCCCAACAGCAGGCACGTGGACCCCAGCAGCCCAGGGGACAGCACTACCAGAGGGGACGATACCAGAGGCCCCATGGACAGCAGCGACAGCAGCAGAGACCTCAGGCTGTAGGTCAGGCATTCGCACTCACATATGAGGAGGCAAGGTACTCTTTCTATTTGTGATCAGGTTGCTAGAGTATTGTTTGATCCTGGTGCGACACATTCCTATGTGTATTCTGCTTTTGCTTTAGTTCTTGGTGGGGTAGGAGAGGAGTTGCCTTGCACGCTAGTTGTGTCTACGCCCGTGGGCAAGAGGGTAGTGTGTCAGACTTACCACCCCAGATGCCGAGTGCAGATCGGGGAGTACATTATGTTTGCAGATTTGATCGTGTTACCCATGCATGACTTCGACGTTATCTTGGGGATGGACTGGTTGGCCAGATATCGAGCGGTGATGGATTGCTTCGAGAAGATAGTCAGACTCACCATCGACGGTTCAGATGCCACAGTCGAGTTTGTAGGCGAGAAGAAGCCACCCAGTACCAGATTGATTTCAGCACTGAAGGCTGAGAGGCTAGTGCGATCAGGTTGCGAGGGCTACATCGCATTCATCTCAGATGACAAGAAGTCCAAGGGAGTCGAGGAGATTCCAGTTGTTTGCGAGTTTCCGGACGTGTTTCCCGATGAGATCCCAGGATTGCCTCCAGTCAGAGAGATCGACTTCACCATTGAGCTTGTGGCAGGCACCGCACCGATTTCCAGAGCTCCTTATCGCATGGCTCCAGTAGAGCTGCGAGAGTTGAAGACCCAGTTGCAAGAGTTGATAGACAAGGGCTTCATCAGACCGAGCATGTCACCTTGGGGAGCACCTGTACTCTTCGTGAAGAAGAAGGATGGATCGATGAGGATGTGCATCGACTACAGGCAGCTGAACCAGGCAACAGTGAAGAACAAGTATCCTCTTCCCCGGATCGACGAGCTCTTCGATCAGCTTCAGGGAGCGCAGTACTTTTCGAAGGTGGACCTGAGATCGGGATACCATCAGCTGCGAGTCAGAGAGCAGGATGTGCAGAAGACAGCATTTTGTACTCGTTACGGGCACTATGAGTTCCTTGTGATGCCGTTCGGGTTGACGAATGCGCCGGCAATGTTCATGGCTTTGATGAACAAGATCTTCGCCCCGTACCTCGACAGCTTTACAGTGGTGTTCATCGACGACGTGTTGGTCTACTCCAAGTCCAGAGAGGAGCACGAGCCGCATTTGAGGACGTCTCTACAGTTGCTACGTGACAACCAGCTGTACGCAAAGCTCAGCAAGTGCGAGTTCTGGTTAGAGCAAGTAGTCTTCCTCGGACATATCATCTCCAGAGACGGCCTAGCAGTGGATCCAGCGAAGATCGAGGCAGCAGTGAACTGGGAGAGACCGAAGAATGTTACAGAAGTTCAGAGTTTCCTTGGCTTAGCAGGCTACTACCGCAGATTTGTCAAGAGTTTCTCTTTGATTTCAGCCCCTTTGACCAAGCTGCCAAGGAAGGACGTACTGTTCGTATGGACCGATGCATGCGAGGACAGCTTTCAAGAGCTGAAGGAGAGACTGACGTCAGCACCGATCTTATCTTTACCTTCTGGTACAGGCGGTTTCGTTGTCTTCACCGACGCTTCAGGGACCGGTCTTGGTTGTGTTTTGATGCAGGAGGGCAAAGTCATTGCTTATGGATCACGCCAGCTGAAGGAACACGAGAAGAAGTATGCTACTCACGACCTGGAGCTTGCAGCAGTCGTGTTTGCACTGAAGATGTGGCGGCATTACCTCTACGGAGAGAAGTTTGAGGTCCATTCAGATCATCGCAGTTTGCAGTACCTGTTCACTCAGCATGACCTCAACAACCGTCAGAGGCGTTGGATGGAATACATCAAGGATTACGACTTCCCTATCAAATACCATCCGGGTAAGGCGAACGTCGTAGCAGATGCTTTGAGCAGGAAGACCGCCCTAGTCAATTTCCTAGCAGCAGAGGGCGTGTGGACTGATGTCTTTAGTGACTTGGATGTCCAGTTTCAGCCGCTCAGCGATAGAGTTATGCTTGCTACCATGTCCGCATGGGAACCGGAGTTGCTAGGAGAGGTCAAGGACAGTCAACGCAGCGATCCTAAGCTTGTCAGAGTGATCGAGCAGATTGACCAGAGGCCAGAGTTCAGACTGATTGGTGGAGTACTTTACTACCAGGACAGGCTGTGTGTACCAGATATCCAGGAGCTGAAGGACCAGATTTTAGCAGATGCACACCACAGCAGATATTCGATTCACCCAGGCAGCACCAAAATGTATAGGAACCTGAGGAGCTACTACTGGTGGAACAACATGAAGAAAGAGATTGCAGGCTATGTGTCCAGATGTCTGACCTGTCAGCAGATCAAGGCCGAGCACCAGAAGCCACCAGGTCTACTTCATCAGCTCGAGATACCTCAGTGGAAGTGGGAGCACATCACCATGGATTTTATTGCAGGACTTGCAGCTACCAGGAGACGCAGTGATGGCATTTGGGTGATCGTGGACAGGCTGACCAAGTCAGCTCACTTCTTGCCAGTGTCGATGAGAGCAGGACTCGACGTCCTTGTTAAGCTGTATGTGGATAAGATCGTCTCTTTGCACGGAGTTCCAGCTTCGATTGTTTCAGACAGAGATCCACGCTTCACTTCTCACTTTTGGGAAAGTCTTCAGCGAGCTTTGGGTACCAAGTTGAGCTTCAGCACAGCCTATCATCCTCAGACAGACGGACAGACAGAGCGCACCAACCAGACCTTGGAGGATATGTTGCGAGCTTGTGTCCTAGATTACAAGGAGAACTGGGAGGATTCCTTGCCACTCTGTGAGTTTGCCTACAACAACAGTTACCACTCGAGCATCAAGATGGCACCGTTCGAAGCGTTGTACGGCAGGAAGTGCAAGACCCCAGTCTGTTGGGAGGAAGTTGGTGTCAGGAGTTTCGATGGACCATCTATTATCGGCGATACCAGTGAGAAGATCCGCCAGATAGTGGAGAACCTGAAGGTTAGCCGCAGTCGACAGAAGAGCTATGCAGACAATCGGCGCAGACCACTCGAGTTCCAGAAGGGAGACCGTGTCTTCCTGAAGGTTTCCCCAGCTCGAGGCACCCTCAGATTCGGCGAGAAGGGCAAGTTAGCACGGAGATACGTCGGACCCTTTGAGATCAAGGCTAGGATCGGAGATGTCGCCTACAGACTTCAGTTGCCAGCAGAGCTATCGGGTGTGCACGACGTCTTCCATGTCTCGATGTTGAGGAAGTATGTGGAGGACCCTACCCACATTCTGCATCACCAGCCACTCGACATCCAGCCCGACGCATCGTACATCGCCAAACCAATCGCCGTCATCGACACCAAAGAGAAGGTGCTTCGGGACCGAACCATTCAGTTCGTGAAGGTTCAGTGGGAGCATCACACTCCGGAGGAGGCTACTTGGGAGCTACGAGACCAGGTGGCGAGAGATTATCCACATCTTCTACCGCAGGTATGTCCCTACTTTGTTTTTACATTTGGGGACCAAATGTTTTAAAGGAGGGAGGAATGTGAGCCCCCACCCCTGGTGGGCCCTCAATGTGAATTTGAATACTATATATATTAGCCTAAGTATTTTAATTATATTATTTATGGGGCTTAGTGAGGGTAGTTATGTATTTTCCTGGGGTTAGTCTAGTGGTGTAATTAGTAGAGTCAATAGGGGGTCTTTTGTTATTCTTAGAGTTAGTTAGTTTGTTAGAGGCCCTAGCTAGAGTTTTGTATTTACCATAGGGGGTTTGCACCAAAGAATCTTCTAGAAGATCACCTAAAGACCCAAATACCCTCTACCCTAACCCTAATCCTATTCTAACCCCAAGGGCAATTTTGTCCCTAACCCAAAAACCCAACCTATATAAACAAAACCCTCCCCTGCCCTAACAACTACTGTTCATCTCCTTTTCTCTCAAGTTCCAATCTCTTCTCTCTTCTTCTTCCCCAATTCTCTCCAACGAACCCTCATCTTCCCCTCCAATCTCTCTTTTCTCTTCCTCGCCCCAGAAATCCCTTAACAAAAGGCCAGCCGAGATCGACCTGCACCATAAGAGCAACTGCCGAGACCCTGCCTTTTGGTTTCCCTGTGGTTTTCTCTCTTTTCCTTCTACCTTCAATTAATCAAGGCAAGTGCACTGTGCTGGTAGTCTAGATTGCATGTTTCCTTCCTTTGATTTGCGGTAGAATTCCAATTTGTAATATATATGTTTAGATCGATCCTTGAGCATGTTTGTTTGGTTCCTTTGGCCATTGATGGATGGGATTACCTCATTTGGATGATCAATGGCCGGTTGATGATGGGTGAATGATGTAGGAATGATTTATTTTGCTTCTGTAATGGTCTATGGAGAAACCCAGGAGAATTGGGTTGCAGTGATGGGTTTTCCGGAGATGGAATGACGAGAACCCACCTCGTTGTGTTGTGATCGGAATCGAAGTAGGACCACCCTTGGTAGATCAGGACCCTACGTCTATGTGAGGGGGTCTGTGCGACCATGGGGTGCTACTTGATCTGGATTTTTATCAGGGGTGGACCCCCATTCCCGTGCTTAGTGAAGAGAAGTTGTGTCCTGTCGCAGAACTGGGTTCTGTAACAGAACACAACACTGATAGGAGAGATGGACAGAGTCCAGCGATGGCCGAGCTCAGCACTTGCAGGGCCCAGCGGTTGCCGAGCTCAGCGTGGCGCAGCTCAGCAACTGCCGAGCTCAGCATTGGCCGAACTCAGCGATGGCTGGATTCAACACTAGCCGAACTCAGAGTTCTGCCGAGCATGATGGTTAGGATGAGATTTGCGTTTAGCCGAGCTAAGTGTCTAGGCCGAGCTCAGTGCTCAAAGCCGAGTTCAGTGTTACGGCCGAACTCAGTGTTATGGCCGAACTCAGTGTTTTACTGAGCTCAGCGCCAGACCGGGTTCCGTGCCAGACCGGACTTCGAGCTTAGCCGAACTCAGTGCTTAACCAAGCTAAGAGCTTGACCAACCTCAATGCCTAGCCGAACTCAATGCATTTTTCTGAACTTAGTTGGGTGGCCGAACTGAGCTAGGCCTTTGCCGAGCTGAGTTGGGTGGCCGAACTGAGTAGTCAATTGAGCTCCATTGCTTAGCCGAACTCCGAGATGGATTTCCAAAAAAGGCGGGATTTCAACAAAGGAGACTAGAACCTGGGACATTCCCTTGAGCCAGGATTCTTAGTGTGCACGGCCAACTACCCAGGCCAGGGAGTTAGCCGAACTCACAGGAAGTCCTGGACAAGCAGGCTTTGCCTGTAGGGTGTTTTTCCTTCTCTGGTCCCAGTGTGCCGAGCTGACCGCCCAGGCCAGGAGGTCGGTTGAGCACACTGTGTACAGTGACGATCCCCAGATTCTAATTTCTATTGTTGCAATCATATGTAGGGCCCATTGACCATTCAAATAGACTTCCATCACTGTGCCAGCCACGAGTCAATGGTACGGCTCAACCTTGACTCGTGGGGTCCACTAATTAAAGTCCAGGTTATGTAATCTAAGATGATTCGACCTTTATACGTTACCAAAATGATGCATATAACTTCTAAGCACCAAACACAATATTCCTTAGCATCTGTGGTTTCACTTAAAGATCGAATTACCTGAGATGGACCTGTATCCGAAAGTGGACCATTTACCTAGGTTGGACTGTTGCTATCTCCCTATGATTCGTGTACTTGGAGATTCATCTCCCTCATACTACGATTATCACTCTATTGTCCTTATTATTGCTCATACCTGTTAATTAAATGGAAAATAGAGGACCTAAACCTAGGAATACTTAGAGGTGACCCGGTAATCTGATTGGGTGGATCATTGACCCGTGTCTGTGGCTAGGCGGGCCCTTTTTATGGCCTAAGTTGGATGTGAATTACCCTAGAATGGAGAGGTTAGATTGGATGAGCTTGTGACCCATTAAGGTTGTAAATGGATCATATGTCATTGAATATGGACTTGTATCTCATAGGGACTGTTATAGATCAAGCCATGTATTTGGTGGGCCTTGGTATGGATCCAATGATGGAATTGGACTTGGACTATGATCCACAGTTTATATTGAGTACTTGGACCTCTTAGGGACTTTTATTAGGACCTTGTTCACGCAAGGTAAAGCCTAGACAGACACAGACCTTTATTGTTTCCGAGTCGGCATAGACATTCACTGAGTTGATTTAAGCTCAGCCAGTTGGACTGATCATCACTGGTAGGAGCTATTGAGATTTGTTGTGTGGCTATCATGATGAGCACTGTTGGGACGGACGGTGTGATGCCGGTTCCGGTCGTTGTGGTTGATGTTGATGATATTTTGCGGGGTTAGTAATCCCTAGCATTAGCTTAGGATCCCTACCGCGACTGTGTTCAGTATGGGAGGGCCGCGGCATAATATCCCGCGGTGACCAGCTTATGTGGATGTGCCATATTGTGTAGGTTTATTACTGTTATGCTTATTATGATTCTACATTGTTATCTTGCACGACTGCATAGCATATGTACCTTTGTTACTCTCTTAACTTTATACATGTCTCTACTCATTTTGATGCATACATTCTATATTATCTGCATATTGTGACTTGCCAGATCTTTAGATCTGACCCACTCTTGGTGCTTAGGTCTTGACCCAGAGTTCGAGGGCGACGCGTTCGCACTCGTTGAGGTGCCCGTAGCAGGCGACTACGGATGGGGACAGGCCGACCATGAGGTCGAGCCGGTGATTGGAGAGCCTACACCTGGGGTTGAGTGATATCTTTGTTTTGGGATTTTTGAGAGAGTCTGTTGTAGTGAGAGGGTATTATTGTAATTAACTTTGGTTTTATATCATTGTCACATTTAGGCTGGACTTCAGCCCATTTATATTTGATACATGGATGATACCTTATGCTTCCGCTATACTATTATGCTTCCGCAATTAACCATTGTTACTATGTTGATAAAAAAGTTTTAAATTGGACCTCACTGCGGACCTACGATCTTGGAAGTTCTCGGATTTTCTAGGAAGTAGCGCGCCAATTTCGGTACTTTGACGATTTTCTCGGTATCCGGAATTGGGGCGTTACAACTATGATCATCAATAATTATGACAAAATATTTGAAATATATATGAGAAATTATAGGTGTAATCCCCAAGACGTCACTATGAATAATGTCAAAGCAATTTGAAGCCATAGTAGATTTGGAAGAAAATGGAAGAACTTTACTTTTTTCAAGTTTGCAAACAGAACACTCATCAGAAATGTGACTAAAAGATGTTTTATTTTCATTAACACTACCAGTGTTCAACATCAAAGATAACAATTTTGAATGAGGATGGCCTAATCTATTGTGCCAGAGCCTCCAAACATCTTAAGGAGAAAAATAAGAAAAAGCAGAGATTTGTTTATTCTGAGAGGAAGGCATCACAAGAGGAAACAGGCATCCACACTTAGGCCCCTTCGCGATCACCGTCCCCGACACTTGATCCTGCACAACACAACCAGAGCAAGAAAAGGAAACATTACAATTATCATCAATCAGTTGTCCAACAGACAGAAGATTTGTAGTAAGATGAGGAGATAGAAAGACTTTTGTGAGAGGTAAAGAATGAATGATATCACCAGTAGCTGTAATAGGAAGCTTTTGACCATCAGCAGTATGGACTTGCAAATTCCCATTGTATGGTTGGAGGTTAGAGAGATGAGTGGTGGAGGAGGTCATGTGATTGGAAGCTCCAGAATCAATAAACCATATGGAAGAAGAGGATTGTTGGTTACCTAAAATGCCAAGTGCAGAAAAGGCATTTATGATCATTTGTTGAATAAGCTCAGGGGTGATCTGAGGAGCAGTAGTGGAGGCAGGAGATGGAGAAGGCATGACTGGTGCGGAAGGACTATCACTGGAAGCAGTAGCATCAGCAGTGTTGACATGATATGCTCGTGGAATGCAATTTTGTGGCCGCCTTTTGCATTCATTGATAACATGACCATTGGATTTGCAGTAATTACAAAACTTGGTCTTACACTGTGAGGCATAGTGTCCATAACTCTTACAACCAAAGCATTGGATTTTGCTGAGATCTCTTGCAGGGGTTTGTCTTTTAGCAGCAGAAGTAGTATGATGAATGATCCCTCCCAGACCGTGAGAGACACCAGGAGTGTAACTGGCAGTGATAGCATATGCGACATCAGGAGAGTTTCCTGAGGACAGTTGCTTCCGAACATGCCGAGTGAGCTGACTTTGTTCCTCTCGCAAGAGTTCATTAAGACACTCATTCAAAGATGGAGACGGAACTCTGCTCATCAAATTGGAACGAACGATCTCATATTCAGATCTCAACTTCGTGAGGAACTGATCTCTATGAGAAGTTGCCTGTAATGTTTGAATCTCAGAAAGGGCTGCCTCAGATACATTGATATATTTGATTTCGTCATATTCTGCCCATAAATTGAGAAATCCTGTATAATAATATTCCTGGATGGAAGAGGTGCCTTGGGAATACTGAGCAATCTCCAGTTCAAGTTGGTATTGACGAGCAGAGTTCCCTTGGTGATACACTTGTTTCAGATATTCCCACATCTCCTTGGAGGTCTTGTACGGTTTGAGGTTCAGGATATATTGTGGTTCAACGGAACCGAGAATCTAGGTCTTTATCATGGCATCCTTAGTATTCCAAGAGAGTATTTTTTTCTCATCTTCCTTAGGTCGTGGATCTCATCCTGAAACAAGTCCCCACATTTCCTTTCCTTCAAGATAGACTTGAAATTGATAGGACCAGGAAGTATAATTCTTTCCATTAAATTGGATCAATTTGATTTTATGCTTTTCCATTTCAGTAAAATAGTAGATCTATCAAACTGTGCAACAAAATCTCACTGTTCTTAAATCAAACTGATAAGGAATGCTAATCAGATGTGAGTAGATCACAAAAAATATGATGGAGCAGATCACAAGCAGATTGTAGTAGACAACAACCAATGATGGATCCAAGTGATCCAACTGAGCAATCAGATTTGAAAAAAAAAAAAAAAACTGCAGCAACCCAGATTTTTCAAAAAAACAGTGCTAGGCGACTTGAATTTTTCAGCTAGAATGGAGTACAGCAGTACAAAACTGAACTGAATGATCAATCAGTCATCATAGGCTGATGAAGGATAAAAATTTGCATCCAATAAACTAGATTGCTTGCAAAAAGGAGCCAGATCCAGAAATTTGGATGGCTGTGATGAAACAATACTGCAGAAACTGGGATTTCACAAGAAAGGATAGAAATCCTACCTCTGAGATGCAAAAAATCCTCAAAAAATGTCCATAAACACCAGAATATTCAGGCGACCAGAGTGGTTGCAATTTCCAGATTTGATGATGCGGATCTGGGGTGGGCCACGTATGATCTCACCTTGATCTGATGACTTCCAACGCTTGGAAGATGAAGGAGATTTACTCAGACACTATGATGTCTTCCAATGCTTGGAAGATGAAGAAGATCCACTCAAAAACTCTGTATAGAATTTAGTTTCACTTAGAGCTCTGATACCATGTCAAAGCCAGATGAAGGAAGAAGAGACGAATAAGTTTGTGAATTCGATGATCCGCTTTGAGGGTCACGATCTTTTAATATATAGAGATAAAGTTTACATAAAAGATTACATTGATTGAGGTAATCAACTGAATTAAAGCAAACCTAATCTAATTAACATCTAATCAGATCTCCTAATAAGGCACATAATCAATTACATAAATTTACAAGCGAGATTTGATTTGACTTTTGAGCTTTATGGGCTGAACCCACTGACCTAGGCCCATTGGCCTAGTTGACAGATATGCCACCTTATATATTTTCATAACTGATTTTCCCTTTCAACTGATTAGCCATAAATTTAAAATTTAAAATTTTAAATCTTCCATTCCCCCTCTTCTTCTTCAATCCGGACATGGGCAGAACCTAGCCAGAGCCCTTTTCTTCTTCTTCAAGATACGGGTTCTTTAACAGAACATTTTATCCGTCAGTTTGCTACAGCTGATTCGACTGCGCCGCCGCTACCGACTCGTCGTCGCCGGAGAAGATTTTGTTTCCTGACCAACTTCAACTGAGTCGAAAGGTTCTAAACAATTGATGTGTGAGTCACTTTGGAGTGATTTTCTTTTATTTAATATGGTTGTGGGGCTTAGGATAACCTGATGACTTATCTGAACCATTGATCCACTAATGGGACCTTGGGCGACCTTAGAGATCATACCCATCATGGGTTCTTGATCAGTGGAGCCCGCGATGGCAGCATTTTTAATATCCCAGGTGAGGAGCTCTTGTTTGGAGACGTTCTGTTACAGAACGTGTGTCGTGGGAAGATGGGGATGAGGCATCCGGTGGTCTGGGGTGTATGGGAAAGTATGGTCACCACTTTTTGTTGTTTCCTGACCAACTTCAACTGAGTCAAAGGGCTTTAGCAATCAAATATATGATTTTATAGTTCTTCGATCCGTTACCAGCATCTCCATCTCTCTGTTTCGGATCCGATACTCGCCTTGACTAATTCTTTCAAATCTCTGTTATAGCAGTTGCCGATGTTCTTCTGTGGAAGCGTCGAGATGTCGGGATTTATCTTTTCATGGTTTCGAGCACCCTGTGGTCCCTCTTTGAACAGGCTAGATACAGCTTGATCACGCTTGCTGCAAATGTGCTCCTTCTGCTCGTTGTGATCCTTTTCTTTTGGGCGAAATCGGCGTCTCTTCTCAATCGGTGCGCCTTTGGCTGCATTGGTTTTGATTTCTTGATTTTCCTCTTTTAGGGAGAGTGGTGTTTTGGACCTGCGCGGTTTGCTAGCTCTGTCAAATTTATCCGAGTTTTCTTATTTTTTATCTAATTTATTTGAGTTTTGCGCAAATTTATCTGAGTTCTGAAATAAATTTATCTGAGTTCTGGACAAATCTATCTGAGTTTTTATCCATTTATCTGAGTTATGGAAAAAATTTATCTGAGTTCTAAACAAATCTATCTAATTTTTTTGGCAAATTTATTTGAGTTTTCGAAAAATATAAATGAGTTTCTGACAAATTTATCTCCATTTTAAAATTTTTAACTGAGTTTTTGAACGAATCTTTCTGTGGTTTTGGCAAATTTATTTGTATTTTCTTAGATCTATTTGTGTTTTTGAATTTTATATGTGTCCTTTGAAATTTATTTGTATTTTTTAAAATAGATTTAACTGAGTTTTGACAAAAATACTTGAGTTTTTGCCAAATTTTTCGTTAATTTGGAAAATTGGGTTATATTAGTTTTGGCAAATGTATTTACATTTTTTGAAACTTATTTATGTTTTTTAATTTTATTTACGTCTTTTGAAATTTATTTGCGTCTTTTAAAGTTTATTTACATTTTTTGGAATTTATTTGAATCTTTTGAAATTTATTTGGATCTTTTGAAATTGATTTATATTTTTTGAAATTTATTTGGATCTTTTGAAATTTATTTGTGTACTTTTAAATTTATTTGCGTTGTTTTGAAGTTTATTTCTTTTTTTTAAAAATTTATTGTATTTTTTATAATTATTGCATTTTTTGAAAATTTATTTGTGTTGTTTTAAAATTTATTTGTCTGTTTTTATAATTTATTTGAAAATCTCATTAATGAGATTCCATTGATCGTGGCCAACTAAATGGTAGTTGACCATTATTAATGGGATATCCCACCAATCATGGGATATGATTTAAAGAAAGGGTAAACTAGACCTATTAGGTATGAGAATGTGTGAGAGGACATTTGGCTGCATAAGTTTAGTTTGTGGACTATTTGTCATAAAGTCATGCGTTGAGGGACCTCCTACCAAACGCCCCATGAAAATTTTGGGAGTACAATTGGTTGCATTTTTTATGGTTCTCTAGACTATCATCTATATTACTAAAGGGATGTACTCTTCCTCACATAAAGACACCTGGCGCAACCTCAAACTTTTTGCAATCCCATTTCCGGAGTTGCCCTTGTCCCTAAAATCTTTATATCTATTACACAATCAAAAGACCTAAAATCTCTCCATAAAGAATCATCTTTCACTCAAAAGCCTAAAATCTCTTCATGAGATCCCTAAATAAGACAACACACCAGATGTGCTACATTTCTAAGTGATGGTGCCTTCTCACACACGTCTATTCACACACGTCTATGGGGCCCATTTCTAATTAAATGTAAGGTCTATGATAATTTGATCATTTGATCATTATCAATCAATTCATGGGTACCAGCCCGCATCATATGGGTCCCACTTAATGATTTTATGGATGATTAAAATGGAGATGGTGGACCCCATTCATCTGGGTCCCACTTAAATATATTTGGTCTATTTGTTAAGTCTATTATCATTTGATCATTTGATCTTTCTTAATCAATATATGGGTCCCATCCCGCATAGTATGGTTTTACGGATGGTTAGAATAGAGATGGTGGACCCCATTCATTTGGGTGGGTTCCACTTAAATAGGTTAGGTTTAGACAATTTGTGAGGTCGACTATGATCATATGATCATTTGATCTTTATTAATCAATTCATGGGTCTCATCTCGCATCATATGGTTTTATGGATGGTTAGAATATAAATAGTGGAGCCCATTCATCTGAGTCCCACTTAAATAGGTTTGGTCAATTTGTGAGGTCTATGATCATTTGATGATTCCACTTAAATAGGTTAGGTTTGGACAATTTGTGAGGTCGACTATGATCATATGATCATTTGGTCTTTATCAATCAATTCATGGGTCTCATCCCGCATCATATAGTTTTATAGATGGTTAGAATATAAATAGTGAAGCCCATTCATTTGGGTCCCACTTAAATAGGTTTGGTCAATTTGTGAGGTCTATGATCATTTGATTCTTTAATCTTTATCAAGCAATTCATGGGTCCTATCCTGCATCATATGGTTTTATGGACGGTTAGTAAATAGGTTACGTTTGGTCAATTTGTGAGGTCTGTGGTCATTTGATCCTTTAATCTTTATCAATCAATTCATGGGTCCCAGCCCAAATCATATGGTTTTATAGACGATTAAAATATATATGATGGACCCATTCATCTGGGTCCCACTTAAATATTTTTGGTCAGTATGTTAGGTTTATAATCATTTGATCCTTTGATCTTTCTTAATCAATATATGGGTCCCATCACGCATAATATGGTTTTATGGACGGTTAGAATAGAGATGGTGGACTTCATTCATATGGGGAGGGTTCCACTTAAATATGTTAGGTTTGGTTAATTTCTGAGGTCTATAATCATTTGATCTTTATCAATCAATTCATGGGTCCCAGCCTGCATCATATGGTTTTATGGATGGATAGAATATAGATGGTGGAGCGCATTCGTCTGGGTCCCACTTTAATAGGTTTGGTCAATTTGTGAGGTCTATGATCATTTGATCATTTGATCTTTATCAAGTAATTCATGGGTTCCATCTCTCATCATATGGTTTTATGGATGGTTAGAATAGATATGGTGGACCCCATTCACCATGGCCCCACTTAAATAGGTTAGGTTTAGTCAATTTGTAAGGTCTATGATCATTTGATCTTTATCAATCAATTAATGGGTCCCAGCTCGCATCATATGGTTTTATGGACTGCTAGAATAGAGATGGTGGACCCTATTCATTTGGGTCCCACTTAAATATATTTGGTCAACTTGTTAGGTATATGATCATTTGATCATTTGATATTTCTTAATCAGTATATGGGTCCCATCTCGCATAAGATGGTTTTATAGACGGTTAGAATAGAGATGGTGAACCCCATTCATCTGGGGGTTCCACTTAAATAGGTTAGGTTTGGTCAATTTGTGAGGTCTATGATCATTTGATCTTTATCAATCAATTCATGGGTCCCAGCCAGCATAATATGGTTTTATGGACAGTTAGAATATAGATGGTGGAGCTCATTCATCTGGGTCCCACTTAAATAGGTTTGGTCAATTTGTGAGGTCTATGCTCATTTAATCATTTGATCTTTATCAAGCAGCTCATGAGTCTCATCCCGCATCATATGGTTTATTGACGGTTAGAGTAGATATGGTGGACCCCATCCATCATGGTCCCACTTAAATAGGTTAGGTTTAGTCAATTTGTGGGGTCTATGATCATTTGATCATTTGATTTTTATCCATCAATTAATGGGTCCCAGCCCGCATCATATGGTTTTTTGGACTGCTAGAATAGAGATGGTGGACCCCATTCATCGGAGTCCCACTTAAATATATTTGGTCAATTTGTTAGGTATATGATAATTTGATCTTTCTTTATCAATTCATGCCTCACCTAAAGAATAAAACATCTGAAAAAAATATTAATATCAAATTAGCAACAAAAAGAAGGACTCACAAGTTTGCTAATTAATAAATTTATTAAAAATAATTCTTATTAGTATGTGTATTTGGTGGTTCCGTGGTCCGTGCATAGCACGGGGTTTTGCTAGTTCCCCCCTAAATGAAAGCTTAGGAATGGCTTTTTTCTTAAAAAAGGAAAAAGGAAAATAATTGGTGGGAATGATTTTGACAAAACAATGCAACAAAAAGGGGTTGCTTAGTTGGTTGGCGACCCCGCATGTCACCTATGCCTAACGATCAATCTCAGGGTATACCACCATCCCACATTGTGTGGGCTATCCTTCCCACTTTGTGGACTTTCTTTTCCCACTTATGCGGTCTCTCTTTCTCACTTGAATGGACTCCCTTTGGCCTGGCCCGCTAAGCTAGGGTACCAAAAAGTTACAAATTTTGACAGATCAATGCAAACAAATTAAGCAGTGACACCTCCCTCTCTCTCTCTCTCTCACACATCATTTTTGAATTCTACCCCTAAGATCATTTTTTTTATTCAAAAGCCAATCATTCTCTACACAACTCACTCTTAAAATAATAATAAAAAATTTCTCAGCATGAAAATGATGCCAAACTTAGATCACTGAACCGGACTATACATATCTGAAATTCGTTATAATTTTGATTTTCTCATGCTAAGAAACACAAACGTTCAAATCTATATTTTAAACAACAGCAGATATCACTAATCTACGCTTATATATATTGCATGAAACAAAACTGCTTGTCTACCTTCTTTGTAACCATATACCTCTTTTACTTATATTCTTATATGGAGCTGATCTTTCTTGTAGCAGTAGAAGAAAGTCTCCAACTTGTTCTAGTATACTGTACACATGCTCTCTATTTTTCACAAGAGGTACAGAGGACTTTATAGAAACACACATTTTTGTTATGTAGATACGTTGACATGTGGGTTGCACCTATATAGAGGCTAGAACGGGGGAAGATGCATGAGGCATAAATGTGCTAACCAGCTCTTGAATATTTGCCTACCTTGATTAAACCAAACACCGTTTCCATTTACCACCAGGGTATTCAAAGGCTGGGTCAAAAGCTTGTCCAAGCCCGGATGGGTCTTTAAAAACATGTAAGATAGGTCCTAAGGGCCTATTTGGATGTACGGTGAATTGAAAAGTATGGTGAGGTGAAGCATCAAATCAAGAGAGAATAAAATATAAGGTGTTATAATGGTATTTTATTTTTTGTTGTTTAGTATGGAATCTTTTTTACTTTTTGTATAGAAAAGTTGAGTTTTTTTTTTGTCTTTTAGTGGAGAAAGGAGGTTGCTTTTTTTTCTTCTTTTAAAAAATTTGGTGGGAATTTTAAAATTATGTACTTTTGATATGACCCATTGTCATTTCTTTCTCTGGATTCACTGTCCTTTAACTTAACTAGTTAAAGGTACTATTAGATGGGTGTCCAGATCCCCCGTTAGCAGGGCCCTAAAAGTTAGATCCCCTATTAGCGGGGCCTACATAATGATCATCAATACCGTTTAAGATAAATGTCATCCTCTCTGGCGAGATATCTTCAAATTTCACTTCAATATATAGTAGCGCATATTGAACACACGATTGAAACATGATCAACACAATCTTTTGGTAACCTAGCCAATGGGGCTAGGACCCAAGAGAGAGCCCATATACATATGGGAAGACAGCTCACACAAGCGGGGAAGAAGCCCCACACAAGTGAAAAAGGAGCCCGCACAAAAAAGAAGAGGCCCACACAAGTGTGAAAAGGTGGCGCACCCATTGTTCAAACCCTATACAGCCAGGTGAGAACTGCCGCCACTCACTGTGAAGAATTAACAAAACAGATTGTGAAAAGAGGTTTCGCTGTGAGCTTCTCAACATACTTAGCCATCCCTCATCATTTCATTATATAGATGTGTAGCTTCTTTACACATGGATTAGTTTCCTTACATATGGATTTTGAGAATATATTAAAATACATTTAAAGCAACTGAATAAGATCTTCATATCCCAGGCCATCTCATTTGTACACCCTTTCATATCCTTGATACAGGTTGTCTCACGATCATGATACGCATGACTTATCCGTCTGATATCTTGAGGATTCTCTTGCTGAGATGGCTCGCCAATCTTCTCATGTAGAAACGGCATGTGATGATTAATGGAATGACCCACTGTTATGTGGTGATCTATTTGATGGCCCACCAACTTGTGGTCTTCCTTATCACTCCCCTTCAAGCTGGAGGGCGGTGGCTAAAGTACTCCAAGCTTGCACCGAAATTTTTGAAAAAGATTCTTTGAGAGAGGTTTTGTAAATATGTCTGCAATTTGGTCCACAGAACTCACAAATTGAGTAATAAGAGATCCAAGAGCAACTTTTTCTCTCATTAAATGATAATCTATTTCTATGTGTTTTGTGCGAGCATGTAGTATTGGATTAACTGTCATGAATAAAGCACTGAGATTGTTACAGAAAAGCAAAGGAGGTCGAGAGAGATATATTCCAACATCTCTGAGAATATAAGATGCCCACGCCAATTC
Source organism: Litsea cubeba (assembly GCA_012931725.1). Lineage (NCBI taxonomy): Eukaryota > Viridiplantae > Streptophyta > Magnoliopsida > Laurales > Lauraceae > Litsea > Litsea cubeba. Next base: position 55,968,236 of record CM022953.1, read on the forward strand.
AGCTGCTGTAGAGGCAAGTGCACGATATTCTGCTTCTATAGTGGACCTAGCCACATTTGTTTGCTTTTTGGCGGACCAAGAGATACAATTTGCTCCAAGATAAGTACAATATCCAGTAGTGGACCTCCTTGTTTGTGGACAACCAGCCCAATTTGCATATGAGAATCCATAGAGATTTAGAGAAGATTGAGAAGATATCTGGATTCCATAATCAATGGTTCCTTTTAGATATCGAAGAATCCTCTTGACGCCTTGCTTTGTTGGTTGCTGCATGAACTGACAAACCAAATTTACTGCATATGATAGGTCTGGTCGAGTGTAATGTACTGCAATGCACCTACTATGCTTCTATATTCAAATGCACCAACTTATGGACTAGATTCTGAGTGCATATCATGTTTTTGTGCTAGAGGGGTTCCAATAGCCTTACTCTCTATCATCTTAGTCTTTGATAATATATCATTTATGTACTTTGTTTGAGAGAGAAACATTCCTCCAGAAAAGAAGTGATTTCGATACCCAAAAAATAATGTAAGTGACCAAGATCCTTCATGGAAAACTCTAAGCTAAGTTTACTAATTAGCAGTGACAAAAGAAAAGAATTGTTGCCAGTAATGATGATGCCATCAACGTAAAGAAGTAATAATATGGTTCCCATGGAGCAATGTAGCACAAATAGAGTCGAGTCTGCATTACTGCAGAAAAAGCCAACATGAAAAAACAAGCTAAATCTGTCAAATCAAGCCCGTGGGGCTTGTTTAAGACAGTAGATGGCTTTGTTTAGTTTGCACACATGTTTTGGGTGGTCTGGATTGGTAAACCCTGGAGGTTGTTCCATGTAAACTGTTTCATGCAGGACCCCATGAAGAAAGGCATTTTTAACGTCAAGTTGTCGGATGGGCCAGTGAGAGACAACTGCCAAGCTAAGTATGATACAGATAGTTGTGGGTTTGACTACTGGGCTAAAGGTCTCATCAAAATCAATTCCCTCCATCTGATTATACCCTTTAGCAACCAAACGTGCTTTAAAGCGATCAACAGTCCCATCAGATTTTAATTTGGTTTTAAAAACCCATCGCGAACCAACGACATTCATATCATGTGTGCAAGGAACTAAATCCCAGGTCTCATTGCGATCTAGTGCTTGTAGCTCTTCCCTCATAGACATGACCCATTGAGGTCGGTTCAATGCATCATTAACATTGTTGGGCTCACTCAAGTCCTGATCCAATGTGGACATGTACAACAAATCAGGCCCATGTGATGACTTAGAAATGGCTAAGTGATCGGGACTATCCAACTTCTCAGTGGACATTTGCAAAGAATGTCTAGTGGCCATTAAGATCTTTGGTTTTAAAATACCATCCATAGCCCGGGTGCACAAAACATGAGGTCGCGTAGACATTGTAGTCTCAATGGCACCATGGTTAGGAGAACTGGGAGATTTTGTGGGTGCACATGATCCATTGAGACAGTAGGTGCTGCATTTGAACCATGAATTGTAGGTGAAACAAGCAAGTCTTGGCCAATTGGAGACTGCCCATCTTGGACAAGTGGAGGGACCAAAACAGTCGATCCAATTTCAGGCTGCATGACATGCTGCTCAGAGGTGCCTTGATCTATTTGTTGAGGCGGTGTGCTATGGTCGGAGACTTGCTGCCTAGACTCAGGATGCAGTGTGTAAACTCCTTAGGTGTACATGAATTAATAGATGAGTGCATACCTGAGCCACCATCATCTTGGAGAGATAAATGTTGTGCATGTTCTTTTGGTGGACATGTGGTATTATTTGAGTGCATACCTAACGAAACATCATTTTGATGAGATGATGGTAACTCCATTGTCAAGTGTGCCTGCCCTTGAGGTGCTGATGTCTTTGGTATGTGTTTGGGTTCTGCATTAGGAATAGCACACTAAATGAAATATGAAAAAGTGGTAATTGTGCTTGGTTCCTGCGCATGAATCAACACATTTTGTGAATTCTTATACGGAAATATAGTTTCATCAAAAACCACATGGCGTGAGATGAAGACTTTTCGACTTTGAGGACGGTAGCACCGAAAGCCTTTATGCAAAGGGCTATACCTTATAAAAATGCAGGGATATGTCTTAGGCTCAAATTTATTTTTGTTGTGATCCCGCAAGTAAGGGAAGCATCGACACCCAAAAACTCTGAGACTTGAGTAATCTGGATGAGCACCATGAAGTTTAAAAATTAGTGTTTCCATATGCAAAACTGTTGAGGGAAGTATGTTTATTAAGAATACTGCAGTCATGAATGCTTCTACCCAAAAGCTCTTTGGTAAATTTGCATGGACGAGTAAAGTAAGCTCTGTCTTAACTATATGTCTGTGTTTTCTTTCCGCAATACCATTTTGTTTTGGGGTACCCAGGCACGAAACTTGTCTGTGAATACCACAATTCTCAAGATGAGCAATAAACTTGTGTGACTGAAATCCACCACCACCATCACTTTGAAAGACTTTTATCTTTGTAGAAAACTGATTTTCTACTAATTTTTGAAAATTGAAAACAATCTCGAAGAAATCAGATTTATTTTTGAGGGGATAAAACCAAGTAAATCTGGTACAATTATCAACAAAAATCACATAATATCTGATTCCTTGAGAAGATGAAACAGGAGAGGGCCCCCATAAATCGCAATGAATTTTCAGAAGAGGTATATTGGCAACTTTATTATTCAAAGAAAAAGGCAACTTACAACTCTTTCCCATTTGACAACTAACACAAACACTGGGTATTTTATTCCAACTGCTAATGTTAATGATGCTTTGAGAATTTAAGATCTTCAACAATTTAATATTGGGATGACCCAAGTGCCAAATCTCTTCCGTAGTTTTTCCAGATCTGAGTGCCACAAAAGTCAGTAGTGCTTCTCCATCTAAGGCATATAGATTGCCCTTTTTACTGCCTGGTGCCATTAGTCTGCCCGTAGCTCGTTCCTTTATAAAAAAAATTTGAGTCAAAAATCTCAAAAAGACAAGAATTATCTCGAACCAATTGTGAAACTGAAACTAGGTTTTTCTTGATTTCAGGCACAACTAAAATATTTTTTAATTCCATTGTGTCATAATCAGATTTAAAGGAGGTGATGTGATATTAAATTTAATATTTTAATACTGCAAGTGCACAGTTGTCTTTTTCAGATAGTGGCAATTACAGGTCGATCCCCACAGGGAGCACTACTAAGTTAAAATTTAAAATGTAATTTTTTTAAAATCAAAGATTAATGAATAATTGAGATCAAAGAAAAACTAGAAGAATTCAGAAACACAAACTAATCAAATATATAAAAAATAGATCAGAGCATTCAGAATCCACTAAGCAAGATAATTAATCCATGTATGCAATTATTCTACTATTTGTCTAAAAAATAACTTAGATCATAAACAAATCAATGTTTCGGGTCCGGAGGATTTGTCTTTCGCAAAATTCAATTTTTAATAAAAATAAGGTCAAGACCTCCTTCACCTCATAAAAGAACGAAAAATCATAAGCATGACTCATCAAATTAAGCATAAACTATCAAAGGATCTCAGCTCTAAGCATAATCTATCAAAATAAGTATTAATCATCAAATTATTTTTTTTAGAAATCAGAATAGAGGCTGCCTAAAGCATGAAGACAGATCTATTATTCTAATAGGGCATGCATTTAAAAGAGACAAGAAAGTAATTGTAAAAATCACATATATTAAATTAAAGATCTGCTTAGCTTCATCTGTGTACTCCAATCCAGAAATCTAACCAGCCATTGAAAAGAGCTCCACAAGTAATTTCATTAATAGCATCTCCTTATACAATGGTCTCTGAGAAATCTCTCTTCTAAAAGTCTTAATTTCTGGAACAGGGCTCCAGAATACCCAAAAATAACTCTTAAATTCTATTAATTAGGAAAATAAGAGAAGGATGATAGAGAATAATCATGGACGTCCACGGTAGGGAGCGTCTCTCGTATGCTTCCTTTTCATTCCTATTATAACTCTGGTTATCTTACAAATACATTGAATCTAGAAACCTTCTCTATAAATTTGATTTATCTTCATTGATGAGGTATATTTCTAATCTTGTTTGAATTTGAATGAGGTGAAAGCTTCTGGAAACCTCTGGATGGCTTGGCTAATCTTTAGATGGGGTCCCACAAGGGATGTACAACAGTTATCAACGGTGTGGTTTTAATTGCAATCCTGTTTAAAATAAATATGAAAATCTCCGAGCCCATAACTTTGTCAATTTAGCTCTGATTTGCACATTGATGAGTGGACTCCTCCTTTGATTGATTTGCACATGGCTTGTGTGTGGGGTCCACGTGGTGAATTCTTCAATTTACTTCTTTTCAAACTTCAATTCAGCAATGCAGGGCCCAAGATAACTATGTGTGCTTGAAAGTGGGTTCCGTGACAGAGGCCTGCAACTCTCATTTTCTGCACATTCTAATTCAACACATCAAATATTGAAGAGCCCATATTGAAGTGGGACCCATCCAGACAGAGTCCTACTCCAACTGAAACTATTCGGAGAAAAAATGCATAATATTATAAGTTAATGCAGAAGATCTATGAAAAATATGAAGATTCAGGTTCCTAGGTGAAAATGCATGAAAAGATGGAATTTGATGAAGAATGATGTAATTCACCTAATTAAACTCCTAATTCATTTGGAAAATGATGCGTAAATGTGTAAATTCATGAACTCAATAGGAGGCATCCCCTATATGAGAAATTTTCAATTTGAAACCATCCCCTATTACCAATTTATCATTCCCAATGTAAGGTTGAGCATGGAGTAATTTACCTGGATCATTGTTAATATGGGCATTGGCCCCAGTATCAACATACAGATTCGGGTCTTGTGTTTCATTTATAGAAAGTGCAGTTAGTGCTTGTGACAAGTCTTCAGGAGCCTGGTATGAATAGTCCCATCGATAAAAATATTTTATTGCAATGTGATTCCTTCTTCCACATATTGGCATGGATATGGAACAATGGTACCTTGTTGCCCTGTGCCATTATTCTGAAAATATGGAGTGTAAGACCCATTAAAGAAAGCATTATTGCTACCTGTTTGAGGCGAAGAAGCAGCCTGCTGCTGCTGTCCATTTGTTGCACTTGGCGAGGTTGGGCGGAACCCCTGGTTTTGCCCAACTGCAGAAAACCCACGGCCACATGAGTTATATGTGTTGTAATGACCATTGTGACCTCCCCGCGGCTTATAGTTTCCTCTGCCACGACCACCTCCTTGGTGTCCTCCTTGTTGTTTTTGGGCCACAAATGCCTTTGATTGATCAAGGTTTTTAGTTTCAGTTTCCAAACTTTGGAGATAAAGCTCATAATTCTGGACAACAGTGACAAATTGGGTATAGGTGGGAAATGGTGGTTTTGCTAGCATAGAGGTTACTAGCACACTATACTTCTTTCCAAGGCCACGAGACATGTAAATAACTTTATCTTCATCTGGAACTATTTTTTGAATTGAAGCAAGACCATCAAAAATAGTTTTGAAACCTTTAAGGTATTCAGATAGTGGCTGATTACCGAGTTTGATATCTTGCATCCTTTGCTTTAGTTGAACTTCGCGTTCCTACGTGGCATGAAGAAAATTTTCCTCAAGACACAGCTAAATTTCCTTGGCTGTAACGCAACCCTCAATCAGGTAAAGGACCTCTTCTGATAGAGTTCCTGTAATCCAACTCCTTAATAGGAGATCTTTTTCCTTTAGCGTCTCATATTCTGAATCTGCCTTGCCTTCCTTGTCTGTTTCTTTCTTTGCCGGCAATCCTTCAGTTATCAAATCCTTAACCTTAAGACTCTCAATAAGAGGAAGGATTTGCATATGCCAAACCAGATAGTTTGTGAGGTTCAGTTTTACTGAAACAATTTTGACGAGATGGTGAAGTGCAATAGCAGATAGGGTGAGAGAGATTGACGTTGAAGATGATCCAGCCATGGATATAATAATAGATAGAAGAAAGACGCTATTGAAAGGTAGGGTGTATCTACAGCTGGTGATGCTCTGATACCATGTGAAGAATTAAAAAATATATTATGAAAAGAGGTTTGGCTGTGAGCTTCTCAACATACTTAGCCATCCCTCATCATTTCATTATATAGATGTGTAGCTTCCGTACACATGGATTAGTTTCCTTACATATGGATTTTGAGAATATATTAGAATATATTTAAGCAACTGAATAAGATCTTCATATCACAGGCCAATTTATTTGTACACCCTTTCATATCCTTGATACAGGTTGTCTCACGATCATGATATGCATGACTTGTCCGTTTGATATCTTGGGGATTCTCTTGTTGAGATGGCTCGCCAATCTTCTCATGTAGAAATGGCATGTGACGATTAATGGAATGACCCACTGTTATGTGGTGATCTGTTTGATGGCCCACCAACTTGTGGTCTTCCTTATCACTCAGTGGTGAGGTAAGTAGCCGTTCTCCACTTAATTCCATTCAAGCATCGGGTCTGCAATCCCTTAACATAGTGTAGTGTTAAAACACGACTAAATCTCTTCTAAAATCTCTTTCTTATCTCTCTATTTTTGAACTATATATCTCTTATCTTTTTATTTTTATTTTTGTTCTTGGAACTTTGTCTTTCTTATCACTTAATAACCGGGTTTGCGATCTCAAAAGAAACGTCCCTCTCTTATCTCTTAATGGACTCAAATAGAAAAGTAAACGTTTCTCTCTTACTTCTCTATAACCAGTTTGCAAGATATGAGAGATATCTTCTTTCCCTATCCAGGTTGCACCAACCTCTTCATTGCTAACCACAGAAAATATATCAAGGATTTTACGTCTCAAACTTGGTCATTATATCATCTCTTATCAACAATTGCATTCAATAGAAAGGAATCTTTAGTTTTTCTTCACATATTTAGGTGGACTTTCTTCATGGTTCCCTTTGGCTTTAGCCAACTACAAGTTTTAATATTGTTTTTATTATCTGTTGACTGTAAATTCTTTTCACATGTTGCTCTTTGTTGGCAACACCTGCCACAACTGACAGCTCCAACAACCGCTTTCTCAAAACTCATTCACGTCTCGTCTCGTCTCGTCATCATGGCATCAAGGCGTACCAGGTATGCCTGTCAATTTGGCCCTGAGATTTGAGGGAAGGATGCCTGGCCCAGCCCAGCTCGACCCTCAAAAGCCCTTAAAATGAGGGCTTTTATTTCCAAAGAAAAGCCCTAGTGTTAGGCTTGGACAATTTTTTTCAAGCCCTGAGATTTGAGGGCCGGTCTTGGACAGTACTGGCCGGCCCTTAGCCCTGGCTCTCCTACTTTTATTTTATTTATAATGTATATAAATGTACACTAAAATGCCCTTATAATAGTCACTTAGTAGTAATAGGAGGATATGAAGGCAATTTCTCACCCACCTACCCAGAGACGGAACCAGGATAAAGTCATTAGGGGCCCATTGTGAAAAAAAAAAGTTCGGGGGGGGGGGGGGGGGGGGGTGGGGGGGCGCTAAAAAATACCTTTAAGTTTTATTAAATCCCAAAGGACTTTATGTAATTTAGGGGGGGGCCATGGCCCCTGCCAGCCCCTCCCCCTAGTTCCACCCCTGCACCTTCCCATTACAAAATGTCCTAAAAATTCAAACATACATACTTGGTTTATTTCATCATATTTAATTATTTAAGTTATGTATTATACTTAATACATAATCAATAAGTGTTGCACAGTTGCTTTTAATCCCTTTCTTTTTAGTTTTATTGCTTCTTATTTAGGTATTTTATATTATTTTTATAAATCCTTGTTAGTAGAAAAGGCGAGTGTAATCCTTCATATTAATAACGATACACTTTTTCCTCGATAGAGTTGCTTGGGAAGTTAACCAATTCATAGAGGTAGTTTGTATTTGCTAGGAACTTTAAGGACATGGGGTGATCCAAATACCCTTTTAATTAGATAATCATAACTCTCAATTTTTAAAAGTCTAAACTAATAGTATTTATTTTTGTGACTGAAATCCAATAATGAGTCATAGTCAGATCAGTGTTTAATTAAAGGGTAAATTAGGGAGAGATCCCTTATTATTGGGCTATAAAGTCTCTAGGACAGAGCATTAATGTTTAAGGCCTAGAGTCCCTTGCACATGGAATTAATTTAGGCAGTGGTCCCTAAGCATGTGACATCAGATTTTTCATCTGAAAATAGTTTTGATTGGCAATTCCTATCGGCAGAGTTGGGATTTGGCGTCGGTAATTGGATGGTTATGGGGCCACTTATATTTTCGACGAGAGTGAGAAGGTGGTTTTTTCAAACATGTGGACATGAACTTATTTGTGCTCATGGTGTGGTGGGACATGTACATCAAGCATTTGGTTACTCAAAATCGGAGAGCATCTTTTTGACGGAAGTAGTGCGTGTGCGTGTTTGGTGATGTATAGAATATATAAAGAGAGGGCATTTTTATCTTTTTGACTCATTTAATGTTAAAAAAGGACCGCTGCCTTTATGAGAAAAAGACTTGGACCACCGGCTATGAAATGTAGTGTTGAGGGACCTGCTGCCAAATGCCCCTTAATTAAAAATAATGTCAATTGATAAAAGGTATGTGAGTATAAATTGTTTAAAACTCTCTAAGATAAGACATTGTTAGAATGACTTCATACATGAGAACTCATATGAAGGGTGTGAAATTGATCATACTCTTTAACCATTTTTTCCAAAGAAATTTTTTTTGAGATAACTTATATTCTCCCTATGTTTTCTTAATATGGTTCCTGTGTAATTGAGGTTAGACAAGATAATGCTCGATCAATACTTCGATTCTGGGTAACAATGTAAAAATAAATAAATAATAGTTTTCTTGTTTTGAGCCCCTAAGCCGTATCCTGACCTGACCCTAGCCCTCGAGGAAAGGGTAAGGGTCTAGATAGTGCAGGCCCTCTGAGGACTTTGACTCGCTCAGATCTGGCCCTGCATATATTGAGGGTGAAGCTATGACAACCTCAGGCCCTACCTAGGCCGGTCCTTTGACAACCCTCCACGTCTCTTCTAGTTATCACGTGTTCTCCAAGCCAACCTCCATCAAGTGGCATCCAAAGCACCACGTGTCACAACGTATCACTCTCATTTTCAAATTCTTATAGCCCACTTCATGTTTGAAAAGCAGCCACGTCATTAAAACCAATGCAATATCAAGCCGCAAATAAGGCTTATGTGAGGATTTTCTCATGATTATTGAGTGGACCAATCACAGTTCGTCACATCAGATTACCGTTGAGCGTGGACAGTATCTATCCACTCAGGATCATCGTGCGGAAAATCCTCAAAGGATCCGGACTCCAAATTGATTTTTTTTTTTTTTTGCTATCGGAGGTTCCCAACTCTTTGGGCTGGACTAGTCCCTCCGGGCCCAGAGGGAAACCGGGTAAACTCCCCTGCAGCTCCAGTGTAGTAGTGTAGTTTCAAATCTACAATTTTTGAATGCAAACTGTGGTCCTACGCCAACTGAGCTACCCCTTGGGGTTAACTCCAAACCGACTTTATCACATGGGTTGAAAAGCACTCATGTCATTTACACCAATGCAATATCAAACCGCCTTGATGTATGGTGAATGTTAAGGCAACGTGGCCCACTCTAGTGCCATAGTTTTTCTTTACTGCCTATGAATTTTGCTCATATAAATATATGTAGCTGTAAAAAAAATGTCATGATTCAAACTTGTAGCCACGGTTGCCTTTGTGCCATATCGTTGTTCGCGTCTATAGTGTCCTGGTTTGCGGTCATTACGGTGTGAATTTTTATTTGACTTCAAACAAATTTAAAGAAATATTCAAAAAATTAAAAAAATTATAAAATAAGAGAAAATAATATTTTTTCCCCATTAGTAAACACTGTAATGCAAAATATCGGTCCCCTTAAATCATTACATCATGTAATGCTGTCTTATCTGAAACTTATAAAGTCTGTTCTGAATTGAATAGATTTACATGTATGTATTAAAATAAGTTTAAATATCATGAATTTTACAGTATGCATTATAACCATAATTATGAACTAATCATTAGTGTTAAACCCTTAACGTCAAGAAACTACTAGTAGTAGTGTAGACGTACAGTACTCAATTACTCAATCATCAAGTAAATTTAGAGTGAACCTCATTTTTCAAGTGACATTTACTACTACATCAAGATTGACTAATTAGTGAAAACAATGGAGAGTGAGCATAAGGGTATTGTGGTTGAGGAAGGAAGAAGGCATCATATGAGAATCTACCCAAATCTTGCAAATCACTTAAGTTTTGTTGAAAAAGGAAGCTTGAGAAGCTTTAGCATAGTCTTCAGAAGATTCACAAATCATTTGCGAAAGAAAGAAATGAAAAAAAAAGAGAGAAAGAAAATTTAAAACAAAAAAACATCGTCGACCGATATTTTGACTGTTATATTTAAAATATCGATCGTTATATTGGCCGTTACGATGGTACAAATTTTTTTTTTCACCGTTTTTCTTATACCGTGATTGTTATGACCGTTACATTGTAAATAATGTAATGATATAAGCTGCTACCATTTCATAACAACTGTTATGAAACGGTAACAACCGTTTTTTTAAAACCATGTTGGAGAGTGAGATGAATTAAGTGAAGAGTGCTCCTTTTGTATTACTCACTTGTAAGTGAAATTTTTTTTTAATTTTCATTGTAGTGTGTTTCTCATTATGAATTTATATTGAGTTTGGGGTCCACCCAATTCCTACAAGTGGTAAGTTCCTATCATTCAACAGCAGGGATGACCTCGAGCAACCCTAGATTCCGAAATTGATGAAGAAAAATTATGAAAGTTGGCGCCTTCAGATAAAAGCAATGCTCGTGTCACAAGATCTATGGGAGATTGTTACCCACGGATATATAGAGCCCAGTGACGAGTAAGAAACAGCCTACACCACAGAGCAGAAGAATGCACTCAATTGACTCTAAATATGTAGAAGCCCGGTTATGAAAATTCGAAACGAAGTAGCAGTACCAACAGCAATCGTGGAAGAGGTAGAAGGCAAGCAAATTATCAAAGCCAGATACAATATCAATGGAGAAGCACCCATAATTGCGGAAGAGGAGCATGCCGATGCAGAACCACTCGTGCTCATGGAAACTCAAAAGGTGTTTAATGCTACGTGCAATTGCAATAAGCTTAATTGGACACTATGCATCAAAATGTTGGAGTAAATCTAGAGATCGTGACATGCAATCTAGTTTCGTAAACGCTTTAGATCAGGAAAAAAACGTATATTTGTACTGAATAAAATTTAGTTCTCATGACTCAAAAAAGAAGAAAATTAAAAAAGAAAAAGTGAAATCAGTTGCTTGCTGCAATGTTGGTGTTCTTGTTCAAGCAAGATCAGCTCCAAGCACACTATATGAATATGTTTGAAGTATTGGTTTCCAAAAAGTAAATAAATAATTGACATCTACATGATAATTTAATTCCATAAGTCACACTCCATAAGCAAGTTATACAACTAAATATTTCCACTTTCCTATGCCTGTGGACAGTTGTTACAACTTAATATTTCCACTTTCCTATGGCTGTGGACAGTTGTTTCTCTCCCACGCACTTCTCTATAGCTAGCTTAAGAGAGTAGATTAATTAAGATTGCCAAAAACATAGATGCGAACTTGATGGCTCTTGGTCAACCATTGATTAAAATAGCATATACATCGTCTATTGCCTCAGCTATAAATGTATTAAGATATTCCGAGGCTGAGGCCTTATAACTCTAGGTCTTTTGCTCAAATGAGTGTTCCATTGGCTTTCATATCATTGTAGAGAATCTTTGAACTCTACCCATCATTAGAAGCAACCTGATAAAAAAAAAGGAAAGTACTTTAATCAGTGTAATTAAACTAAACTGGAAATTAGATAGATGGAAACATAGCCACTCTATCATATAAATATATCATTCATGCCAAGTACTTGTCTTACAGAAATATTGTAGAAATTCAGGGCTTCATCAAGTTTCACTTGAGCATGACACTAAACCTGGATGCGGGTCTGGCCTGTTGGACCTATCGAACAGTCCGATTCCTCAATTTTGGACACAGGCCTGAGCGTATTGAGCCGGACATGGGTCCATTGACAGTCTCTGGTACACTTGCATGTACACTTGAACATTTCTTTTCTTTCTTTTTGAATGATTTCGAGCTACATATAGTCCTTGCCATATGTGTGGGTGGCAGTTGAAGCACCCACAGTAGTGAACATTTATGTTTTGCTAAAGAGTAGTGGGCGCTTATAAATGTTTTGTAGTCGTTGAAAAGTTAGGCAGGAACTTTACTACTGAAGAACAGTAGTGGCAAGAGGTGTCAGTTCGACAGTTCTTACCTGTGTCTTCAGGTTTTGAATTTAGGCAGTCACCTTTCCACATCGAGGTTGTCCTACTCCACCAGAGGTTTACTCCGATCACCCCATCACCCGAGGGAGATACCAGAAAAAAAAAAAAAAAAGAAGAAAAAAAAAAAAACCTATACTACTCTCATGCCAAGCTTTTATATTTCTCAAATCAAGATGTGGTTCCATCAAGGCTGTAAAATTTCCATGCAGACCCCAACATGTATGGATCTAAGTTGAGCTTACTATATAAACGGCACACCTCTGGTTAACATAATATGATAGCTCATACGTATAGTCATATTTTGTGCTCTGAACGTGGAGTCCGGATCATGAGTATCTCCTTCACACTTCCACTGAGAAGGAGTGGGAGGCCACGGTAAATCCCACGTACTTCTTGAAAATCCAAGCTGCTAAAAATAAATGTCCTCTATGTGTCATGAATGTCATTAAAACTTATCCCAATAGGAATTAGTTTCACATTATGATTGAGTATATACTTACATATAATTGTTTTTGGTATAATATAATTATATATAATTAAAGACATGATTAGACAATCTTATGCATATTAACCATATATAGTAATTACATTTTCAATCACATGCTCAAATATCTTATGACGAGTTTAACTCTTGTTGTGGTAAAATTTGAAGACATTGATCAGTACTTCAGTAACTAGAGAGTGCGTTCATTTTAGGATAGTCAGATTTTCAATAAGTACTCCCCACTGTTGAGTTTGCTTCTTCCACTCATGGAAAAAGTGAGGGAGACACTCCAAGGTGCATATTAATAATATGCCTTACAAAGGGACTGACTCCTATTGAACTAAAAGTTGAGGACATTCAGTGTACAGGAAGACTCCCAGGGTCCATGCCAATTCCCAGGGGTTGGGGAAAGATGTAGGCCCAAATGAAATTTAGAAACAACAAAAAAAGAAAAAAAAAAAAAAAGAAGACAAGGATCAAAGCCTTTAGTTTGAACCACCCTCAACCAATTTGACCTTTTTCATATATACCTATTTTGCATCATTCGTTGGAATATAATGTTTCTTTATTCCCACGTTGAGAATCTTGGGAATACAATTGATGGCAATTTTTTATCGTTCCCGCAAATATCACTCCTTTGAATTGAAAAAGAATGTAGGAAAAATTTAAAATATTTTGATGTGAGATTACTATAAAAAATGGGACTTTTAACGGTGGACAAAACTGTCTTTAGCGGTGGTTTTTTTCCATATCAAAAGTGTCGTAAAAGCTTGGAAATGGGCCGTCTAGAGGATTTATGTTGTTTTAGTGGTGGGTAAAACTAACAGCTGAAAAAAAAAAAAAAAAACACTGTTTTACACTTTAGCGGCGGAAAAAAACCAGCAGTAAATACAGTTTTTTTCTGCCGCTAAAAACCACTTTTTTGTGTAGTGGATAAAGAGGCCTGGACTCTTTTTTCTTCTCTCTCATCATTTTTTTTTCAAAAATCAAGAAAAATGATTGGTGGGAACAATTCTAACAGAACGATGCCAGACAAATTCAGCACGGCCTCTTTCTCTCATCATCTTTTTTTTTTTTCAAAAAAGAATCATTCTCCACACAACTCGATCTTGGAATTAATAAAATATATTCTCGACACGAAAATGATGCCAAGCTGCCACTTAGATCATAAAATCCTTCATAATTTTTTTTATTTTAAACACAAACACAAACATCAAAAATCTATATTTTAAACACTAGCAGATATCAATAATCTTTGTTTATATTCCATGAAACAATGCCACTTTGTCTACCTTCTTTGTAACCATAGTCCTCTTTTTCTCATACTCTCCCCATTGCGCCGATCTTTCTTGTCGCTGTTGAAGAAAGTCTCCAGCTTGTTCTAGTACACACGCTCTCTATTTTTGACGAGAGCTGCAAAGGATTTATATAAGCAACTTTTGGTCATGTAGATACGTTGAAATGTTGGTTGCACCTGTATAGAGGTTAGAACGTGGGAAGATGAGGGATAAATGTGCTAACCACCACTTGTATATTTGCCTACCTTGATTAAATCAATCACCATTTCCATCTAACAGTAGGGGTGTTCATGGGCTTAATTTATTGGATCCAGCCCACCACATATTTGAAAGTTAGAATTAGATAATCATTCCTACAAAATCTTAAGGCGTTAGTAGAGACAACATTAATACTTTTCAATATCCTCCACTGGACTGAAGCCCACTCCCTACCACTTTGAGCATATGTAGTAGGGTCCTCTTAGATGGTGACACCCCTCTGTCTCTCTCTCTCTCTTTGTGAGAAAAATAAATTAAAAAACTTGCTACGGCACACAATATGGACGTTTTCTCTGCCTTCGTATTTTTAAGTAGCGTGGTCCTTCATGCAGCTATGGAGCCCGTGCATGGTCCCATATAATGGTAGAGTTTGGTAAGTCTCAACTTAGTGAAATTATGGTACTGTTAAAGGTCTGGTTCTAGTGGCATGAGGATAATCCATTGGCATGATCGAATAAAATAATTCATGGTGGAGGTTACGTACCCACGTTATCATGCAGCATCGGATATCTTCAATCTTTAATGGATGAAACACCTCTACAATTCTAATTTCCATGCTGGGCTTCTAATTTAGATATGTATTTATAGAATTTCTGAACTAAGAAAATCGCATAACAGACTAAAACCTCCTGCAAGATGTCATGATAAATTATGGTGAGGTTTTAGTCAGGGCCGTCTCAAGACAATATGTGGCCCAAGGCGAAAGTATAATCGAGGCCCCTAGCTTTTATGTGTGACATGAGAAAACTCTCATCCCAAAAGAGCACGCGCAGTCCAAATATCCAATCCAAGCAGAAAATGCAACCCTCGATTTAAATCCTTCTGCTAAATGAAATAACCGAAAAGAGCATAAAATCATTAATGGTGATGACAAAAACTACTGAATTATCAGAGTAATGGTTAACAATGAGAGGTCAAGAGTTATCCATATACAATTCTTTTAGGGGTTGTTTGGTTGAGAGCATTTACGTATGTAAATAACTCATGCGAATCATTTACACATCTTCATGTTTGGTTGAGGTCATTTACGCATCACATGTGAATTTTTGTGTAAATGATGTGTAAAATGGTATTATTTTCGTACTCATATTTAATTTTCACATGTAAGGGGGTGGTAGAATGAATCGCATGTGATTTGCACATGAAACAAAACCACATCAAAGGGCGGACGGTGCGGAATAAGTGACGTTCCGTCACAACAGTGCATGGGTTTGAAACCCATCTTCCTTTTTTTTTTATTACGCATATCAGCATATGTGGTTTTCGTTGGCAAACATGCCCTGTTTTCATTTTCTTTTCTTTTTTTTGGAAAGAGCTCTGTTATCATGTTAATGTTATCAATCCAGCAGGCCTTTAGACATCAGATTATGATTTTTGGAATGTGTTTTTATTTAATTAATTATGTTTAGTTGCAAATTAAGCATGATTAGTAATTAGTGTTGATTAATGTGTTAGATTAATTATACGATAAGATAATATGGAATTATTGGTATCAATGAATTTCTGGAATTGTGTTGGACATTTCTTATTTTGGAGCCATATTGATTTGAAATGCCATTTTATGAAAAAAAGAGTATTTTTTATATAAAAAAGGACTTATTTGTAATTCTGATTCTATGAAAATTTTCCAATGATGGAATTTTTTGATGATTTCAGTTTCATTAGAAAATGGGTCAAATTGTGATCGATTTTCTCTTCTAGCTCGGGTTCATTTGAATTCATTTCAGATGATTCCCAGTGACAATTGATACCTTTAAAAATGGACTTATTTTAGAATAGTAACTTTTATTATGCTTCTGTTTCGTTTATCTTCTCTGGTTTTGGAGTTTTTTTTATCTTCTCTTGTTTTGGAGTTTGGAAATTGGGATTCGACTTTGAAAGTGGGAAAAAAAACCCAACCGAGCCACCCAGACCTACAAAATTATGAGGCCCCCTCATGGTGAGGCCCCCACCACTTGCTTCACCTGCCTATATGGTGAGCCGGCCCTAGTCTTAGTAATGACAAGTTGTACTAAGAATACACGTGATGCTCATTTACAGGGCATACCTTTATTTTATTACGATATAATTTAAATAAAAAACTAATTTTTTGAGGAATTGGTTGTTGTACTTAAAAAACTTTTATAGAAATTGAGTTATTTATACTCGTTTTTTCAAAAAAATAAAAATAAAAATAAAAAATTATATATTTAAATCATACAATCAGTGAAGATTATTCGTCATTGGCATTAATGATTGGTAGCGGGCGATGACTTTAAATATTTTAATTAAACATCCCCCGCTCATTCAAACAAAAATATTGGGTCCCCCATTTGAAGTGGTGTGGTGAGTGTTTGAAGGAATTGCATTGATCATAGATTGGTACCCACTGTAAAAACGAAGAAATTAAGGAACATTTTGGAGAATTTGTGTTGGTGAAAATTTAATTTTCATACTTTTTTCTCGTGACAACGATATTACAAAAATATCAATGCTACATGTGATGCTCTTTCTTTCACGTAATTGTGACTCTGACAATACCATATGTACCGTGTAATTGGTAGATGTAGACTAGTCTTTTCATTGGTATAGATCACTGGTTGTCCCGTCCCTTTATAGGGCGCAGTTGGCTGTTGGCTGTTGGCAATGAGTTGTTGGGCGTTTCTTTTCTTTTCTTTTGTTTTTTTCTCCATTTTAGTAATTTATTATTAAGGGGTCGTTTGTCTTTTACGCATGGGATATGTAAATACAATTTACACATGTAAATGACGAATAATTTTAAGTATGTAACGTTTACACATGTATTTTTTTACAACGTTTGTCTAATAACACCATTTTCGCATCATTTACATATGTGATTTATTTTACCATGTTTGTTTCAATGATATATGTAAATGTATTAGATGATTTTGTAAATGATACTTATTATTCATTAAATTAAATCCTACTATAATGATTTGAAAATGAGACAAAAGGACCACTTTATATCAAAGTTTTTATTTGCATTTTAGATACTTCAAAAGGAATTTGTTTTTCAACATGAAGTATACTTTCAAAAAAATACATTTCTATCAATGATCACTTTACAAAAATGAATTCCAACATGTTAGTTAAGAAAATATAAATTTATATTTTGATGGTTAAGCAAATAGCATTATTATTAATATTTAATTCAATATTGATCTTAATTCATTATTTAATTTGCATAAAACTTAACTCATGCATCTCACAGGCTTTATGCTAATATTACTCAATTATAGAAAGTTCTTAAAATGAGTATTTAGTGGCTAAGTTCAATCACATTAAAAGTGTCACAAATTGGTTATGGTTAGATAAAATCACGTTTATAAATGATTTTTGAATGATGTCATAATGCTATATAAAATACATTATTCCTTCTCTCTTACATTCATATATACATGTTTAAAGATTTTTAAAGTATTGCAATAATAAATAACTTTAGAAAAATCATTGAGATATTAGAAGAAAACTGAAATAATAAGGTAATTAACTAGTTAAAAATTGATATAAAAAAATCATTAAGATATTTATCTTATAGATTGTCCCTTAAAATTCTTACTATCAATATGTTTTGTCCTATAAATTTTTTCCCTTAAAATCATTGGAGCCACTTTCATTCTCTAATATGTTTTTTGTCTTACAAATTTTGTCTCATATAATCATCCATTTTGAGACCTCTTTTATTATTATTTTTCTAATGCGTTGGAGGGGGGTTTCAAACCCAAAACCTCTTTCACGGAAATGCCCCAACTTTGAGACCTCTTTTATTATTATTTTTCTGCGTGCGTTGGAGGGGGGTTTCGAAACCAGAACCTCTTTCACGGAAATGCCCCAACAACAAACCGTCCGCCTAACGGGTATTCTTCGGAAGCGCATGTGTTTTGGTATTCTCCATTTCCCCACCTCAACAGGTGTTCAAATTTTGGTGTGAAAATGGGCTCATTTTCACACCATTTACACATCCGATTTACACACAAGATGCGTAAATAATTATAGACAAACATGACCGATGCGTAAATATTACGCATATGCACCATTTACATATGTAAATGGGTGTAGACAAACGACCCCTAAAGTAAAGGTGAAGTAAACTCTCTATTTGCCAGAAATGAAAAGACCATGGGGTGATATAAAAAACACACATTCAAAGTTGTCTCTTGCTTGCTAAAAAATAAGGTCAAAAGGGCAACATCTTCAACCCACTATATGAGAAATGACAAAAAGAAAAAAAAAACTTCTATTTTACAGAAAAAGTCACAAAGACTCTTTATCAATTTTATTATCTTTTTGTAAGAGTCAGAATTTATTGGCCACCGGAGCCATAGAAAAATTAGAGGCAGTTTGATGGCTCGCTAGCGAGCCAAAGCGAGACGGGACGGACCTCGCTCACAGGGCCGTCTCAAGACAATATGTGGCCCAAGGTGAAAGTATAATCGAGGCCCCTAGCTTTTATGTGTGACATGAGAAAACTCCCATCCCAAAAGAGCACGCGCAGTCCAAATATCCAATCCAAACAGAAAATGCAACCCTCGATTTAAATCCTTCTGCTAAATGAAAGAACCGAAAAGAGCATAAAATCATTAATGGTGATGACAAAAACTACTGAATTATCAGAGTAATGGTTAACAATGAGAGGTCAAGAGTTATCCATATACAATTCTTTTAGGGGTTGTTTGGTTGAGAGCATTTACGTATGTAAATAACTCATGCGAATCATTTACACATCTTCATGTTTGGTTGAGGTCATTTACGCATCACATGTGAATTTTTGTGTAAATGATGTGTAAAATGGTATTATTTTCGTACTCATATTTAATTTTCACATGTAAGGGGGTGGTAGAATGAATCGCATGTGATTTGCACATGAAACAAAACCACATCAAAGGGCGGACGGTGCGGAACAAGTGACGTTCCGTCACAACAGTGCATGGGTTTGAAACCCATCTTCCTTTTTTTTTATTACGCATATCAGCATATGTGGTTTTCGTTGGCAAACATGCCCTGTTTTCATTTTCTTTTCTTTTTTTTGGAAAGAGCTCTGTTATCATGTTAATGTATCCAGCAGGCCTTTAGACATCAGATTATGATTTTTGGGAAGGTGTTTTTATTTAATTAATTATGTTTAGTTGCAAATTAAGCATGATTAGTAATTAGTGTTGATTAATGTGTTAGATTAATTATATGATAAGATAATATGGAATTATTGATATCAATGAATTTCTGGAATTGTGTTGGACATTTCTTATTTTGGAGCCATATTGATTTGAAATGCCATTTTATGAAAAAAAAGAGTATTTTTTATATAAAAAAGGACTTATTTGTAATTCTGATTCTATGAAAATTTTCCAATGATGGAATTTTTTGATGATTTCAGTTTCATTAGAAAATGGGTCAAATTGTGATCGATTTTCTCTTCTAGCTCGGGTTCATTTGAATTCATTTCAGATGATTCCCTGTGACAATTGATACCTTTAAAAATGGACTTATTTTAGAATAGTAACTTTTATTATGCCTCTGTTCGTTTATCTTCTTTGGTTTTGGAGTTTTTTTTATCTTCTCTTGTTTTGGAGTTTGGAAATTGGGATTCGACTTTGAAAGTGGGAAAAAAACCCCAACCGAGCCACCCAGACCTACAAAATTATGAGGCCCCCTCATGGTGAGGCCCCCACCACTTGCTTCACCTGCCTATATGGTGAGCCGGCCCTGCTCGCTCAGTCCTATCCGAACTCTTTTAAAGAGTTTGAGGATAAGTGCTATTATAATTAGAATATTATTAGAAGACTAAAGTAAGAATTTAAGGCTATAAATAGGGTGTTGCTCTCAACCCTAAAAGTATGGGTGTGCATATCATATTGAAGATTAGAGACACCACCTCTCTCATTAATCTGAGTAAGAGATATCTTAAAAAGATAATTATTCTCCAGAGCCATTGAGAAATTGTTCTGAAGGGCTGTTCTAGAAGGTTTTTGTTGCTTCTATTCTTTTATAGAAGATTGATCATCTTGGTTGACAAAAAGCGAGGTGATCAAATAAGGAGAACGGTGCACGGTGGAAGTCGTATCAGTTGAAATTGTGTAAGAATAATTACAGTCCTTAGGTCGAGGTACAGACCGAGGTAAAGGAGCCGTGAGTATATCTTGTAACTGTTCGTGAGTTCTTAATTTCTCCCTGAAAAGGGTTTTCACATTAAATTTGTGTCGCCTTCTTATGGTGATTGCTTGTTAGATTTATTTGCTAGTTCTATCTTGTTTGATTGGTTACATCTGCTGCATTGATTTGATTAATTAGACTAGCATCCATTCTAGTAGGTCCTGCAAAATCTTCAATTGGTATCAAAGCAGATTGCACTATTTTATTTAGTTGATCTAAATATTGCTAGAATGGATATTTACTGCGAAGGCACTTCTACCAAAATCCCTAAATTTATTGGGAAAAAGAAATCATTTAAAGGGATTCAGTGTTATGAGTGTCATGGATATGGACACATTGCTAGTGATTGTGGTAATAGAAAATCAAAGAAAATGGCTTTTAATTTAAAAAGGTCTGAATCTGAGAAGCCTACCACTAGCAAAGAGAAATTCATGGCTTTTTTGGCATCTACATGTTATGCTACTCCACAAGTTTCTTGCGATGATGGGACTGATCATGAGATAGTTAGTCAGAGGTAGAACATGACTGAAAAACTGAATATCAAACATTGTTTGAGAAAACCATGAAGATGCTAAAGATGAATGAAAAAATAGCCAAAAAGTGGAAAGCGTCTGAAGAGCAAAATTCGTCCTTGAAAGTTGAACTTGCATAAGCACTTGCAAAAATTAGGGCTGGACAGAATCGGACCGCAGACCGGACCGGACAGGAAAACCGGGCTGGACCGGACCGAATTTGCGGTTTTAGTGGTCCAAATCTGGTCCGGTCCAGACCGGATTTAAAAAACCGATCAGGTCCAGACCGGATTTAAAAAATCGGTTATTCTGGTCAGGTTCGGTCTAGGCCTTTTGGTCTGGATCGGACCGGTTTTATTAATATAAATAATAAATATATATTTTTTAATTTTTTAACACAAACATGGGCCAGTCACCATGGGCCAGTCTTAGACCCAAACCCAGGTACCCAACATGACCCATAAGGGAAAAAAATTTAAAAAAAAAGCCTAGGGAGAAAAAAAATTAAAACCGGTATGGACCACTTAAATGGTCTAACCGGACCGTTTCGGACCGGACCACTTATAAGTGGTCCGGTCCGGTCCTTCATTTTAGGCCGGACCGGAAATCCGGTCGTGCAGCCCTAGCAAAAATACAAAAAATGGTGGATGAAAATACTAGGTTGGCTGATAAATTAATCCCAGAATCACAAAAGTGTGATTTACTTGATTCTGATACGAAGATTTTAAAAGTAGAGAATTCTAATCTAATGGAAGACTCAAGATTGTTCTATCTGAGTTAGATACTGCTAAAACTTCATTGAATAGGATGAACACTGGATCGAAAAAATCAGATGACATCTTATGCAGTCAAAAGGCACACACTGACAAACATGGCATTGGCTACGCTGACGAAGCATCCACTTCAAATGCCAAATGTATAAATTCTTTTGTTAAAAAAATAGTTATTACTAATCTTGTTGTTAGTGTTGCAAAAAAAGCTCCAAAGAAGGAGAATGTGTCACGTCCTGAACGAATTCTCACTTGTCATCATTGTGGAATTAAAGAACACATTCGACCTCATTGCAATAAGCTGCGAAGTTTACCGAATCAAAAGTAATGGAAAACGCAGAAGGCTGATCTAAAAAGAAGAATACCAAAGTTGTCTGGGTCAAGAAAGAAGACCTACCTTCTGTATTAGTACACATTTTGCTAAAATATTTAAATTTGCAAGTGTGTGTGCCTAAGCTTCATTACCCCTGATCTGCAAGATCAAGCCCCCATCCTAGTGCTGATACGAAGATCAGATTAAGGGGGAGTTACTGGATCCAGATTAACAGAAGCTGTATGATGATATTTGTTTGTCAATTATGGACAAATGCAGGGGCAGAATAATGGAGCTAGGAGGAGCTTTACAAGCAAAGGCGATGCAAGATCTATAATGCTATTTTTTTAATATATTTTAAATTCAATGTACTTTGGGTTTTACTTTCGGGTAGATCAAATTGTATTATTCTTGGGGGTTTTGTCTAAGAATTGCTAAAAGGGGGAGATTGTAAGAGTCAGAATTTATTGGTTGTCAGAGCCATACAAAACCGAGAGGAAGTTTGATGGATAGCTATAGCGAGCGAGACAGGACGGACCACGCCCAGTCCTATCCGTACTCTTTTAAAGAGTTTGAGGATAAGTGCTATTCTGATTGGAATATTATTAGAAGATTAAAGCACGAGTTTAGGACTATAAATAGGGTGTTGCTCTCAACCCTAAAGTATGGATGTGCATATTGAAGATTAGAGACACCACCTCTCTCATTAATATGAGTAAGAGATATCTTAGAGAGAGAATTATTCTTTAGAGCTATTGAGAGATTGTTCTGAAGGGCTGCTCTAGAAGGTTTCTGTTGCTTCTACTCTCTTATAGAAGATTGATCATCTTGGTTAACAAGGTGCGAGGAGATCAAATAAGGAGAACGGTGCACGGTGGAAGTCATGTCAATGGAAATTATATAAGAATAACTATAGTCCTTAGGTCGAGGTACAGACCGAGGTAAAGGAGCCGTGAGTATATCTTATAACTGTCAGTAAGTTCTTGATTTGTAGATCATGGTTTTTCTCCCTGGAAAGGGTTTCCAGTTAAATTTATATCTGCCTTTTTGTGGTGATTTCTTGGTAGATTTATTTGCTAGTTCCTATCTTGTTTGATTGGTTACATCCGCTGCATTGATTTGATTAATTAGACTTTCATCCATTCTAGTGGGTCCGCAAAACCTTCACTCTTGATTTGAGGTTTGAACCTCACTTCATTCTACATGTAAAGTTTAGTGGGGGGCGTGGGCGAATCCACACCTGATGATAAAAGTTGAGAACTACTACTTTTTTTTGCCACATCTCAACTGTTTATTGAGATATTGCAAAATCTTAATTGAGTTACGCGATATAGCATAGAATATAGAGCAAAAGTGCCCATTTTGACCTTTTAACATGGCGGTTTTATGCGATATCACATAATTCAATTAAAGTTTTGCGATGTCACAAAAAAGGATATGATGTCACAAAAAAGGTTGTGATATCACAAAAAAGTAACTCTACAAAGAATATTGGGGAGTTTTCTCGACTCTTGTCACTAAGCGTGGATTTTAGTAGCTAATGGTGATCGTAAAGGGAAACTTCTTCTTTCCCCTATCCTGCTACTGGGGTTCAATACCTTAATAGTGCACTTAATTACGAACACATATCCTCCTAATCGAAAGTCGTTTACTCAGTGTTAATGGTGAAATCCAGCCCTCCTTGAATGTTAATTTTTTAGCATCAAGATCTATCTCGCAAACGATCACTAATCTCGTGTCACTCTCAGAGTTGTGCAGTGTTGGGCTCTTTACCGTATCAGAGCTTCAGGTCATGCATACAATTTTTTTTATAGTAGAGATTCCGGGCGAAGTAGATCTAGGGTTTTCTACTCAACCTTAAGGCTTGTTTCTTTACCAAAATTCTAAGAATTCATATTTGGGGTAATTTCAAATTCTCCAAAAGCTGTCCCCTTGAGGTGAAACTCCAAATCTCTCATCTAAATGGTCTCAAATGACCTTTTGGAACTTTTGGAATTTCACTCGCTATACATTCTTTTGGCATTTCAAATACTCCATCAAGAAGATGGCTTGAATTTAAGATTTTAGTGAAAGCAACATGACATTTAAAAGTTCAAAAGAAAAGCCATTACATCATCACCAACATCCCAAATTCCTGTCATAAATTCTCTCATTTTTCGCTCTCTATGCACGATTTTGAATTTCGGATCAGACCAGGTCGGCTTGCCGTTCCCGGAATTGTACAGGCATCGGAATACCATTTGACCGGTATTCCGGGAGAGTCAAAGGGGTCATCCTGCCTAACCCCCGCCGTTCCCGAGATTGTACAGGCATCGGAATACCATTTGAACGGTATTCCAGGAGAGTCAAAGGGGTCATCTTGCCTAACACCCCCCCCACCCACCCACCCACCACCCACCCCCGTGCACACACACACACACACTTTTTCTCCTAGTGAGTAGGGATTGCAGTAAGCCTACTGTAGTAGGCAATCACTTCCTAGTTGTCAATTCCTAGCATTACAATAGATATTACTGGGCCCCTATATGACATCACTATGTTTTGCCTCTATTTCTCTAATTCTCTAAAGCGGGTGGAAATTTTGAGAAGAGAGGCATTTGGCAGCATGTTTCAACCTCTAGATGGTATAGAGAAGTAGAGGTAATGTGATATGCATGGCATAATACTAATAACTACCCTTTTATTTGAATTTACTAGTTGTTTATTTTGTCTTAAATGTTCTAATTATAGCATTTTTCTTATTATGCAGGAATTAAAAGGCGCTGAGCATATTTGAGCTTAATTCGGAAAGGTTTAAAGCTAAAGTCTCATTTGAGAAAAGATATACACAATGAGTATATAGGCTTGTTGGAGGAGAGCTGGAATTTCAAGTTAGAGGTCATGAGTTCAAGACTTGGCACAATTTATTTTTATTTTTTTTTGGAGATCGAATTTGGTGGCCCCCACCATATCTAATGCTTGCTAATGGTTGCTAAAAATTAGTAATCAACTTTAAAAGAAAGGGAAGGAATCTCATGGACATCAATAAGAATGCTATTCTTTAGCAAGTGATCAAATCATGAAGGAAAGAAGATTTTCGGAATTGTAGCCATCCTGCGCAAGCTTTACTTTTTTATCATAACTTATGACTCAAGACTCTGATTAAGGCAAGATTAGATGCATTGGAAAGAGAACTCAAAGGAGAAGAATATCATGTCTCACGAGGATCTCCCAATTCTAACGTTTTGGGGGTCGAAACAGGCTGTCAATTGGACGGATATGGGGGATGACGAATTTGAAAGATTTATCTTTCTTTTTCTTCTTGTATTTTTTTTCTTTTTAAGGGGAGGCTCTCTCTTGCTCCAGGAGTAATTTTATTTTTCTTTAATCTTTGTTAGAAAGTGAAGGTGGAGATTGAATGGTGTAATAAACAACTTTGAAGGCTTTCAATAATGGAGATTTGCTTCTTTATTGTTGTTTGTTCTACAATGCTTGTCTAATCCGTGGATTAGGGTGGAGGAGGAAACCAAAACCGGTGAGATCGTTCCTTATTATTCTTCTATGTCTTTTCCACATTATGCTTAATGATTTAATAGATTCTCCTTCATGAATGTTATTCAACTTCTGATTTTGTAAAGATTATTTGGAATGTCTTTTACTTTTTATGCTTGATCTTAACATATCATGTTTAGGTTAAATTCATTTAATGTTTTGTGCTTGATCTTGATAAATAGTGATTAGAGTTTCAACATATTGAAGTGAATGGAGTCTTAGGTACTAATTAGAGAATTGAGTTTGTAAGAAAAAAAAAGGTTTTCAAAGCTAAATCTTCCGATCCAAGGCAGTTGCTTGCACATTGGATAGAGTTTTGTTGGGATAAGACTATGAAGTAATTTGGAATGATTAAATCTATTTTGGTGAAATCCAATACCCTGATCTCTCTTTCTCTGATTAGTTTGTGTTTAGATTTCCTTTGATATCATTTTAGTTATTAATTTCTTGAATAATTGTGGTTTTAAAATCCCTAGTGTGAAAACTGATCGAGGATTTTTGGATCTTGTTTCTACAAATCTCTATGGATCGACCCGTATTTTTTATTATCTACTTAATAGAAAGTTGTGTGATTGCGGTTAATAATTTGAGCACATCAAATCTTGGCGCCGTTGCTGGTGATTTGTTCTTGAAAACGGTTTCAAAAATCTGATTTCTGATTTTTACTCTAGTTTAGTTTAGGATTTTATTTTATTACTTTTTAAACAAAAAATAAAATTTCCTTTTAGGATATTAGCTATTTAGAATTTTTTTTTTACTTTGGTATTGTTGATTTTGCAGGATTGAAGAAAGAAAGAAGTTACTAGATTTGGAGCACAAAGAATCTTCGATTAAGTTGCCAAAAAAAAAAAAGAGAAGAATCTTGCAAAGAAACATACTCAAAGCGGGAAAGAAATTTTTGTTTTAGTAGTAGTTTTTTTTTTTTTTTAGATCCATTGTAGTAGGACTTTCAAAGTGTAATAATTTTAATTATTTTTAAATTTTGGGAAGGCCCAAATTGTAATAGTTAGGGGCAGGGAAGGACGACATACACTGAGTCTAGGTATCAGTGGCCCGAGTCGACTCAATATATCTTCCCCCATCTTGAGTGGGAGGTGAGTACTGAAACCCTACCCACGCCTCTTCAGTAAGTGGGTTAATTCATGGTTGTTGAAATTTAGCAAAAGTGTGATTGATTGAGTGTTACACATTGATTAAATTGGAACCACACACTTAGTAAGGGCATTCACCCCAAAAGATAAGGACCTGATTTCATCACCGGATTCTTACCCATTAGGTTAATCACACCCCACTTTAGGTACCAAGCCAATAATTTAAAATCAATTAGACATTGGCCATTGGATCTTCGAGCTCATTAGGACGAAGACCATCAAAGGTTGCACCAATTGCGTTATTTGACCAAAGTTGATCTAAGAAATGCCTTGTCCAAAGTGTGGAGACAGTTTGATTGTTCGAGGCAAGGGTCTTTCAAACGGGTTAATTAAATAATCCCACCCTTACCTGGGGGCTGATCTATCAACTAAGGTTTCATAATACCGGATTGGAGGCCTAGGTGCACTCTTCAACTAGTTAGGAACTGTCTAATTGACATAGGCTAACCCATTAGATTGTTGGTGTGTTAACATTAAGGTGTGCTTGGTTTATGCAAACTTGGACACGTGAGAGAGGTCGTCTTGACCGAGTTGAATTATTTGAGATACCCATGAAGTTTGTCGAAAGTTTCTCAACTGATCCCAAAATGGAAAACCGAGAGAGAACTATGAATGAGATGTTTGCACCCGCTGCTGCTACCCCACCCACTTGCATAGTTCTACCTGCAACCACTGCAGCCCAATTTGAGATTAGAGCTGCTACCATTAACATGCTTCCTAAGTTCCATGGTTTTGAGAGTGAGCAACCTTACATCCATTTGAACAAATTTCTGACAATTTGTCAGACATTTAAAAATCAGAACTTAGATGAACATAATGTCAAGTTAAGGCTCTTTCCCCTATCCTTAGAAGATCACGCTGCGGCATGGCTGAATTCTCTTGCTCCTAATTCCATAACAACATGGGATGGGTTGTCAAAGAAATTCATGGCAAAACTTTACCCAATGGCCAAGACAGAGAAAATGAAGGATGCCATTAGGAACTTTAGAGGACGACTTGATGAAGAGTTTTCTCAAACTTGGGAAAGGTTCCATGACATTCTAGTTAAATGCCCACACCACGGGCTTGACAAAGCCCAGTTGGTCCACTTCTTCTATAGAGGACTAACCACTGCACAACGTACCTTGATTGAGTCTATGCACAAAGGGAAATTTATGAATCAGACTCCCAATCAAGCGTACGACTTTCTCGTAGAGTTGGCTGAAAATTCGAAAAACTAGAGTAGCAATGATGGAGGATATGAGAGAGAAGAGATAGGGTCTAGAAAGCAAGGACTTTATGAGATGAAAACAGATCCTAATCTCAAAAATGTTATGGCTAGTCTGGTCAATGGGGTGAACAATCTAAGTAAGAAATTTGATGCATTTACAGTGGTGGCCAACAGGAACCCCCACCAAGACCAGGATTCTTTGATGAATGTTGCATCTGAACCAAGTGCGTTGTGTGTCCTTTGTGATAGTTCTGAGTACATGGTGGAGTGCTGCCCAAATTTGTCAGACGTACCATCCTGACAATAGGTATCACCCAAATTTCTCCTATAGGCAGAGTGAACCTATTCAGCAACAAAGTGGTGGTCCTCCGGGTTTCCAAAGGAACATTTCAAGGCAAGGCTCTTCTCAGTACCCTCAGACGAACCAAGCTTTGGTTCCTCAACAGCCATATGTTGCTCCTCAACAGCCCAACAACTGTAGAACTCTAGTTCCTGACCCAATGGGAAATTACTCTCCCTCTATCCCGCAACAGTCTTCATCCTTGGAAACTATGATGACTGATATGATGAAGCTGCAACAACGATTCATCCAACAGCAGCAACAAACCAACACAGCCCAAGCCCAGTTGAACCAGGCTACTGCCCAGGCCATTGCCAAGATGGAAGTCCAGCTTGGCCAGTTAGCGATATCAGTAGGAGGGAGAGAGAAAGGGCAGTTTCCAAGTCAAATAGTTCCTAATCCCAAGGTACAGCCCAATGTTCAGAATGCTCTTAGAGGTCAATTTGGAATAGATAGTACTCCAGGACTACCCCATGATGAGGTACAAGCTATCCACACCTTGAGGTCTGGCAAGCAAGTGGATAACCAAGTCAAAATGCCTGAGGAAAGGAATGTAAATGTGGGTGAATCAAACAAGGACAAGGGGGACAAGGGGCAAGATGTCCAAGAGAAAGGGGAGATGAACCAGGCTCCTATAGAGAACCATCCAGTAACACCCTACATACCCAAGGCTCCTTATCCCCAGCGCCTGCAGGACAATAGGAAGAATAAACACTTCGAGGGGATCTTAGAGGTGTTTAAGAATGTTCAAATCAATATCCCTCTCTTGGATGCTATCAAGCAGATACCTTCATATTCCAATTTTTTGAAAGATCTGACCACTCTTAAGAGAAAGACTTCTGTCCCTAGGGAGGCTATGATGGCAGCTCAAGCTTCAGGGTTGATCCAACAAACAATTGTTCCCAAATATAAAGACCCTGGATGCCCTACAATCTCTATCAGAATTGGAGACACAATGGTTGATAAATGTCTTTTGGATCTTGGGGCAAGTGTGGACCTTTTGCCTCACTCAGTATACAAACAGTTAGGTTTGGGGGAGCTCAAGCCCAAAGATATAACTTTGAGTCTAGCAGATCGGTCAGTTAAGGTTCCCAAGGGAATAGTGGAGGATGTTATAATAAAGGTGAATGAGTTCTATTTCCCTGCAAACTTTGTCGTCCTAGATACCGAACCTGTCATGAATCCGGGCCATCACATTCTTGTGATTTTGGGCCGCCCATTCCTTGCCACTTCCGATGCAGTTATCAGATGTAGGAATGGAGTAATGACATTGGCCTTCGGTAACATGAAGTTGGAATTGAATGTCTTTAATAATGGATTCCAGTCCCTTGAGATGGATGATGAGGAAGAGGTGAACATGATTGATGTCATGATAGGTCAGACAATACAACAGTCCTGTTATCAGGACCCTTTGGAACCCTTTGGAACAATGTTTGGCCCAATTCAACTTTGATATTGACATTGATGAATCCATTCGTGAGGTCAATGCAATGTTGGACTCAGCCCCTCAAATGGATATTGGCCGTTGGAGAGAGAGAATAGAGCCCTTACCAGTTTCCACTTCGGTATCCGTGCCTTCCATTGTTGAGCCTCATAAGCTAGAGCTCAAACCATTGCCTGAGTCATTAAAGTATGCTTTCCTTGGTAATGCCGAGACATTACCTGTCATCATTGCCTCAGATTTAAAGAAAGATCAAGAGGGGAAGTTACTTGGTGTGCTTCGCGCTCATCAAGAAGCTATTGTGTGGACCATTGCTGACATAAAAGGGATTTGCCCCTCTGTGGTAATGCACCAAATTTATCTTGAAGAAAATGCAAAACCCTCAAGAGGACCACAGAGGCGGCTAAACCCTGTTCTGAAGGAAGTAGTTCGGGCTGAAGTGATGAAACTACTAGATGCAGGTATTATATACCCCATCTTTGATAGTAAGTGGGTTAGCCCCGTCCAAGTTGTATCCAAGAAGTCTGGTGTCACTGTAGTTGCCAACCAATACAATGAATTGGTCCCCACTCGTGTCCAAACTGGTTGGAGAGTGTGCATTGATTATCGAAAGTTGAATGCAATGACTAGGAAGGACCATTTTCCCTTACCTTTCATTGATCAGATGTTGGAGCGTCTAGCTGGTCATGCATACTACTGCTTCTTAGATGGTTATTCTGGATATAACCAAATTCCAATTGCCCCTGAGGACCAAGAGAAAACAACATTCACCTGTCCCTTTGGCACATTTGCCTATAGACACATGCCTTTTGGGCTATGCAATGCACCCGCGACATTTCAACGGTGCATATTAAGTATTTTCTCTGACATGGTGGAAAGGTTTTTGGAAGCCTTCATGGATGATTTCTCTGTCTTTGGGTCTAGCTTTGAAGAATGTTTATCTCATTTGACACTTGTGCTAAAGAGATGTGAAGAAAAGAACTTAGTACTCAATTGGGAGAAGTGTCATTTCATGGTGCAGTCAGGAATTGTCTTAGGATACATAGTGTCAAAGAAGGGAATAGAAGTTGATAAGGCAAAGGTAGAATTAATTGCAAACCTACCACCTCCTAAGACAGTGAGGGAGGTGAGATCCTTCTTGGGCCATGCTGGCTTTTACCGTCGTTTTATCAAGGACTTCAGTAAGATCTCGAAACCTCTGTGTGATTTGTTGTCCAAAGATGCTTCATTTGAATTTACTCCTGATTGCTTAGTTGCCTTTGAAAAGCTTAGGATGGAATTGACCTCAACACCTATCATTCGGCCTCCTGGTTGGACTCTGCCGTTTAAGGTCATGTGTGATGCTTCCAATTATGCAATTGGTGCCATCTTAGGGTAAAGAGTTAATAAGCTACCTCATGTGATTCATTACGCTAGTAAGACTCTGAACGACGCTTAACTCAACTATTCCACCACAGAAAAGGAGTTGTTGGCAGTAGTCGTATTTGCTCTGGAAAAGTTTAGACCCTACCTGATAGGCTCAAAAGTCATTGTATTTACCGATCATGCTGCCCTTAAGTACATTCTCGCAAAGAAGGATGCGAAAGCTAGGCTGATTCGGTGGATTCTCTTATTGCAAGAATTTGATCTCGAGATTCAAGATAAGAAAGGGTCAAAAAATGTAGTGGCTGATCATGTGTCCCGATTACTTGTAGAGCCTACTGTTGAGTCCTTGCCTATCTTAGAAACATTTCCTGATGAGCAACTTATGTCAGTCTCACATGCTGAAATCCCATGGTATGCAGACATTGTGAATTACCTTGTTACAGAGCAAATGCCAAGTTCTTGGACTAAGCAAGAAAAGTGTCGTTTTCTATCTATGGCAAAATGGTATTTTTGGGATGAGCCGTATTTGTTCAAGTATTGCCCCGACCAGATCATTCGACAGTGCATCCCCAACTGTGACCAAAGAAAAATTCTTGCATTTTCCCATGACCACGCTTATGGAGGACATTTTGGGGCAAAGAAAACCGCTGCAAAAGTTTTACAGTGTGGATTTTATTGGCCATCCTTATTCCGTGATTCACATGATTATTGCAAAACCTGTGATCGTTGTCAACGATTAGGGAGAATCACAAAACGGAATGAGATGCCCCAACACCCAATCCTAATAATAGAAATTTTTGATGTTTGGGGCATTGACTTCATGGGCCCTTTCCCAGTGTCATATGGCTATCAGTACATTCTAGTTGCTGTGGATTACATGTCAAAATGGGCGGAGGCAATAGCTTGCAAAACAAATGACCACAAAGTGGTAGTTCAGTTTCTCAAGGAAACCATGTTTGCTTGTTTTGGTATTTCCCATGCAATCATCAGTGATGGGGGAAAGCATTTCTGTAATCGGGTCTTTGCGGCCTTGATGGGGAAATACTTTATTACTCATAAAGTAGCCACCTCATATCACCCACAGACGAGCGGTCAGGTTGAAATCTCCAACAGAGAGATTAAGACCATCCTTGAGAAGACAGTCAATCCCACTAGAAAGGACTGGTCATTGCACTTGAGTGATGCTCTGTGGGCATATAGGACCGCATATAAGACTCCAATCGGAATGTCCCCTTACAGATTGGTCTTTGGGAAGTCTTGTCACCTCCCTGTCGAGTTGGAACATAGGGCATATTGGGCGATCAAACGCCTCAACTTTGCTCTCGATAGGGCAGGGGAGACTAGGAAACTTCAGCTTGATGAGCTGGAAGAGCTCCAAAATGATGCATATGATTGTGCCAAAATGTACAAGGACCAAATGAAAGCCGTGCATGATAGGCATATTCTCAGGAAAGAATTTCACCCTGGCCAGAAAGTCCTATTGTACAATTCCAGGTCGCACTTGTTCCCTGGAAAGTTGAAGTCTCGTTGGACTGGACCTTACATTGTTCATATTGTTCATCCCCATGGTGCGGTTGAGGTCAAAAGTCCCAAGGATGGTAATATTTTCAAAGTCAATGGTCAAAGGTTGAAACCATTCTTGGAGAATGTTGTTCCGGAGGCTGAATCTACACCTCTAGTAGATCCTGCCTACCAGGATTGATTGAGCACTGGATCTGACAGTGTATTTCCTGTGTATATTATACCTACTTTTGTTGTCTTTTATTTTGTCTAACTTTGGCATGATGTTGCAATTCTAAGTTTTTCTCAGGTGCCATCCTGTACTTTTATCCCCCATGTTTCATTGATCATTGCATTTCATTTATTTAAACATCGAGGACGATGTTCATGCTAGGTTGGGGGGTGAGAACAAACACACTTGTCCATCTTTAGATAAGAATTTCACACTCTTTTTGTTTGATTTTCTAGGATTTTTAGGAAAATTTTCAAAAAAAAAATTGTTATTTGTGTTTGAGAAAGGAAACTTCAAAGAGGATTTTTATGAAACGAAGATACCTCGAATTT
This sequence comes from Litsea cubeba, assembly GCA_012931725.1. NCBI lineage: Eukaryota > Viridiplantae > Streptophyta > Magnoliopsida > Laurales > Lauraceae > Litsea > Litsea cubeba. The sequence continues at coordinate 56,001,502 of CM022953.1, forward strand.
TGGAATTCTCGATGCTTTGGGCAAAAGAAAACAATGGTTTACTGTTTTGTTTAAGGAAAGGATTTTTGGAAAAGTACTGAATCTTGATCCTTCACTTTTACACAGGTGGTATATATTTTCAAGGTTTTGAATGTGAAGCTATGATTTCCGTTGACGATTGGATTGAGAATATGATGAAAAAACCGACCCTTAGTCTTACAGTTTCCTGGTTCAACTGGATGGATTTTATCTACAAACCGATGAGTTAATTCGGCACATGGAAAGGGCTGCCTATTGTTGGAATGAAAAAAAAAATTAGTTAGAAGTAGAGGTGGCAAAATATGACCCGACCCGCGTATTACCCGCTTAACCCGACCCGTTTAATAGGCGGGTCGGTCACGGGTCAAGTATTCATGACCCGCCATTAAGCGGGTCGGGTTAGGGTTGACCCGCTTAACCCGCATAACCTGCTTATTTAAGCTAAAATTGAATTTGATTATTTTAATGTATAGGCTAAAAAAAAATAATGGACCTTAACCAATTCAACCCCACGCTTTTTATTAATGGAAAGCAAGGTAATGCACATCAAATGATTGTTGATATGAGATTAGACCAAATTTGATCTTAAAAGTCAGTTTTGGTCAAACATGGAACCATAGTTGAGTCGATTTATTTACTAGATGGATGTGGGTTATGCGGGTCGACCTGACCCGTATAACCCGCAATGGTTATGCGGGTTAAGCAGGTCGGGTCAGGTCGACCCATGGTGGGTGCGGGTTATGGGTTTCTGACCCGTTTAATAAACGGGTCGGATGCGGGTTAGACTTGTATAACCCATTTAATAAACGGGTCCGACCCGTTTAGTACATCCCGACCCGATTGCCACCTCTAGTTAGAAGTCTTGAAAAGAATAAAAAGTTTTGTGACTAGTTTGGGTTTGTAGCCTTTTTAACCCGAGCCATTAAGCCCGTAGGGGTATTTACATACCTAGTGCCCTAAAGCCATCTGGTTTGGGAGTTTGGCCTAATGCTCGTTACATGGGTTAATTAGAAAGCTTAAGGGACCTAGGCGTCAAACTCACATATCTCAAAAAAAAAAAAAAGAACAATAGTGCGAAAGCCGTCATGGTCGCCTTGAGAGGAAAACTGTTTTTTCTTTGCTGAGGTTCGGTTGCCCAAAATTCTGGATTGAAAATCGTTTCCACGGAAGTTTTTAACTAATCATTTGAGACTTATGTCTTTTTACGTATACACACTTTTCACCGTGCACGATCAACTTAGCATGATTTTGAGAATTTCTGACCAAAAGATAGGAATTGTGAACCAAATTTCAGATTTAACTTTGAAAATTCTGACAATCGAGAATATCGGGTGTTTATAAATCTTCTTTTGGAAAAGTTTCCTTTGGTTTTTACTTAAAAAAAAAGAATTTTGTGGGAAAATTCACTGCAAACCCTCACGAGACAACACTCGTCCACTAGAGGTAATCTAGTGGTTTAACGGCTTGTTGCATATGCTAAAAGCAACCGCGATTCCTGCGAAAGTGAGTTAGGATTCCTATTTTCAACATTTAATTTTATTTTTTACTTTTTTTTGCTCGAGGTCTAGCAAACTTTAGGTTTAGGGGTATTTGATATGCATAGCATAATACTAATAACTACCCTTTTGTTTGAATTTACTAGTTGTTTATTTTGTCTTAAATGTTCTAATTATAGCATTTTTCTTATTATGCAGGAATTAGAAGGCGCTGAGCATATTTGAGCTTAATTCGGAAAGGTTTAAAGCTAAAGTCACATTTGAGAAAAGATATACACAAAGAGAATATAGGCTTGTTGGTGGAGAGCTGGAATTTCAAGTTAGAGGTCATATGAGTTCAAGACTTGGCACAATTTGTTTTTATTTTTATTTTTGGAGATCGAATTTAGTGGCCCCCACCATATCTAATGCTTACTAATGATTGCTAAAAATTAGCAATCAACTTTAAAAGAAAGGGAAGGAATCTCACGGACATCAATAAGAATGTTATTCTTTAGCAAGTGATCAAATCATGAAGGAAAGAAGATTTTTGGAATTGCAGCCATCCTGCGCAAGCTTTACTATTTTGATCATAACTTGTGACTCAAGACTCCGATTAAGGCAAGATTAGATGCATTGGAAAGAGGACTCAAAGGAGAAGAATATCATGTCTCACGAGGATCTCCCAATTCTGATGTTTTTGGGGTCAGAACAGGCTGTCAATTGGAGGGATATGGGGGATGACGAATTTGAAAGATTTATCTTTATTTTTCTTCTTGTATTTTTTTCTTTTTAAGGGGAGGATCTCTCTTGCTCCAGAAGTAATTTTATTTTTCTTTAATCTTTGTTAGAAAGTGAAGGTGGAGATTGAGTGGTGTAATAAACAACTTTGAAGGCTTTCAATAATGGAGATTTACTTCTTTATTGTTGTTTGTTCTACAATGTTTGGGTAATCCGTGGATTAGGGTGGAGGAGGAAACCAAAACCGGTGAGATCGTTCCTTATTATTCTTCTATATCTTTCCCTCATTATGCTTAATGATTTAATAGATTCTCCTTCATGAATGTTATTCAACTTCTGATTTTGTAAAGATTATTTGGAATGTCTTTTACTTTTTATGCTTGATCTTGACATATCATGTTTAGGTTAAATTCATTTAATGGTTTGTGCTTGATCTTGATAAATAATGATTAGAGTTTTAACATATTGAAGTGAAGGGAGTCTTAGGTACTAATTAGAGAATTGAGTTTGTAAGAAAAAAAATGTTTTCAATGCTAAATCTTCCGATCCAAGGCAGTTGCTTGTACATTGGATAGAGTTTTGTTGGGATAAGACTATGAAGTAATTTGGAATGATTAAATCTATTTTGGTAAAATCCAATACCCTGATCTCTCTTTCTCTGATTAGTTTGTATTTAGATTTCCTTTGATATCATTTTAGTTATTAATTTCTTGATTAATTGTGGTTTTAAAATCCCTAGTGTGAAAACTGATCGAGGATTTTTGGATCTTGTTTCTACAAATCTCTGTGGATCGACCCGTATTTGCCATTATCTACTTAATAGAAAGTTGTGTGATTGCGGTTAATAATTTGAGCACATCATAATGCTCCAGTGATTTTAGCATAACACCCTAGTCCGATCTTTTTTTTTTTCAATATCTAAGTGTGTAAATCAAGATCCAAACCGTTGTAAATCTTCACAAGACCGAATACGGCCATGAGACCAAATTTCATCTGTTGGATAATCACCAATCTTGAGATATATGCAAAAAAAGTGAGCCATTGGATGTAATTTCCTGGAATCTATGGACTTAAAAAATAAGATCCAAACCGTTAGATCTCTTAGAAAGGCTAAAAACGGCTAAGTGATCTATCTTTAGGGCTTGATGCCTTATGGATCTCAAGATATTTGCAAAACATTATCAGCCATTGATGTATCATGCTTAATTTTTGATTTGTCCATGATCAGTAGCATTTTTCTATTTTTTTAATTATTTCTGGGATAGTAAAACACAATCAAAACCATTGAATTTGTTATTAAGAGCAAGCCTAGTTTTGGGACCAAGTTCGAGCTGTTGAATCATCACCATTCTTGAGATATGAGCAAAAAACATTAGCCATTTGATAGTATTTTATGGGTTATGTGGGCCCTTAACACAAGACCCAAACCGTTAGATCTCTTCGAAAAGATGAACACGGCCATGGGGTCAATTTTCAAGGCTTGATACTTTGTGGGTCTCGAGAAATTAAAAAAAAAATTCAACTATTGATATAAAAATATCTATCTAACATAGATCCTTTTGATTCTTACCTCTTTTTTTTTTTTTACTCTCTATTTTGATGGGTCTATTCCAAAAAAGAGTAGAGATACCAAATAAGCCCTCAGTGGCCCCTACCACAGAGTCTTCCCTATTCAAGTAGTGAGAAGATATGAAGAATTGAAGTAGGAAGTAGGCATGTTGCCCTATTGCCCTATTCCAAGATTATTACTACTTCTGTCTGCTGCACTATTACTTTTTCCTGAGTGGAGTGAAGACTGAAGAATGAGATTGTTGAGCCTGGGCTTCTTCATCTCAACTTGAGACTCTCAGGCAGTCCAACACCTCATCTCATTTCATCTCAAGCACAAAGACCTCTCAAGCACCTCATCTCATCTTCAAGGAGGTAAAACTTTCACCATGTATTTCTTTATTTTTTTTCGAAAAGACAGAGTTGAAGTCAGTGATCTATATTCAAGGAGTTTCATTTTTGCTTTATATGGAACTCTTGAATCACCTTTGTGATTTAATCAATGCTTATTTGGTTACATGAATCATGCGATTTATTGGATTCAAGTTGACTGTCTCTATGTCTCTTACGTATTAAACACACACTCTCTCTCTCTCTCTCTCTCTCTCTCTCTCTCTCACACACACACACACACACACACACACACACACATACACACAGAGAGTTTTACTTTATCATTAATCTATATTTATTTACTTGCATCAGTGAAAAAATATTCTTAGTTGTGACTTTGAGTTGCCAAGGTTGATGTTGGCAGTTTGTATGCTAGATTGACCCCTACATGGACAAATATAGAGAAGAACTTTGGGGAAAAACTTTCCTTTTTGATTTATAAACATAATGACCATATTTGGCCAACTTTTCACTCATGTTTGATGGGTATTAGACATAAGGAAGAGATTATTTGAAAATTTATTTTTAAAACATTGAAGATATGGTTTATATTGGAGACTTTCCAAGTGATTGATTGCATTTAAGAGGTGACTGAAAGTTTAGGGTGCAAGATCTCTACATTGGTCCACTTAATAAATCAGCCCAATCGTGTGGAAAAAAAAATCTACGCAGCAGAAATAAAATTACAAGCACACACCACAAGGACACTAGATTTAGCGTGGAAAACCCTAACCAGGTGAAAAATCATGGATCCGAACTGGATCAATAATCAAATACTATATATGAATCTCGCTGATGGACCGTGCGTTCAATGCTTGGTGCTACCGAGGTCGGCGGACGTGGGAGTCCATGGAGTACGACCTTTTCGTAACCGGGGGGCAGAAGGAGAAGGCAAGGACCTTGGGGGGGGTACCCCCAAGGGACTTTTGTCACCTTGTAGCGGTGGCCGATGCAGAACTTTCGCAGAGTTTTCTCTCTTTCTTTCTCTTAGATTTTTGTCTGGATTTCCGGATTTTCCCAAGTCTCTGTGATTTTTTCGATCTGGATTTTTTTGGAGTGCTCTCCTATTTATAGGCTCTTGGTAGTCATTTAGGAGAGTTTATGGGCTTTTATTGTCATTAAGCCGCATAATGGGAGGAGTTACAGGGTTTAATTCCTTTATTTTGTAACTCCTTTTTCTTGGTTTCTGATTGGCCGGTGGAGATTGAGGGCATCTAATCGCCTTTAATCGCCATGATGGGAGGAGTTTCATGGGTTAAATGCCATGAATCAATTGACTTGTAACTCCCATTTGCTTGTTTCTGATTGGGCCGTCCAAAGAAATGAATTAATGACTGCAATAAAGCTAGTCAATTAATCACATTAAGTGGTCGCCGAGCAGTTAAAGAGTCACGGGTTGTGCCGCATTTTTTGGGATTCTTTTGGCGATGATCATCGATGGATCTTTATGTAGATCGACATTGGATGACCATGTAACTTCAGGTATTGGTTGCCAACAGCGGGTCGGTGCCATCTGTCCTGTCGATTTCTCGATCGGTCGGGTAGAAAGCACACTTTTTTGGTTGACCGGTTGGCGATCAATGTTGATTTTGATACTCTTGATGATTGACCCGTGATTTTGACGGATGTCAAATGATTTGGCGCCTCAAAAGTATGAATTTTGGAAAATCCCAGGAGTCGGAAGCTTCGAATCACGACAAACGACGAAAAAACGGGCTTTCCGGGGCGTACCCGGCGATTCCGGGCTCCATGGTTGCCGGCGACCATGGGCCAGGGTCGCAGACTGGGGGGGATTTCCCTCTTTTTGTCCCGTTTTGCGGCCGTTTTTTATATTTTTCGATTCTTTTTTCTTCTGTATTTTTTCTTGACATTTTTTATCATTTATTGGCCTGATTTCCCTATAGAAAACTTGATAATAATCCTTGTATTTTGGAGTGCAAAGTTTCCAATTTTCCGAGAAAGCTGAAGACTTTGTCGCGCAGAGCTGCCGATTTTCCGTCAGAAGCTTAAACTTGGTCAAACGATGTCGGAATGACCTGAAATTTGGGGTGAAGCCTCCTGAGCAATAAATAAGACCAACATAGGCTTTTGCTTGAGTTTTGAAGCCGTTTGGGGTCCTATTGCAATTAGACTTGTTTTTGTCGCGATGAAGATGTCGCGACTTGATGTGTGGTCAACCAATGTCCGATTGACTTGAAATTTGACAGGGAACCTATTAGAGTCATTTTAAGATGATCCATAGGCTCTGTCTTGGAAACCATGGTCTCGGGGAGCTTCACCGCTGAGAGGCCTGATTTGACTTCCGAGAGTCAAAGTATGGTCAAATGTTGTCGAAATGGCCTGAAACTTGACGTGTAGCCCTTTGTAAGCATTTTGAAGCTGTCCATGTGCTCTTTTTGATGAGTGATGGCCTCGGTGGTTCTTGCCGCCGAGAGGCTTAATTTAGCTGTTTGAGGGTTGATGGATGGTCAAACGTTGTCGGTTTGACTTGGAACTTGACGTGGAGCCTTTTGGATGTAATTTGAGACCATCCATAGGCTCTGATCGAAGATTTGGTGTCTCCGATGCTTTCGCCGCCGGGAGCTCCTTTTTAGCTGCTGGAGAAACGAAGTTAGGCCAAATGATTTTGAAATGGCTCGAAACTTCTTGTGCACTCCTCTTTTAGCTGTCTTGAATGATCTTGTAGTTTTTGTTTGATTCTTACAAGATTTGATTTTTTGGAAGTAGCATTGCCTATTTATGGCAAGTTGCGACTTCATGTAGCTTTTTGGATCTTGAAGAAGCAAAGTGACATTTTTGGTGTCAACACTCGTGATTACAAGAAACTTAGATTTCCTCCCCAGATATCCCCTACCTAAGGACTGAAGTTACCTTATGTCGCTTCACGCTTCAATGACTTCACACCGTTGATTGCAACAGACTCAATGTAGCGCTTGACTTCTCAAATCTTCTATGCAAGAAGATGATCTTCCATAAGGGATGAAGAAGAACCTGGCTCTCTAGAGTGCTTGGCAACACAACTCTTTAATAAATTTCTAGAGAAGATTTCTCTAAATTAGATCCTAATTCAGAAATTGATAGATGATGTCTGTGACCTTTTGGGTTGAGAAAAACACCCAATATATAGCCGCAAATTGGTTCAAGAGACTCCTAATCATAATCCACTAAGAATAACAGTTTGTCTCAAATTTATCATTAGAGTATGGATCCAACTGGGCTTCCTGCCCCTAGCTCGCTATATCGAGCAGCATTCTCGCTATAGTGAGAGTGATCTCTGCCTCTGGCCGCCTAACATGCCATTTGACTTTACAATCTCCCCCTTTTGGCAATTCTTAGACAAAATTCTTTAGAACAATAAAATATGATCTAGCCAAAAGAAAAACCCAAAATACATTGAATTTTAAAATAAAGAAAAATCAGCACTGTAGATGTTGAATTGCCTTATCTTGTAGAGCTCCCCTTGGCTTCATTCTTCTTCTCCCGTATTTGTCCATAATTGACAAACAAAAATCATCATGCAGCTTCTGTCAATCTGGATGCAGTAGCTACTCCTCAATTTTGACTCCCCCTCAATCGAATCTTCGTATCAGCACTGGGGGTGGGGGCTTGTCCTCCTTGATCAAGGCTTTTTATAATTAGCCATCTACACTTGTGTAGTTTGATTTATTAGTACATTGTGAGTAAACTCTTTAGGCAAATCAGACCTTCTAACCCAAATTGGAATCGTCATGGGTGGAAAAAAATTCTTTCTCCATTTGTTTGGTCTTGGGTAGACTTTCCAGCTTCTTGCAATGGGGACGAATGTGTCCTTGCTTTCCACAATGGTGACACGTGCATGTGCGTGCAAAGCGTGACACATTTTTTTCTTAAAACTACTCGACACATTATTTGAAAGTGTAGCATGTGGAGTAACATGTGCAACACTTGAAATAAAAACTGTTTTGCCTTTAGCATTTGAAGTTGATGCACCATGATCATATCCGAGACTGCTTCTGTCAGAAAAAGACTTCTGACTGAACAATATGTTTTTAAGAGTCTTTGGACCAGTGTTTATATTATTTGGCGACGCTTGTTTCACTTCTAGCTCAAATAGAGTGATCTTCAGTCTTCCTTGAAAATTTTTATTTTCATAATTCACCTTCTGTAACTCTATTCTCAGAGTCTTAATCTCTTGTTCAGCCCTATTGAATTTCTGACCCTTAGTAGTCAAATTTTCAGCTATACAGTTCTTCTGACTTTCCAAGAGATGAGTCTTTTCAAGTGCTTGCTCTAATTCATTCTTCAATGCAGAATTTTCTTCTAGAGCCTTAAACTTGATAGTAATCTTATTGCCATACTTGGTCATCCTGACACAATCAGCATATGTAGTATGATATAACTCTTCCCAATCTTTCTTTTGATTTGACATCTCATCTTCATTATCTTCATCAGTATCATTGTCAGACATAGACTTAGCCATAAAAGCCACAAACTTGCCATTCACAGTTTCAGAAGTATTAATTGAAGGTTCTTTTTCTTCTTCTGATGACTTTTCATCCCAAGTTGTGTTGAGAGCCTTTTCATTGTACCCTTTTACTTGTTGGCACACTCGTTAGCATAGTGACCATAGCCTTGGCACTCAAAACACTTGGTTCCTTTCACAGAATCCTTTTTCTCAAATTTAGAACTCTCCAACTTAGCTTGTTTTGACTTCAGTACCTCTTGAAGTAATTAAACAGTTCAGCCATATCATCTTCAGCCTCAGATTCAGAATCAGACTCAATTTTCTTTTTAGGCTTCCTTTTTTATTCTGTGCTGGTGTTCAAAGCAATACATTTCTCTTTAGATTTTTCTTTATCCAAACGGTTTGCTTGAAAGGTCTGAAGATTTTCAACCAGCTGGTTGACCTTAAGGGTATCAAGATTCTTATTTTCTTCAGTAACATAACTTTAGAATCGAACCTCGAAGGTAGAGACCTTAGAAATTTCTTGATAATCTTGTTTTCTGAAATTTCCTCACCCATATTGAAAACAGAATTGACAATATCATTCAGCTTTGCATAGAATTGATCGAATTCTCATCTTCTTCCATCACGATGGTTTCAAATTCTTTAGTCAGCCCTTACAATTTAGATTGCTTCACCGTGTCTGTACCCTTATACACTGTCTGTAAGGCCTTCCATGCTTCTTTTATAGTTTTGTAAGTTAAAATCCTACGGAACTTTTCAGCAGACACTCCATTGTATATTCCATTCACTGCCTTGTTATTACAATTGTTCGTTTGTAGTAGCCCTCCTCAACAATATCCCAAACATCATCACCAACGAACTTAAAGAACCCAATCATCCTTTGCTTCGAATATGCATAATTAGAACCATCTAGCAAAGGGGGCTTAGAAGTTGATGTCCCTTCTCGATTAAGTACCATTCTAGAAATTTCTTAGGACCAAACACAACAAGTTAGTGCAAACCGCTCGGATACTAATTGAAAGTTTATGGTACGAGATCTCTAGATTGGTCCACTCATTAAATCAGCCCAATAGTGTGCAAAAAACAGTAATCTACGTAGTGGAAAAAAATTACAAGCACACTCCACAAAGACACCAGATTTAGCGTGGAAAGCCCTAACCAGGTGAAAAACCACGGATCCGAATTGAATCAATAATTAAATACTATGAAATTCGCAATTACAAGAAACTCAGACTTCCTCCCCAGATATCCTTTACCTAAGGACTGAAGTTACCTTGTGTTGCTTTACGCTTTAACGACTTTACACCTTTGATTGCAACAGACTCAATCTAGTGCTTGACTCCTCAAATCTTCTACAAGGGATGCAGAAGAACCTGACTCTCTAGAGTACTTGGTAGTACAACTCTTTAATAAATTTCTAGAGAAGATTTCTCTCAATTAGATCTCCAATTTAGAACTTGAGAGAGGATGTCTGTGTCTTTTTGGGTTGAGAGAAATACCCAATATATAGCCCCAAATCCGTGCAAGAGACTCCTAATCATAATCCACTAAGAATAACAGTTTGTCTCCAATTTCTCATTGGAGTCCGGATCTAACTGGGCTTTCGGCGCCTAGCTCATTTTAGCGAGAGTGCTCTCTGCCTCTGGCCGCTTGACATGCCATTTGACCTTACAACGACTTTTATTTCCCCATCAAAGCCGATTGTATGGAAGTTGCTATCTGATTAGTGGGCCTAAATTTCGATATGGGCTGCCTCCTAGGTCATCTAATTATTTTCATCTTCCTCCTCCTTTTTTCTTTTCTTTACTTTTCTTTTCATTTCTTTTCTCCTTTTGCATATTGATCTTTCCCTATTAATTTGGACCATTCCAACTATCCCTATTAAATAGGACCATTCCAACTAACTCCCAAAAACAATCTCTTCTAAAATAAATTTGGAGCATTCGGCGACAAGTCCCTGAGCATTTTACTTTCTGGCCTTAGATCCACCATCTTTTTTCATAGTGTGGCAAGTCCTTTGTTCAAATTTTAAGACAAAAAATATCCAAGTTACCCTTTCTTTATTAAATCTCATGATTAGTTAATAATGGTCAACTACCATTTAATTGGCCACGATTAATGAGATCCCATTCATGAGATTTTCAAAGAAATTCTAAAAAAAAAACACAAATAAATTTTAAAAAACGCAATAAATTCCAAAAGAATGTAGTGAAATTTAAAAAGAGCAAATAAAATTTAAAAGATCCAAATATAAATTTTAAAATATATAAATAAATTTCAAAAGACGCAAATAAACTTCAAAAGATTCAAATAAAATTCAAAAGACGTAAATAAAATTAAAAAACAAAAATAAATTTCACAAAACTCAAATACATTTGCCAAAACTAAGATAAACCAACTTTCCAAATTTCAAAAAACTTTCAAAAAATCAAGTATTTTTTTCCAAAACTCAGTTAAATTTATTTTAAAAAACACAAATAAACTTGAAAAGTCACAAATAAATTTCAAAAGACACAAATAAAATTAAAAAACACAAATAGATTTAAAAAAAACAGATACATTTGCAAAAAAGCTCAGATAGATTTTTCAAAAAATTAGTTAAATATATCAAAAACTAAGATAAATTTGCCAAAAGCTCAGATAAATTTATCAACAACTCAGATAAATTTTCTAAAAACTCAGATAAATTTACCAAAGACTTAGTTAAATTTGCAAAAAACTCAGTGAGTAGTTGTCTGCTTCCCTCTGTGTAAAACTTCAAACTGGTGAGATTAGCCACGAATTCGAGCGTGGTGTTTGGCGATGGGCAGTGCAGGTACCAGTGATCCTCCGGTCATCTTTTCCGGCAATGTTAATCTTATTCACACACAAAGCCATCATTTTCTTGCTACAGCGGTTGTCTCCAGTTCACAGTAAACAAGAAAAAACGAAACCCGATCCTCTGTGTCCGAATTTCTTCCTCGGCAACGACACAAACCAGAGATCTTGTCTCTGTTCCCTTGATCAGTGCGGCCCACCTATGCAAATCCGAAAGACCAAATCTGCCTCTACTCTTGCTTCGTTTCGAAAACTAAGAGAGCCAAACACACTGTTGGAGTAGAGCGTGTCGGAGATCGATCTTGTCGAGACCCGATCCTCTCGATCTCCTCCTGCACGAGATCAACCACCGGACAAGATTGAAATCCTTGAACCTCCCTCTTTCATCAATGCACATTGGAATCAAAACGAAAAAAAAACCCACTTATGGGTTATGCAAGACCAAGTAGCACTCCTTTAATGGAACTAAAGACAAAACAAGTTGTCTTTTCTACCCATAAAATTCAAAATGAGAAACAATCTCCTTCTGTAACTATAGATGGCGCAGTGACATGCGAGGATCAACGATCTTCTTCTTCCAAGGGGGGTCCTCTGGGACAAAGAATGAGAGAGAACGTTGCCCTATGAACGAGGGAGAATGGAAGATTTTGAATTTTAAAATTCAAAATTTTATGCCTAAACAGTTGAAAGGGTATATTAGTTCCGTAAATATGTGATGTAGCGTATCTAGGGACCTCTCGCCGAAATATGTCCAGTTGTATGGACTATAGGCCTTAGAGAAAAAGTTGCTAGACTGGAGGCCTTACAAGACCAATATGAGGGACTTTTGGCTAATTTACACAATAAATTCTACTATTTTAATTCTCTTATCAGTAGTCCCTTTTTACTATGAAGTTGATGATTCACTCAAACCAAAAATCGTGTGAAGATACACAACTAAAGACATCTCAGGCCACATTTAATTGCAAGCTGCTTCCTTATATTTGTCAATATCTGCTGCCCTTTCCTAAAATCTCTCCTGAATTCTACGGTTTAATTCTACCAACCACGTCCTTTTTTTTTGTTTCTCTCTTAAACAGTACACGTTTTTCTCTCAAGCGGCCAAACTTTTAGGAGGAGATGCCAATGGTCGAAACGAAGGAGGTGCTGCAGAAGGCGGTTCGGTCAGTGGCGGGTCCAAGAATTTTGTTTAGGTGGGGCTAAAGTTTTTATAGACATAACATTTGAAAAAGAAGTTGTTAGACTTTTTTTAAATTACCAAATAGCACCTAAACATTTTTCTTTAGAAAATGTCCAACTCATGAAACTCAACTAAATGCATGGCAGTTATTGAAGATTGGGCAATGAAGAGGTTATGATGTTAATCATAAGTACCAAAAAGCATTAGATGAGCAATGCCCAATGGAGACCACTACAAATTCAACGTGAGTGAGTGTGTGAGAAAAGATCGAATACAACAACATTTTGAGGACACCCATACTTTTCCTTTTCACTTTCTTAAAGCCTTCAACCTTTGGATAATGGGAGTAGAGTTCCATCTTTGAATTATAGTGGGGTAAGAAGACATGATAACGCGAATGGATTTGATCATCTTTGGATTTGTAGATATGTTCAGATTTGGTGGGAATTTAGGGCTTCGATAATGGGCTTGAAAGAAGAGGTGGAAAAAGAGGGAGCCCCGTACTGCCACAATGTTTCCTTTTTATTTCTTTTTTTACCAACGAAGCTTTACATATGTGGGGCTGTCGTTAGATATATATGGAGTGACAAGTTCAGACATGTGGTGTGTGCTCCAAGGCCCCATTCAATTCTATGGGCATTTAAAATCCAACTTGGGGAAATCACGCCATATCACTCCAATGAATGCCCACCTTGATCCAAGGTCCCATTAAATTCCAAGAGAATTTCAATTCTGACCTGAGGCGACTGCCCCAGGTAGCAACAAGCTAGGTCTGCCCCTCCTGATGGTTGTATTGTTGTTTAGTACCTTGCCTTCTATGGTCATTGTATTCCAAGAAATAAAGAGTACACACTGGATGGAGCATGGACGATGACTTTGGTGTGGTCAGTCACTTGGGCCACAATGATTATCCATTACACAAGAAGAAGAATGGTCACAACTGCCCCTTTATGCCTCATGCAAGCATATAATCAGTAAGGCTATGGAACTAATCTTTTTGGATTTTTTTTTTAATAAAGGCTGCTATGCTTTCGCAATACCATGTTTTCGCGATACCTCAAAAACACCCATCTACTTTGTGTTTTTAACAGCACATGTCACAAGATACAAGTGATTTTGTGATGACACTACTTGTAATGCCCCAATTCCGAATACCAAGTTTACCGCTAAGGTACCCGAATTTGGCGACTACTTCCTGAATAAGCTAGGAACTTCCAGGATCCTAGGTCCGCAGTGAAGTTCAATTTAAAACTTTTCCATCAATATCACAAGAACAGTTTAGTGCGGAAGCAAATATAGAATAGCGGAAGCAAACCATGAAATCTCATGGTACCATGAACCATGTATCAAATAACAATAGGGCATAGTCTAAGCTAATCTCAAATTAAAGAATAAAGTAGTTTATACAATCCAATGATATAGAACATAATCCTCACATGAATCACACTCGAAACCCAAAATAAGAGTCACTCAGAATCCCTGCATAGGCTCTCCATCGTCTGGTGCTGCCTCCGGGGACACCGGGCCCCACCCGTACTCATCGATTGTAGCCGCCTCGGGGAGCTCGTCACCCTAGAGGATGGGGTCGGTAACAATACCTAAGCACCAAATAATGGGTCAGATCTAAAAGGACTTGGCCGCACAGTATACTAATAACAAAGTGTGGATGCATCAAAATGGAATAAAGATGGTAATGAGATTAATCTAGTAACAAAGGTAACAATGCTAGGAAATCGTGCAATCATAAACAACATGGATCAATATAAAAGAATAAGTTAAACCATCCATCTATTCAATATAGCACATCCACACAAGCTAGTTTCGCGGGAAATTATGACGCTGCTCTCTGGTACTACCTTCGAGTTGCTGTGGGATCGTAGCTCAGCCGTATCGTATTACCGGAGTCTGCTGGCTTTATAATGGTATCGTGCAGTGTTGTGTGATACCCCAGTGGCGTACGTCCAACTTATCTAGCTCATCATTATGGCCTTACATATAAGATAGCTCTTACCAATGGTGATCAGTGCCAAGACTAAGCTCATATCAACTGAGTGGATGCTTAAACTGGCTCTAAGGAACCACATAATCAAGTTAAGTGTTTGGCTAGGCTAGGCTACTCTTGTGTGAGCAATGTCTCACATGTCCATACAAGGCCCGGTATTCTAGTCCAGTCCATATTCTCATCTTATCTCTCAAATAGACCATCATCATATCAATGTCCATTTCCATGTCCATATCCAAACCCATACTCATTTCTATATACAATCATTGCAATTACATTCATATCAGCTGGTTCATATACAATCAATCTACTCCGTGGTCATTACATCCATCCCTTCCTTAGGCCATAGGATAGCATGTCTAGCCACAAATATGGATCAAGTGTTCTCCATTCATAATCAGGGTCACCTCTAGGTCAACCCTAAGTAAAGGTCCTCCGTTTCCATTTATTAAATAGGTTTAACAATGGTATAACAGTAACAAGAGATAAAGAAAAGGGCATATAATCATGTGATAGTAAGAACCAATCAATGAATAAAAAGTGCTAAGTAGTCCAACCTAGGTCTCATTAAAGACAGTCTTAGATGCTAAGAGTGTGCATTTGGTGCTTTGAAGTTACAGGAAATCCAGGACTGCACGCTTTTAAGAACCGAACTGAATTCCATTTCAAGCCTTAGATCCTATTTTAGGTGGCCTCTGTTAGATATCGCGTTCACTGAGAGGGGGGGGGGTGAATCAGTGATTCTTTAAAAACAGGTCCAATTTAATAACAAAAGCAAATCAAATCACACAAGGACACCAGATTTAACGTGGTTCACCGAAAGGCTACGTCCACGGTTCAAAGACTGTCCGAACACCAATCCGGAATAGATCTGAATCTATTTAGTCGCACCAACGACAAAGAGCACCAACCCTTAGTTTCAGATAGCACCAACTATCTAGGAAGCACCTACTCCCTTGAGTTTCAGATAGCACCAACTATCTAGGAAGCACCTACTCCCTTGAGTTTCAGATAGCACCAACTATCTAGGAAGCACCGACTCCCTTTACAATTTATCTGCACCAACAGATAGGATCATCAAACCCCAGACACCAAGCACCAACTTGATGTTCTATAGAATTAAAGTAGAAACCTTTTTCTACAGCCCTTCCCCTCTACAATCTCTCTCTCTCAATCCCTTACAAATTGAAATTAAAGCATAAACAGAGAGACACTTATCTTATGGACGAAACACCATCTTCAAGAGCACATCCTCGTCCACACTTGCTGTAGAAACTTGTAACAAGATTGCACACAGCAACAGCACTCTCTTCTCTCCAAAACTCTCTCTCTTTTCTTCTCTTTTCTCTTCTCTTCTTTCTCTCTTGTGTCTTGTTAAAAACGAACCAAACATGCCTTTATATAGGTTATGGTAACCCTTAAGAGTGTTCAAAATAGGCTACAATTCGTTTAGAAAGAGTCCCAAACGAAATAGATGAGAATCCTGAATTTTCGTGCAAGACTTCTGTTTCTGCGCAATTCTGTCTTCCCGTGCTCGGTCGACATCATGCCTTGCTCGGTCGACATCATACACAGTCTGTAAGCAGACAACTATCGTGCTCGGTCGACATCCTGGGGTCCCGGTCGACCGACGACACACTGTGTCACGAAAATAACTGGGAGCTACCTGAAACTTTTTTCTGCAGGTTTCTCTTTCTCGGTCGACCGACCACTCTGCTTCAGGAATTCTGAATTCCTGAACTGTTTCAACTCTGATTTGTCTTTTAAGCTCTATCAACACCAACCTATTATCATCATGCTTGTGACATTGTGTTGACAATAATTCCAACTCAAAACAATGCTTGAGATACTAATCACTTCAATTCTTCATAAAGCTTCTCAAGTCATCTCAAATTCCAACAATCTCCCCCTTTGGAATTGTTGGCAACACTTTTGGAACTTCAACACTTGGAACACATTAAACTAGTTGATCTTCATGAAGCTTCTTCAGAACCATAGTCTCCCCCTGTCTTTAAAAAAATAGAATCAAGATCTCTAACACTCTTGATACCAATCTCCCCAAGTTATCATAGCATAACTTCTTCTAAGCATAGCTTTCTCCTAGCTTAAGTCTTTCTCCCCCTTTGACAACAAGTCCAAAGGGACCAACGAAGGAGCGAATAGGATATTCAAGGAATACTTTGCTCCCCCTTTCAAGCACAACTCCTAAGGATTAGGAGAGTGAGTAACTCCTAATTTTTTTCGGAGATACTCGAAGACTTCTTTTGGCAGAGGTTTTGTGAAGATATCAGCAACTTGCTCAGTAGTTGGGACATATTCCAACTTTACCTCACCATCTGCAACCTTTTTCTTGAGAAAGTGATAGCGAATTGCTACATGCTTCGTTCTAGAATGTTGAACAGGATTCTTGGAGATGTGAATTACACTTGTGTTGTCATAGAGGATCGGCGTAGGATCCGTTGTCGGAACTCCTAGATCAGAGAGCATTTGCCGCATCCATAACACTTGTGTACAACAAGTTGCCGCTGCAATATATTCCGCTTCCGCTATAGAAAGGGATACTGAATCTTGTTTCTTACTGTGCCATGCCACCAACCTGTCACCGAGATAGAATGCACCACCGCTTGTACTCTTGCGATCATCTATACATCCAGCCCAATCGGCGTCAGAGTATGCAACAAGAGTAAAGGATTTGCCTTTAGGATACCAAATGTCAAGCTCCATGGTACCTTTCAGATATCGAAATATCCTTTTTACTGCTGTGAGGTGCGTCTCAGTTGGTGATGCTTGAAATCGACCCACCATACATACTGCTTGCAGAAGATCCGGTCTTGTAGCAGTCAAATAAAGGAAGCTTCCGATCATAGAACGATAAGTGGTGTGATCAACGGACGAACCCTTATCATCTTTGCTTAGCTTTGTGTTCGTTGTCATTGGTGTGCTCACTGGCTTGCTGTCTTCCATGTTAAATCGCTTCAGCATTTCCTTGATGTATTTCATCTGTGATATGAAGATACCATGTTTCAGCTGCTGAACTTGTAAACCAAGGAAGAACTTTAGTTCTCCAAGCATTGACATCTCAAATTCTTTCTTCATCTCTTCAGCGAAATTCCTGCACATTTCTTCATCATTGCCACCAAAGATTATGTCATCGACATAAACAATGACAACCAGCTGTTTGCTCAACTCCGTTTTGACATAAAGATTGCTATCAACCAGTCCTTTTCCAAAACCGATATTGCGGAGATATAGGTCCAGCCTTGCATACCACGCCCTTGGCGCTTGTTTCAGCCCATAAAGAGCCTTTTTCAACTTGCACACTAGGTCTGAATTTTTGCTAATAGGAAAATCATCAGGTTGCTCAATGTAGACCTCTTCTTCAAGTAATCCATTCAAGAAGGCTGACTTTACATCCATCTGAAATACCTTGAAGGTTTTGTATGCAGCCAATGCAAGAAACATACGAATGGCTTCCAGACGAGCCACCGGTGCAAAGGTCTCTTCAAAATCTATGCCTTCAACTTGAGCATAGCCTTTACAAACCAACCTTGCTTTGTTTCGTATGACCTGACCATCTTCATTCAGCTTATTCCGAAAGACCCATTTAGTACCAATAACATTCTTATCGGTAGGTCTAGAGACTAGTTCCCGTGTGGAGTTCTTCTCAATTTGCTCCAACTCCTCATGCATAGCTTTCAACCAACTTTCATCGAGACTGGCTTCAGCCACAGTCTTGGGTTCAATGGTGGACACAAGTGAGTAATTGCTAACTACACTTTGTCTTGTTTTAACACCGACCTCAGGATCTCCAATGATTTGATCCTTAGGGTGTTGCTCTATCCAAGTGCTTTTCTTTCTAGGTGTAGCATCCTCTGAGTCATCCTTTGATTTCTCAGAATCATTAGGTTTAGCCACTTCATCATCAATCTCACTCGGGTCCTCATAAACGGGACTGTCATAATGAGTTCCATTCTTTGATTCATAGTTTTCATCAATTCTAACATCGGCACTTTCTATAATTTTTCTGGTCCTTTTGTTAAGACATCTGTAAGCCTTACTAGATGAGGAATAACCCAGAAATATACCTTCATCAGCTCTTTCATCAAATTTGCCCGGATTTTGTTCAAGACGCTTGATGTAACACTTGCTACCGAAGACTCTGAAGTGCTTGACTGTTGCTTTTCGCCCAAACCATAGCTCATAAGGAGTTTTGTCTTCATGTGGCCTGATCAAGCATCGATTCTGAATGTATACAGCCGTATGGATTGCCTCCTTCCAGTATTTGTCAGCTAGCTTGCTCTCAGTTAGCATTGTACGAGCCATCTCTTGAACGGTGCGATTTTTCCGTTCCACAACTCCATTTTGCTGTGGAGTTCTAGGGGCTGAATACTGTCTTTGAATGCCATGGTGCTCACAATAGTTAGTGAACTCTTCAGATGTGAATTCACCGCCTCGATCAGACCTTAAAATCTTGATACGTTTTCCAAGCATATTTTCAACCTGTGCTTTAAACACTTTTAAAACGATCAAGTGCTTGATGTTTATGCTTAAGAAACAATACCCATGTCATACGAGTATAATCATCAATGCATAACATAAAATACTTATCTCCATTGGTGCTTTGAGTTCGCATCGGTCCACAGAGATCAGTGTGCACTAGCTCAAGAGGTTTCTTTGAATGATGCTCCTTTGACTTGAACATTACCCTCGTTTGCTTTCCCTTTTGACAAGAATCGCAAATGGGGTTGGAAGGCTTTTCAACTGTAGACATACCTCTGACAGCCTTAGAATTGCAAATCTTTGACATGTTGTCAAAGTTTAGATGCCCAAGGCATTTGTGCCACAACCAACTTTCCTCTGTCCGACTCATCAAGCAAGTCTTTTCAGCTCCATCTGACAATGTATAGAGATTTCCAGCAGTCTTAGATCCAGTAGCCACTGTTTTGCCGTTGCTACACTTCTTGATAGCAAAACCATTCTTAGTGAAGACAACTTCGTGGCCTTTGTCACAGATCTGGCTCACACTAAGCAAGTTGTGTCTTAGTCCAGACACGTATAAGACCTCATCTGATCTGATCTTGTTTGCCTTTAGCTGAACAACACCTTTTCCGCAGATTTTGGCACCATCATTGTTACCAAACTTCACTGATCCGCCTTCATAGTGCTGTAATTTGACGAATTTTTCCTTATCACCTGTCATATGGCTTGAACAGCCACTATCAAGGACCCATGGTGCTGTCTTCTTTTGTGCATTGAATGCCGTTTGCACAATGAGAGATTCTTTGGAATTACCTTCCCTTTTCTTTGCCCTCCATGCCTTAACTAACTTGGGTTTCTTTTCAACCTGAAATTGGTTAGCAATAGGCAACCTACAATCCCTAGCCGAGTATCCATAATTATGACACATATAGCACTCAATTTTGTGGCTGTTTAGGATTGAAAAAGGATTCCTAGTCACAAATGGGCTGTTTCTAACATAGAATTTGCAATCAGCTCTTTTATGTCCATATCTATTGCAATGATAGCAATAACCATAGAATCTGAACATTCTTCCTTTCTTAGGTGGCTGGTTAAACTCCACAAACCTTTTCTTATTGACCATCTCAATACTAGGCTGAATTTGATGCTTTGTAGCCTTGAGAGGTATGGCACTTTGTTTCATAAACAAAGAAGATGCAGCTTTAGAGGACTCTCCGGTTTCAAATCCAATACCAAATTTATTGTGGAAGGGCTTTTGAACTTTCAGAATTTCATTGAGTTTCATTGTCCCTTCAATCGCTTGGAGTGCTTTGAGTTTTCGGCTATTTTCCAAGTTTTCAGCTTTTGCTCTAGCGATTTCAGTTTCAAGTTTCATAGCCTCTTCCTTTTTGATACTTATTTGATTTTGAAGGACTTCCACCATTCTTTTATATTCTTCAACTTGAGTTTTCAAAGCAATAATTGAACTTTCAGATTCATGAAGAAGTTTCAGATTTTTCTTACTTGTTTTTCGTTCCATGCTAAGCTCCTCAAGTGCGGCAATGAGTTCTTCTTCGAGATTGACCTCAGCCTCCTCTTCCTCTTCCGGCTCTTGCTCCTCTTCTTCTTCAACGGTAACCATGAAGAGAGCTTCAGTTGCCTCGGCTGATTCATCATCGTCTGAAGTTTCAGGCGTGCTGTCATTATATTGACTGATGAAGCTTTTTGCTTTGCCCTCTTCTGAAATTTTTCTTCCACTTACTCTTATCAACATAAGAGTCATCATCATTATTTTCTTCAGCGGACACTTCGCAGCAAAGTGACCAACACCGCCACAATTGAAACATTTAAAGGGTAGCTTCCCTTTGTACTTTCCATTGCTTCCTTTCTTCAGCTTTCTAACAAATTGAGCCTCAAGCTCATCATCATCAGTATCAGAATCATGACCAGCAGTCTCTTTTCCCTTTTTCTGAACTTTGAAGGCCGCTTCTCTATCAGATGAAGACGTCTTACCTATGCGCATCTCATAGGCAGTGAGTGAACCATGCAACTCATCCATGGAAAATTCATTCAGATCCTTGGCTTCTTCTATGGCTGAGACTTTTGAATCAAACCGGGGAAGAAGAGATCTTAGAACCTTTTTGACGATGACTGGTTCTTTAATCTCCTCCCCTAGTCCACGAATGTCATTCGTGACTTCGTTCACTCGTTGCAAATATGAGTCGACATTCTCGCTTTCCTCCATACGAAGAGATTCAAATTGAGAGCGATGGGTTTGCAATTTTGCTTCTTTGATCTTCTCATCTCCTTCATGAATGCTTTTCAACTTGTCCCATATTTCCTTGGCTGTTTTGCATGCAATTACTTTGACCAGCTCGCTGTCCACAAGGCCACTAAAGAGTGCATTCTGCGACTTAGAGTCGTTGTCTGCTAACTTCTTCGTTGCAGCATCATTGGGTACAATGGCAATATTGTAACCGACTCTGACAGTCTCCCAGACATCATAGCCAAGTGACTTAATGAAAGCCTGCATTCTGATCTTCCAGAAGGGGTAATTAGAACCATCAAACAAAGGTGCTTTCTTATTCCCTGTATTGGTTGCCATGTGATTTGACAAGAGATCACCCTTAGCGTGTTAAGCTTTTCAAGGGAACCTTACGCTCTGATACCAATTGTTAGATATCGCGATCACTGAGAGAGGGGGGGGGGTTGAATCAGTGATTCTTTAAAAACAGGTCCAATTCAACAACAAAAGCAAATCAAATCACACAAGGACACCAGATTTAACGTGGTTCACCGAAAGGCTACGTCCACGGTTCAAAGACTGTCCGAACACCAATCCGGAACAGATCTGAATCTATTTAGTCGCACCAACGACAAAGAGCACCAACCCTTAGTTTCAGATAGCACCAACTATCTAGGAAGCACCTACTCCCTTGAGTTTCAGATAGTACTCCCTTGAGTTTCAGATAGCACCAACTATCTAGGAAGCACCGACTCCCTTTACAATTTATCTGCACCAACAGATAGGATCATCAAACCCCAGACACCAAGCACCAACTTGATGTTCTACAGAATTAAAGTAGAAACCTTTTTCTACAGCCCTTCCCCTCTACAATCTCTCTCTCTCAATCCCTTACAAATTGAAATTAAAGCATAAACAGAGAGACACTTATCTTATGGACGAAACACCATTTTCAAGAGCACATCCTCGTCCACACTTGCTGTAGAAACTTGTAACAAGATTGCACACAGCAACAGCACTCTCTTCTCTCCAAAACTCTCTCTTTTCTTCTCTTTTCCCCTCTTCTCTTCTTTCTCTCTTGTGTCTTGTTAAAAACGAACCAAACATGCCTTTATATAGGTTATGGTAACCCTTAAGAGTGTTCAAAATAGGCTACAATTCGTTTAGAAAGAGTCCCAAACGAAATAGATGAGAATCCTGAATTTTCGTGCAAGACTTCTGTTTCTGCGCAATTCTGTCTTCCCGTGCTCGGTCGACATCATGCCTTGCTCGGTCGACATCATACACAGTCTGTAAGCAGACAACTATCGTGCTCGGTCGACATCCTGGGGTCCCGGTCGACCGACGACACACTGTGTCACGAAAATAACTGGGAGCTACCTGAAACTTTTTTCTGCAGGTTTCTCTTTCTCGGTCGACCGCATGTGGTGCCCGGTCGACCGACCACTCTGCTTCAGGAATTCTGAATTCCTGAACTGTTTCAACTCTGATTTGTCTTTTAAGCTCTATCAACACCAACCTATTATCATCATGCTTGTGACATTGTGTTGACAATAATTCCAACTTAAAACAATGCTTGAGATACTAATCACTTCAATTCTTCATAAAGCTTCTCAAGTCATCTCAAATTCCAACAGCCTCATGGGTCAATGTTAGGCCCAACCCTTGACTCATGCTTGGCACATCAATAGGGGTCCCCATGGAAGATCAATGGGGCCCAAGAGAAATCCAAAGGCGAGGCAGTTCTGGAAAATTGAGCTCACAAAAGAACCTAGGTGGGCGAAACATCAAACATCCAAGCAGCAAGAGTGCCTGCTTGAGCAAGCCTAACTGCCTAAGTCCGCCAAAGCGGGTATCCTAAAGGGTGCCCTCGCTCGAGCGGACCATAGTCTAGCTCTAGCGGGCGTACTCTTTGATTTTTTGCTGCAATATTCTAGAACGTCTGTTCGCTCGAGCAAATTGAAGCTCGCTCAAGCGAACAATCAAATTGGGTTTTCTAGAGAGCTTCCCCTCTCGAGCGACGAAAAGCTCGCTCGAGCGGAAGTTCCAGAAATCTACTTCCCGTTTCCAGTTGTTGTTTTCCCTTTTCAAACACATCAATCTCATCCAAACATCACAAAATCATCTCCAAACCATAGAACTCCATCATCCATGGGCCATTGATCTCCCAAATGGGGAATTCTATCCATCAATGGTCATCAAACCATAAATAAGAGCTTAAAAAGGTAGATCTATACATCAAACATCCATACAAATATAATAGAAATTGACAGAATTAGGGCTGTAAGCAGTTGGTTTTCGGTCGGTTTTATGACATATGACACCAGGGCCGAAACTTTCGGTTTTACAATTTTGCAACAACCAAAACCGACCAAAGTACATATACAGGACATTGGAAACCGACATTTCGGTTCTGTCGATTTCGGTCGGTTTTTTGTTAATGGGCTGGGCCTAATTTGTGCTCTCTCTTAATAACTGACAATAGTGTCAAATACAAAATAATTTGTGCTTTCTCTCTCTCTCTCTCTCTCAGTGAGAATGTACTTCTATATGTGCATATGCCTTTTTGGCTTGTGACCTGGGCACATTATGTTATGTTAGTGATTGCAATGTGCACATGCAGATAAACATTTTTAAATGAAAAAAAAAAAAACAGACTCTCCAGCCATTTCACTTTGATTGATAATTAGCAGCTGGAATCTGTATAAATATTCTATTTTATTAGTGCCTTTGAACTTGAAATCAGCCGTCAGCCAGCAATATCTTGATCATAGACTCATAGTGCCTAGCTCGGAAATCTAATGCATCTAAATACTTTGTTTGGTAGGTTCGGTTTTAACCGAACAGTTTCTACATAATTATAAAAACCGACTGTTGAAAAAAAAAACTTACAAAAAAACCGTTCGGTCGGTTTTGTTTTAAAAAAAATCTATAAACCGGCCAAACGGTCGGTTCGGCCGGGCGGTTCGGTTTCCACGGTCAATTTTGACAGCCCTAGATAAAATTCTAAGGGGAAAAACATGCATTCTATGCTAGAAGGTACATTGCACTTGCCTTTTGGTCCAAATCAAGGTTCCTTGCCTGCTTGATCTTCAAGATCCAAGCTCTAATTCTCCAATCCAAGCCTCTAAGCTCTCCAATTCCCCACAACAGACCCCAAAACTCATATCTATAAAGATCTACAGCTCCTACACTCAAATCCCAAGTAGAAATTGCATAAGAGAAGTGAATTCTAAGGAAATAAGAAGATCTATAGGGAATTTGTGCTAAGGAATGAAAATTACCTTTAAGTGAATAAGAGAAGGAGAACTAGAGGAGGGGATGAGTCTTCTTGCTTGAAAATGGTTGTAGCCTGAAGGATCCTATCTACTTTTGATGGTAGAAACCTAGATCTAGGAGTTCTTTTAGAGAATTTTGGAGGGAAATCGGAAGAGAAGAAAGGGAAGAAGAGAGAAAATGACAGAGAAGAGAGTAACAATCGTTTGTGATGGGGAGGTGGGTTTAGTTATATAGGCTTGAGATCGGGTGATTTGACTAGAATGCCCTCCTTGCTTTGTTATGGTTTGAAATAAGGACATGGGCATTTTAGGTTTTAGTTACACAAATCTCCATGAGAAACCCCTCATATTCTAATAAATTACTTCTAAGGGCCTCTAATAAACTAAAAAACTCTAAAAAGTCCAACTAGACCCCTACGTTATAACATCTCAATATATTCTTAATCCTATAAAATATGCCTAATTTTTAGGAAAAGACTAAACTATCCTTACTAGCCCCTATTAATAAGCATAAATAAGTATAATTAGGTATAATTAACATATAATTAGGCTATTGAAGGTGCGGGGCCTCACAGTGCTTGCTCATAACGTGTGATACGGTTGGTCGGAATATGTGATACAATGATTTAGGGTGTTAGATATTGATCGATACATGTCACAAGAAAAGTAATTTTGTGATGACACTACTTGCTCCTAATTTGTGATACAAGTAATTTGGTATTGCAATGCGCAAACTCAGTAAAATGGGTTTTGTACAATGAATCATTCAATAAGAGTAAATTGTGATTTGATTTAGTTTGCATTAGTCCTAAAATGGCGAAGATGAACTTCTCTAGAGTCCTACAGCAATACGGTATTGGAACAGAGTACGTGAGATGGATGTTTTCCTAGTGGGCCCACCACAAAAAATAAAAAAACAAACTATGCCTTTTGGTAGGTCTTACAGAATAATTGAATATTTTATATTCCTAGTAACCCCACTAGAAAACAAAAGAAGAAAAAACTATGCTTTTTGACAGGTCTTAAGGAATAATTAAATATTTGACTTTCCAAGCGACCCACCAAAAAAAAAAAATCTATGCCTCTTAACAGGGCTAAAATAATAATTGAATATTTTACTTTCCTTGCGACCCGACAACAATATGAAAAAACTATGTCCTACACTAGGTCTTAAAGAACAATCAAATATTTGTGTGCACTTATGTGAATATTCATATTTGTCAAGTTATACTAACTGCTTCAAATTACATATGTCAAACTGCTAGAGTGTGTCAAACTCGTCAAACTTAAACTTTGAATTAAGTGAATTGGAAAGTGTGTTGAATAACCCGACCTATCGAATTCTTGAACAGTGTTTAGTGTCAAACTACGGATGAATTTATATAAAGAGTTTTTATTTTGTTTATCATAGCAATTTGTTAGTGTATGGCTACCTGAATATGTACTATAAACTTAAACCATATGAATGTGTACCAAGAAATTTGTTGTATTTCAGGTGTAGGTTCTTATCTTTCATCTTCACAATGGCTTTGGGAAGAGCAGATAGTAGGATCATCACAATGTGTGGTAGCCATTGAAGAGCAATTGCAAAATTTAGAAAAAAAAAAACGAAAGAAAGAGATGAGGGCAATTTAAACTATGAGGGGGATCTTTCTGATTATTAATATGGGGAAAGAGTTTTATGTGTATCATGATGAGGATGACAATTAGATTGAATTTGAACTAGTTAAGGTGATAATGGTAAAATGACTCCGTACTCCTCATATATGCTTGTTGTGATTGCCTTCACCTTTATATATATTTTGATCAATTTGCACTATCGGCTCACACATATCCATTATCCATTTTGCACTAGCCATATAATTACCTTCGTGATTTGTAACATTAAGCTAAGAGTGTTTAGAAGAATACGTCTTAATAAGAAAGGTAGAGCAATCTTGCAATCTAGATGCATGAATATGCCATTGACATTCTAGTTCAACACATTTTACAGTCACTCATTTACTTTCATTGTGTACGTTAAATCAAAAGACTTGTTCACCACATAATGCTGCAAACACTTCCGAAATTGATGTACACTTGTGAATTTCATGCTGAGAGATAATTTGGGGTTCATTTCATCCACTTTAGGATCATATTTCAAGGTATAAAAGTTTCTCTCACTCTCATTTATTAGATGAACTTTGGAAACATTCATAATTAGACTGTGGCTCATAGTCTGTGCCAACTTGTATCTGAATTTCACAGCAAGCCCTTTTATTATCTGAATTATCACCTCCTTTGTCCTCAACTAGTTCAAGCTCAATCCGGTTGTCATCCTCATCATGAGAGACATAAACTCTTCATAATCGGAAAGATCCCCCTCATAGTCTAAATCACCATTGTCTCTTCCTTTTGTTTTTTCTAAGTTTTGCAATTGCTCTTCAATGGGTATCACATATTGTGATGAACCTACTATCCGTTCTTCCCAAATCCATTGTAGAGAGGAAAGAGAAGATCCTGCACCTGACATATCACAAAACTCTTGGTACACATTCATATGGTTTAAATTCGTAGTACATCTTCAGGTAGCCATACACTACCAAATTGCTATGATAAACAAAATACAAACTCTTTATATAAATTCATTCGTAGTTTGACACCAAACACAATTCAAGAATTCGATGGGTAGGCTTATTCAACACAGTTTTCAATTCACGTAATTCAATGTTTAAGTTTGACGAGCTTGGCACACTGATTCACATATGTAATTTGAAGGAATTTTTAAGTGTTTGTGGGCCTAACTTGACAGATATGAATATTCACATAAGTGTACAAAAATATTTGATTATTCTTTAAGATTGTGGGGTTGAAAGGACAACAAAATATTCAATTATTCTTTTAGACTTGACAAGAGGCGTAGTTTTTTTTTTTATGCACTACAAAAAAGTGACTTTTAGTGGCAGAAAAAAACTGCTTTTAGCAACGGTTTATTCCCAATAGCTAAGTCAATTTTAGCGGCATAAATTTTTTTTCACCGCTAAAAGCGTCGTATGTTCCTTGGGATGCACCGTCTTAGCTTTTGCAGCACTTTTAGCAATGCAAAAAAACTTCCACAACTTAAAATCGCACTTGACTTTTAGCTGAGGAAAAAAAAACCAACCGTCGGTAAATGCGGCTCTTTTCGCCACTAAAAGTCACATTTTTTAGTGGAGGTGGGTTTGCTAGGAAAATAAAATACTTAATTATTCTTTTGGACCTGGAAAAGGGCATAGTTTTCTTCGTTTGATGCGGTCACTAGGAAAATAAAATATTTAATTATTCTTTAAGACCTGGCAAACGGCATCGTTTTTTTTTTTTTTGTAGTGGTGGGGCCACTAGGAAAACAACCACCTCACGTATTCCATTCCAATACTCCATTGCTGTATGACTCTAGAGAAGTTATTCTATGTCGTTTTGGGACAAATGCAAACTAATTAAATCAGATTACAATTTACCCTTATTGAATGATTCATTGTACAATACCCATTCTACCGAGTTAGGTTGTTTGTTTACAACCATTTACGTATGTAAATGATGCTTGTTCGTGAATGTTACGTACCATCATGTTTGTTTGCACTATTTTATGCATCACGTATATATGTAAATCTCATGTGAAAATGGTGTGAAAATATACTCATTTTCGCACCTAATTTTTCACACCTTCATAGATGGTAAAAGGAATCCCATATGGAATGGTGTGTAATTAAACCCCACTAAAAAAGGCATCCGGTACGGAGATCCTTCATTCCGTCATAGTTATCCTGGGTTCAAAACGCATAAAGTCCACTTGCTATCCATATTCCCTCTCCAACACATATACCAAAATATAGCAGATTAAAACTAAAACAGAATGTCTCCTCTCTTCGGTGCTCCAAACCCTACTCGTGCCAGGTATGTGTCACCTCTGTCTCGCTCACGCTCATCTCTTTCTCCCCTCTCATGTATCTCCCCCATTCTCTCTCTTTCTCTCTCTCTCTCTCATTGTCTCTTCTCTCTCTCATTGTCTCTTTCTATGTAAATGCTTGCATCCTAGAGATATTGGTTGACTATCAGATACCAGTACAGGCTTCATAACAATATATGATCTTATAAATAAAACTTTCCTTCAAGGCCCCTCTTTTGCTACTTTTTTATTTTGAGTTTTAACTTCCTAGGAATAAGGTGGAAGGACAATTTTTTTCATGGAACTTTCATCATAAAAAGGAAAAGCTACATGGTAGATGAGTGCTAAATTAAAAAAAGGATTAGACAGTCAATCCCAACAGGACACACAAGCACTCAAAATGTACAAAAAAATTGAATGAAAGGTTAGACAAGCCTGTCATGGTGGAATCTGACCATCATTGGCAAAAAAATCAATGCTTGATGCTGAACTCCTTTGGCCAGGTGCTCTGTCTCGTTTGCACTTAGATAGCCTGATTAACATGGCTGTGAATGAATCTGCCAACGGCATGATCTATTCCATGTTGTCTGCTATCCCCCAATGGGCTGGGCAATTACCACTCACCCAACAAATGACACAAAGGAAGTCGCCTTTGACTTTGATCTAGTGGAGGCTTTGGCATGACAACCTGTAGAATTACATCTTGTGATCTATGGTAGGATCCAAAAAATGGTTCCCATATGTTTCTGTTCTCTCTTAAGTCTAATCACCAAAAGCTTGACCCTAATTGGGAAGTAGCTCTTTCTCAGTTTCATGGATAAAAAAATCGGCCGCCACGCGATATATCGGCCGTCGCACCCGTGGCGGCCGATACCGTGGCGGGGGGGGGGGGCGGGGGGTATAAAACCCTTTTTGGACGAAAAACCCATCTTCTCCTTCACAGGGCTTCACTTGCTGCTATGTTTTCTTCCTCTTTTCCATTTTCTTCCTCCTAATTAGTGGTCCCAAGTGTCTCCTAAGTGGATTTTCTCAAGATTTCTTGCCACCAAATCACCAACATTAGACTATTCAAAGGATTTTAAAGATTCTAAACAAGAATCTTTATCTAGGTATGTGACTTTTTTTCAACTTTTGAGATTATCACTCTCTAACTACTAGTCTACTATAAATCACAATATAATGGCATCATTGGCTTATTTTATTGTAGATCCATGCATCCTTTTGATCTTGTATGCATATCTTTTGGTTTTTTTTTTTTAAATATTGTTATTTTTATTTTCGGATTTAAGTTATTTAAAAAAAAAACCATTATCACTTATGGAAACTCATGAAACAACTTGAAAATAGCTTCATATTGTTAGATCTATAGTTACCATAGATCATTCCAACATATAATGCCTGTTTTTCAATTTTTTTCCTTTTTTTATTTTCGGATTTTTTTATATTTGTAAAAAAAATTATTTTTAGTAATTGTATGCCAATCAAATGTCTTGAAAAGGGCTCCTATATTATAGATCTATGTTTCCCATAGATCATTCCAACATATAATGCTTGTTTTTTAATTTTTTTTCCTTTTTTTATTTTCGGATTTCTTTTTTATTTGTAAAAAAAAATTATTTTTAGTAATTGAATGCCAATCAAATGTCTTGAAAAGGGCTCCTAGATTATAGATCTATGTTTTCCATAGATCATTCCAACATATAATGCTTGTTTTTCAATTTTTTTCCTTTTTTTTATTTTCAGATTTCTTTTATTTTTGTAAAAAAAATTATTTTTAGTAATTGTATGCCAATTAAATGTCTTGAAAAGGGCTCCTAGATTATAGATCTATGTTTCCCATAGATCATTCCAACATATAATGCTTGTTTTTCAATTTTTTTTTCCTTTTTTCATTTTCGGATTTCTTTTATTTTTGTAAAAAAAATTATTTTTAGTAATTGAATGCCAATCAAATGTCTTGAAAAGGGCTCCTAGATTATAGATCTATGTTTCCCATAGATCATTCCAACATATAATGCTTGTTTTTCAATTTTTTTCCTTTTTTTATTTTCAGATTTCTTTTATTTTTGTAAAAAAAATTATTTTTAGTAATTGTATGCCAATCAAATGTCTTGAAAAGGGCTCCTAGATTATAGATCTATGTTTCCCATAGATCATTCCAACATATAATACCTATTTTTCAATTTTTTTTTTTTTTTTTATTCTCGGATTTTTTTATTTTTGTAAAAAAAAATATTTTTAGTAATTGAATGCCAATTAAATGTCAAGAGAATGATTCTTAAGTGTTAAATATATGTTTCCTTAACATGTTTTTTTGTTTTTATAATTTTTAACATACTACTTGTTCATTATTTTCAGATTTTTTTATTTTTGTAAAACAAAAATTAGTTTTAATAATGGAATGCCAATTAAATGTGAAGAGAATGATTTTTAAGTGTTAGATATATGTTTCCTCTAACATGTTTTGTTGTTTTTTTGATTTTTAACATACTACTTGTTCATATTTATAGGTATTTAGTCTTCTATTGTGCATTTGTGTTTGCCAATTGATTTTTAAAAATGCCTCGTGATATTGATCCCGCATGGAGCTTTGGTGAGGAAGTTGAGAACAACATGTTAAAAATCAAATGCAAGTTTTGTGGGAAAGTGACCAATGGGGGCATTACAAGATTCAAGCACCATTTGAGCCACATTTCTGGTAATGTTGCTGGCTGTACCGAAGCACCAAGGGAAGTCAGGGAACAAATAAAAGCTTTAGTTAGCCAAAGCAAAGCTAGAAAGGTAGAGATAAAAGAAAAGAGGCAGCAAGATGTTGATGCTGCCTGTTATGATGTATTTGGGGATGAAGGTTTTGATGATGAAGATGCACAGATGGAGGCTGCACGCCGAGAGTCCATCATGAGTCATCAAGAAGAATATGAACGTTGTGCATTTGCTGGAAGCAGCAAAAATTATGATGCAGGGGGCTCATTTGCTGTGCCAAGCAGGGGCAAGGGCATTGTTGACACCAAAAATGTCACTTTGCCTCTTCAAGATCCAAAGAGCTACATGAAGTCGCAACCTGCCATAAATAGGCAATGCTACTTCCAAAAATCAAATCTTGTCAGAATCAAACAAAAACTGCAAGATCCTTCAAGACAGCCAAAAGAGGAGTACACAAGAAGTTTCGGGCCATTTCAAAATCATTTGGCCTAACTTCGCTTCTCCGACAGCCGAAAGGAGCTCTCGGCGGCAAAAGCATCGGAGACACCAAATCTTCGATCAGAGCCGATGGATGGTCTCAAAATACTTCCAAAAGGCTCCACGTCAAGTTCCGAGTCAAACCGACAACGTTTGACCCTACATCAACCCTCGAACAGCTAAATCAAGCCTCTCGGCGGCGAGAACCACCGAGGCCATTACTCCTCAGATAGAGCACATGGACGGCTTCAAAATGCTTATAAAGGGCTACACGTCAAATTTCAGGTCATTTCACAACATTTGACCATAGTTTGACACTCGGAAACCAAATCAGGCCTCTCGGCGGCAAAAGCTCTCCGGGACCATGGTTTCCAAGACAGAGCCTATGGATCATCTTAAAATGACTCCAATAGGTTCCCTGTCAAATTTTAAGTCAATCGGACATCGGTTGACCGCACATCAAACGCGACATCTTCATCGCGACAAAAGCAAGTCTACTGGTGATAAGACCCCAAACGTCTTCAAAACTCAAACAAAAGCCTATGGTTGGTCTTATTTATTGCTTAGGAGGCTTCACACCAAATTTCAGGTCATTCCGACATCATTTGACCCAGTTTCAGCTTCTGACGGAAAATCGGCAGCTCTGCGCGACAAAGTCTTCGGCTTTCTCAGGAAATTGGAAACTTTGCAAAATAAAATGCAAGGATTCTCATCAGGTTTCCTACAAAGAAATCAGGCTAATAAATGATCAAAATGTCAAGGAAAATACAGAAGAAAAAAGAATCGAAAAACAGCAAAAACGGACACAAATGGGATAAAAAAGGGGGAAAACCCCCCAGGGTCGCAGGCCCCTGCGACCCTGGGCCAGGGTCGCCGGCGACCTTGGAGCCCGGGGTCGCCGGGAAGTCCCCGGAAACCCCGGTTTTCGCCGTTTTTTCGCGATTCGAAGAGCCCAGCCTCTGGTACTTTCCAAAATTCATGCTTTTGAGACACCAAATCCTCTGACATCCGTCCAAAACACGGGTCAATCATCAAGAGTATCGAAAACAATATTGATCGCCACCCGGTTAACCAAAAAAAAGTGTGCTTTCTACCCGACCGATCGAGAAATCGACAGGACAGATGGCACCGACCCGCTGTTGGCAACAAACACCTGAAATTACATGGTCGTCTGATGTCGATCTACATGAAGATCCATCGATGATCATCGACAGAAGAATCCCAAAAGACGCGGCACGGCCCACGACTCTTCAGCTGCTCGGCGACCACTTATGCGATTAATTGACTAGCTTTATTACAGTCATTAATCTATTTCTTTGGACGGACCAATCAGAAGCAAGCATCCAGGAGTTACAAGTCAAGAGAGTCATGGCATTTAACCCATGAAACTCCTCCCATCATGGCGATTAAAGGCGATTAAATGCCCTCAATCTCCTCCGGCCAATTAGAAGCCAAGAAAAAGGAGTTACAAAATAAAGAATTCAATTTTGTAACTCCTCCCTTTATGTAGCTTTATGACAATCAAGGCTCATAAACCCTCCTAAATGGCTACCTAAAAGCCTATAATAGGAGAGCTCTCCAAGAAGAAAAGACAGACAACGAAAGTCACAGACCGAAGCACAGAAATTTAGAGAAGGAAAAGAGAGAAAACTCTGCGGAAGTTCTACACCGGCCACCGCTACAAGGTGACAAAAGTCCCTTGGGGGGTACCCCCCCCCCCCCCCAAGGTCCTTGCCTTCTCCTCCTGCCTCCAATGGCTTAGATGTGGCTTTTCAGCCCATCTACTCGGCTTTTTATTGGACATAGGACCTCCTTTTGGTCTTTGTCCTCTAAAAACCTGAGGTTATAGCCAAGCCAAGCGAATCAATAGCATCCTCTGTTCTCATCTGCATGGATGATGGCGAAGCCCACATATGGCTTGCGACCGTCAATCTAAACGAGTCCCCCACAATCTCCTGAGAAGTTAGATCCTCCTTTTCTTGCTTTTCATTGTAGTTTGTATTTTTTCAAAAGAGACAAAAATCACACTCTTGTCTTTCANCCCCGCCTGGGGATACCCCCGGACCCCCTTTGTAAAGGGCATGTTTTAATACCATCAGAACTCTTTCAAGCATTTAAATAAATCTGCATGATCTAATGAAATAGGATTGTTAGGTTGGTTGGGAACATTTGCCAGACACTGCATCCAAGTTCAACTCCTAACAAAATAAGGCATAGGAAAATCAGATTTTGAATAGCCAAAACTAGTCAAAATTTGGGCACAGGCCCAGCCCATTGACAGCCCCCAGCCTAAGTCAATCAAATGTAAGACTGTTATAATTTACTCAATCCAAAAAAAAACGAAAAAAGCAACACTATGTGAAAACATGGCTAGTTGATGGCTAGCCAACTGCCAGAATCAACTACAAGATTCCAAATCCAAGTAATTCTTACAGTCAAATAATTGATATCAGATCATATTGAGGAACAAAAACCAATTATCACTAAATGAGGCTCCACATTCCAGACAAGGTCACAAATATTGGGAACAGATGAAATTACAGAAAATCTTCATAAAGGAAAATGATGATAATGTGAATAGGTAAAAAATTCCAAATGGTATCTTATTAAACGTGAACTTTCCATCAGCATCTGAGACAACATGGCCGAGAGCACTTTCTCTGACCACGGGGATTACCATTACCCCTGGGGACAACTAACTTCCATAACATCATCCGAATATAAATATATACGAACCCCCATATAGGATTTCCCTGTCAAAAGGACCAAAATCTTAGAACCTTTTTCAGATAACAAAATATGGATCTGTGAAGCATCTCACTGAGAACAACCAATATGACGCAAATCATCTAGTTTGGTAATTACATAAACATGATTAAAGACTTTATTAGTTTCCCCCTTTAACTAGTGGCTTTAAGTAACATTGAATCCTACCTGATGATCTCCATCAGAAAATGCAAATGAAACTAAATTTCACCAAGCAGGAGAGAACTAAATCAGTAAGAGCATAATACCAAGCATCAGGAGCTACAGTAAGGTTCTCACTCTCAGCAGAATAAGAGTAAAACAGCCAAAGCTGAAGATTCTTGTAACTAGGTCTACCGTTAATTTTCCACCAACAGAAGCAATAGGTGCAAAACCCTGGTCATGGCCATCTTTTGCTTCAGAAGCAAGATCATACCTGAGGACCAGGATAGCCTCCCACAGGCCACCCAAGAGGCCACTTTACATTTGTCTGAAGTAAGGTGTACTCTTGCTCTATTCCATACCTACAGATTCAAAGATAAAAAAAATGCTAATTTTTATTGGTAAACCTTGAACAATAAAAATATATTTACTTTTGTATGTACATAGTACAATATGCACATATGATATTGTGGTTTGCATGTGTTTGGATAAGTATATGTATGTGTGTGGAAAAACATCAGAGGTACTTACCATGGGACTTCATCTATAACCTTTTGATTACTGAAGATTTGGGCAGCCCTGCGGCATTTGTTTGTGGGGTTGGGCTCTCCACATGGTGTATAGGAGTCACAAATTACCTTCATATATAACATGATGGGTATAAGAACAATTACAACAGAAGGAAATCAAACATATACAATAATGTGTAATGCCTTGATGTAATTTTAATAAATTCTATATAAAGAGGTATTTTTGTGATTGCCCAAGCCAAAATGACCATGGGTTTTGTATGTAAGTTTTGCTTACCAAGATATTGTTCCCTCCTCTAAAAGGATCCTTGAAAATTGCTTGAGGGCTGAGAAGGAAGAATGATCATTATTCCGTTATTATGGTTAGTTTTGGTCCTTGGAGGTTTTTTTTAACTTGAGAAAAGCACTTAGGAGATTTTATGAATTTATAGAGACTTTGGATCATTTTCTTATGAGTATTAACATTTGTCAGACACTATGTGGATGAGGAGAAAATTCTTCACAGTTCAAATTTGTACTATGCATTCTCTTATCCATCTTTTTCTCCAAACAATATATTAAATTTTCTACAAGAACAAAGTTGGAGCTCATGCTTGCACTTGATGAACTCAGGAAATGAAGGACTATATTTTTAATGGAAGTCAACTAATTGATCTTTTGATGAATTTAGTTAGGATGGGTGAAGTTAGAGCTCATAAAGATGAAAAGTTTACTTATGAACTTTGCTTTGAATTTAAATACAAGAGATTTCTATCCCATTGATCATCATTTACTGTCAAGTAACAATAAACCAGATGGGTCTGATCATTCAAGCAGCATGACCCATGGATTTTTTTTCACCTGCAGTTGGACCCACATTTTGGATTGTCTGGATTAATGGTGCCTACATACTTCACTTTCATGGGGTAATGAGTTACCTAAGTAGGGTTAGTAAGTAGTAACGTCACAAGTACTGGACTCCGGAGGAGGGTAGTCTGCAGTTTGAGATCCAGTCATGATAGTATCCCATTTGGAAAATGGGGAGTACTAAAAAAACCCATTTTAAAACTGCTCCCTGCCATTATGGACCAACATGAGGTGTAGCAGGGGAGCAAAAAAACCTCTATAAGACCATTCAAAATTGGAAATCTTGACATAGCTATTCTATCCTTGTATAAATCCTCTCTTCAAACCTCCTTGTAAGGCAGTTTCATATCAATTCTAAATTTTCCACCTGGATGCATCCAATTAAAAGTATGAGACGGGTACTATGTATCCTAACGTCTGATTTTAACGCCTAAAAGTTCAATGGTTTTCTATATGCATATATCTCATGATAGTTCAATCTAGCAGTATACAGCAGATGAACTGGGTAAGAGACCAATGCCTAACCAGGTTAGGAAACAGGACATGTCTATCTGAAACAGGCAAAAACCGGTTATGACAGCAAAACATGGACTTGGGACTTTACTACAGGTGGTACTGGGACACACCCAACAAATAATCTGGGACAAACTGGACTTCTAGCAAGAAAAAAGAGTTCTTCTAATCCCCAGCACATTGGAAGTAGAAGAAAGAACAATTAGATACCAAGGAACAAAACCCAATTTTCAATAGTTAGTGTCAGTTTCATTCCAGCAACAAAGAGCATATTTCTGTAGCACATACCCTAGGATTGACTCTTGAAATGTCCAAGAAAGCACTGAACTGAGTAGTAAGTTAACACTTGTTTTTAGAAAGGTAAACAAAAAGTAATGAGAGAAAGAAAAGAGAAGACTTACCAGAAGCACAACTACTGGAAAAAGGCCAAGAAATCAAGCGTTGTAAGTTGTGCTTGTAGGTTTGGTGAAATGTCTACAATGTGTGAGTGAGAGACAGAGAGAGGGGGGCACTTGGACATGGTGTTTTGAAATAAAAATCAAGAGATCAATTAGACACTGTTTCTATGTTCATAAAACCAGTGCCAATGTGCATATATCCTTCATTTTGGGTCCCCATGTGATCAACTAACAAGGCACTGTTTCTATGTTTAAGTGTTCGTTAAAAATATTAACAAATTTAAATATGAGAGCCACAAGTGCATTTCTTCCCAACCGGGACAAGCAAAAGAATGAACATGAGGAATATCCAATATTTCTAATCAAAGTACCTGAGCAACAACAGAACCATGAATATCATATCCAGGGACGAAGAAGAGATCACCCACTGCACCATTTCCAAATCCCAACTCTACCTGGAAGAAATATAGGTGTGATGTAAGTGATGGGCAATCTATGTTCCTCAAATGAAGAATATAAAAAATTTGAGAGTACTCAACCTCAAGAACCTCTAACTTCAACATTTAAATTTGGATGTGAAGCACGCAATTTGTATTTCCCTGCACATAAAGAGTGTGACTTTCTATTTTGTAGTACTTCTTTTTTCAAGGTGAATTTATAATACTTGGCTAAGAGACAAAAATATGAGCATACCCTGAAAAATCACAATGATTGAGCGTACCTATTTATCCAATTTTGCAAAACAGGGCTCCTAATCAGTTCGATAGGTGGGTAGATTTGTTCCCCATTTATCAGCACATTGTTTTCTTAAAATGATTTTCTAATTTGATAATTCCAACTGTAAATTCAATAAGAGAGGAAACACAAGAACAGCGGACTCACTAGCATATGGATTCTCATTCTCAACCACCATTTCAGATTTTCTTGAATGAATGAAATAACAGTCAAGGCGTCTCTTTTAGTGCATGAGTACACTGCATATCACAATGAAGCTTATTTTTAAATGTCTATTCAGATCCCAACAAGTACTTGAAATCTCACTTCTGTAGGCTGACCAAATTACCATCATTAGTCCCCAATGCACACCCAAATCCTATAATACTCGTCGTCAATTCTTTTGCAAATCTCTTTCTTTTTGCCCCCTAAAAATTGATACCTGATAAGTATTAGACACTATAAATCCATTAGATGCAAAATTCATAATAGATATAAGTACGCTCGTCTATTTCACAAGAAAGTAAGATACTAGGAATAAAATTTCACAAAAAAATGAAAAACACAGCGAAGTAACTCCTTGTTCCTAGCTTCCTCCTCTTACAACCCAAATGGCCAAAATTTTCAAATTGCAAGAAGAGATGACTCGAGAATAAGGGGAATGGATCTATCCTTACATGACAACTAAAACAACAATCAGCCACCTGTATACCATACCAGAAACAAATATTGATCCTTCCAGAGGGCATCTATTTCTAATTTTCCTTTCTGGGTGAGGTTACAACTGTCAGTGATTAAAGTGCACGGAATAATAACATAATAAGACTCTTAAAGTGCTTTCACATATTGAACCAAAGCGTATTTGCAGCGAAATTGCAGTACATGTGAATTGATCATTCGTTTAAAACCAGCATTTCCACGATTAGTAGTAGGTTCCATTTCATTCCCACTGCTCAAGCACATCCTGCGCACATCCCAGTTCATGTTCCTCCAGTTTTCATCATCATATAAAATTGCAGGAATTTTCTTTTTCCAGCCCATGTTTTGCAAAATCATATAGCTTTCTTAAAAGAAAAAAAAGTAGATATTCGACATAGGTATAAACCCAAAGTATAGATTCTTTAAGAAGAACACTTTGTTGGAATACATCCATCAAAGGCTAAGAAATTTCCGTCCTTCATCCAAAAAACCCTCCAATAGAGAAAATAAAAGGAGGGCTTGCAGAGGATTGCCCCTTTCATCATGAACAATGATCTGAACCTTCCAGTCCAATTTCCATGGATGGGTCATTTTCTAAAACTAAATGAGAGTGCTCATATTCAATATTGCAGTGAAAAAGAAGAAGGATTCCTCAAATCGGACCAAACAAAACCCAGAAAAAAAAAGACAAGATGAGAAGAAAAAGAATCTAAAGGAAGTATCAAAGAAGAGAATGAGATGAATGCATGTAAGTGTAACAGAAGAGCCAAACCGGCAGAACACAAAAACTAAGGCCTGCAGGCATTAAACTTCTGTTTCGATGTCCTGAAAGGAGAGATTGAAGGTCTGACCTATGAAAACCAAACCAGACCATGCACCTCCTTTCTTATTTCCAAACAATTGGAACCCTAACTACAGCTTATATAGTGATTCCTCATGATAACAGAGGAATGCCTTGCAAATGTGCTTAATTTTTCTTCAGCAGAAGAACAATCAACCAAAAAAGACACACACAAGAAAAAAAAAAAAAAAAAAAACAAATTGAAAGTAGATCGATTGATGAAAATAAACAAAACCCATGTGAGGAGGAGAATAGGAAGAAAACCTGTAGATCTGGAGACTCCGCGAGACGTTGTCGGAAGGGAGAGGTCTGAGTTATTGCCTTCACACGAGATGCCAGCGAGAGACATACAAGAAGGAAAATTTTGATGGGTGTATTCGCTTCTTCTTCTTCTTGTTCTTCATCTCTCCATCTCTCATCTTCTTCTCCCCTCCATTCTCTGCTCGCCCAAAAACTCGCCCTTTTTCTCTTTCTTTCTTCGTCCTAGGCCAGATTCCTCTCCTCCAACTCGCCCTCCCATCCAGACTCCATCACCGCCGTCCAGTCCTCCTCCTAAACCCTCACCCGCACCGATCCAATCCAATGATCTCCGAAGAACCCTCTCCGGCCATCCGCCCCGACGCCTCCTCCCCCTGGCGCCGCAACCACCTCAGCCGGAAAGAGTGCCTCCCCTGTGCCTGCACTTCCCGCTCCATCGCCGCCCGCATCTACCGCGACCTCTCCCCCTCTGCTGCCGCCGATTAGAAGGACTCGCCTCAGCAATGCAGCAAGATCATCACACCGCTCGTTCGCGATGCTCTGCCGTCGGAGATGCCGCTCCGTAGTCTGCGGTCGATGTCGGAGTTGGCCTCTGTTCTTCACTTCTTACATGTGAGTGATTGTGGAGTTCAGGCGAGTCTTCTTGATCTATGAGGGCGTGAAATGAAAAAGGAGGTATTTGGGGCAGTGGAAGGGGCGCGCGGGAGAGAAAAGGTTTTTAACGAGGAAAGGGTCTGAACTCATCTATATTTTTAGGGGACGTTTAGTAAGCATCTATGGTAGGGAGGGAATTCTATGCTCCAAATGATTCCTTTGTTCCAATGGAATCAAGTCATTCTTTGTAAAGATAGTTCTAGGTTTGACATTGAAAGAGGATTCCCACCATTAGTAAAATATATGATACAATAATTGTAAGTTTTTTAGAAATAACTCGAGATCTATGGAGAATTAGGATCTCAACTCTTTACTCAAAGTCAATTTGGGCCATCTAGAGTATTTGAATGGCCCGGATCGTGTGAAGGGGCCCCATAAAAATAAAAAAAAATTAATATTTTAGAATTTGGACGTTTTTACAAATATATCGATATCTAGACATGATCAACGGCTGGAATTTGATCAACTAGTTGTTTTTGACCTTCTAGAGATAGCTCACGGTTTAGACCATGATTATGGGGCCCCACAGAAACCAAAAAAAAAAAACACACTGATTTTCATCCCTTTTTTTGCATGGTGTGAAATCAACGGTCAGTAGTTTTTTGGCCAATTTCTCATGATCCATGATGAATCAGGTTGCCAAATTTTGGACCCATAATCGTTTTAGGTCTTCTGAAGATATTAGACGGTTCGGATTTCACAAATGAACCCAGAGAAATCTAGAAAATGCCATCCAACGGTCTGGACTTTATTATAAATATCTTAAAATTTGTGAACAATCAACGGTTGATGTTTGACGCCCCAGCCATTTTGGGCCTTTTAAACAAGATTATCGGTTCAGATCTTAATTGTAGGGCCTAGAAAAGGTCAGATTTTCAAAAAAAAAAAAAAGGACAACCCTACACTACCGCTCGCAGCACTGTAGCTCCGCCTTTCAGTGGATTTGTTGATTTTGTGTTTCAGACGGAGGAGGCTCTAACGGGGGTAATGCATGGGAGCATGGGAGCAGGGACTCTTGGATGGAGCTTTCCTTGCATTACCAAATGTGGAAAATCCATGGAAGCATGTAAAACGTAAGAGGAATCATCGCTGAGGATGCTTACCAA
Organism: Litsea cubeba; assembly: GCA_012931725.1. NCBI lineage: Eukaryota > Viridiplantae > Streptophyta > Magnoliopsida > Laurales > Lauraceae > Litsea > Litsea cubeba. The sequence goes on from CM022953.1 coordinate 56,042,654, forward strand.
ACGTCCCCTTAAGGTTAATGCCTAAACGACGAAAAATCTGCTGTCGTTCTGCCAAAACGAGAGGAAATATTTCGTCGTTATTACCGACAGTTTTAATCGTCGACGATCTCATAAAATTTCGTCGTTTTTTCACCCATTTTGAGGTAGTGTTGTGGCTTTTGCGAACACAAATCTTTATTGCGTCGGAAAATAATGTCGAGAAAGATAAGTTTGTCAAGATGGGGCTTTGCAGACGCAACTCATGCGTTGGCAATGGTACAAATAAAAAACTCAGAACTTTCCCAACGCACACCTGTACGTCGCCAGTAGGCAAGATAATTGCCAACGCATTATTGCGTCGCCATTAGAAAAACACACTCAGCAAAACCTTCCCTCTCTTTTGGGGGGATTTTTTGTTGGCGCCAATGTGGTTTCCACAACTTTTGCCAACGCAGTCTTACTTGCGTCGGTAAACGTAGCAATTTTCTATGAGGTTTGCCAACTCAGTCCAAATATGCATCGGAAATAAGTTTTTTACCAATGACAATTTTCACTGCGTCGGCAAATAGCATCGGAAAATGTTTTCCACAACTTTTGCCAACGCGGTCTTACTTGCGTCGGTAAAAGTTGCAATTCTCTGTGACTTTTGCTAACGCAACTTTTATTGCATTGGAAAATAGTGCCGGGAAAGGTAAGTTTGTCATCGATGGGCTTTGCGGACGCAACTCATGCGTTGGTAATAATGGTGCGAATAAAAACTCAGAGCTTTCCCAACACACACCTGTGCGTCGCCAGTAGGCAAGATAATTGCCAACGCATTATTGTGTCGCCATTAGAAAAACACGCGTCGGCAAAACCTTCCCTCTCTTTTGGGGAAATTTTTTGTTGGCGCCAATGTGGTTTCCACAGCTTTTGCCAATGCGGTCTTACTTGCGTCGGTAAAAATAACAATTTATGTGACTTTTGCCAACAAAGTCCAAATATGCATTGGAAATAAGACTTTTACCAACGCAAATTTTCACTGCGTCAGCAAATAGTGTCGGGAAAGGTGCAGTTTGTTGTAGTAAAGGAAAATGAAAACAGAAAATGGAAAGAAGGATAAGTCATTAACAAATCCACTTACCTCGGCGACGACAGACCCGCGCTCTGCTTCCTCCTCATTTCATCTTCTTTCCCCACTCAACTCTGCTCTTCACTCTCCCCTGCCTCCACCTGAAGCAACAACCGAAAAAATGAAAAGAAAGAAAGGGAAAGTGGGATTAAAAAAAAGAAAAGGGGGAAAGACCCCAAGCCGCTGTGACCTAACGACCCCTCAACTCCTCCTTCCAATGGCTCCTCATTGACCCACACGCCCAAAACCCTAAGAGGCTCCACCCCCTCCCTCCCCCACCCTTCCCCTCCACCGGCTCCGCCTGCGACGTCCTCGGCCCCCGGATCTTCATCCTCAGCGGCTCCGTCTCCGACGTCCCTTCGTCCACCGTCTCGATCTTCGACGCCCGCTTCAACTGCTGGGAGATCGGCCCCAGCATGAGGGTCCCCGCGAGTTCTCTGCCGCTGGCTGGACGGAGGTATTTAACCCGGCCGCAGGATCTTGGTCCCCCGTCCCCTCCCCTGTCGAAGTCTAGGAGAAGTGGATGCAACAGCAGCACCATCCTCGGCGGCAAGCTCTTTGCCATGGCGGACCGCGGCGGGATCATCTACGATCCAGCCTCATCCGCTTGATCTGGGTTAGCGTGGGAGCAGGGAAAAAAACAAGAGGGAAGGGAAAAGTGAAGAAAAGATGGGAGGGGGTGGGGGTGTTTGTATAAAGGGCATTAGCGACTACCTGTGGCGCCTTATTTTTGCAAACGAGATTTTATTTTTGTCTCCTATACTTTTGAAAAAAATTAAAAGAAACGACAAAATTTATATTTCGTCCTCTTTGGATGTTCTTTTAAGACAAAAAATACGTCATCAAATTTCGTCATAGCAGCCTAGATTTCTTGTAGTGAATATTTTATCGGTAAAACATAACCTTCATCGGAGAGAGAGAGAGAAGAGCGTGCAAGAGAGAGAGAGAGAGTGAAAAGAGGGGTTTAGGTGGCAGGAGAGGGAAAAAATTAGGAAATTTACCGACAATTATTTTTCGTAGCAAAAAATAGAAATTTTCATCGGTAAAAATTAATTTATTTTTTATTTTTTTAAAAAAAAGTAAAAAAGTCTACCAACCTTTATCGATATTTTATATTAAATGTCGATGATTAATTTTCCGATGCTACTTTTCGTCAGTAAAAAAAAAAATTTCTGACACGTTTTGTCACGGGCAGACATCGGCATGGCAAAACGGGATTTGTTGCCACTAACTCTATTGGTGGTGGCAACAAGTAACAAATAGCCACAAAAACACTGGCCGCGGCCAAAAGTTCGACGCTAAAAGTCATTTTTTGGTAGTGTGAGCAATGGGTTCTCGGTGGGTATCGTGAGAAGAAGAAGGGGTGCGAAATTTTTTTGGTGTGAAGATTTGGGTTCTCAGTGGGTATCGTCTATCCCTAATTTGGGGTTAAATTTTGGGTGTCGAAAAAAGGGTGCGAAATATTTTTGGAATATTAATTTGGCGATTTTATTTTTTACGGCATGCGAAATGTGGGCTGTGAAAGCTGATTAATCTTATAGCTTCTCAAAGCAGGCCGTGAACTTAATTTGAATGGCTTGGCCTTTTACAGCGTGCAACATGTGGCTGTGATACCCTAATATTTTACGGCTTGCGAATGTGGGCCGCAAATGCTCAATAATTTACGGCGTGCATGCCGTAATTGATAAGATCTCACGGCCCGCAAAATGCTCGCCTTATAAGAGAGAGAAAAAGCCCTTTGTGGCTCGCATTCCATGCGCGCCGTACTATTATATCATTTACGGCTTGCATTCAATGCACGCCGTACAATGAGAAGCTGTAAAAGCCCTGAAATGGTGTAGTGTCATTTGTTGAAAGAGTAAACAAAAGAACTCTTTCCAGTTGAAGCTGCTCCTGCTCGGGAAGGAATCTCAGCGCGAGGAATCTCCTCATATTGTCAGAGCTGGTCCCCAAGAATCTCTACCTCTGGATCAACCTCTGGCATCTCTTGCTCGGGAAGCGACGGATCCTCCTCTGCCACTTCAAAACCTGCAAAGGAAACACAAAAAGGTATGAATATGACCCTGTTTGAAAATCATTATCAGAGTTATAACTACAAAATACCTTCTTCGACGACTGGCGGAACACTTTCTTCCTCATGAACTCATCGAAAGCATCATCAACATTTGCGTCCATCGATGGTTCAAAGTCATCAGAACCCTGTGGCAAGTCAGCTGACAAAAAAAATAATGTGTTAGCAAGCCAAGTCACAAACTCAAAAAAAAAAAGAGAGCAAAAGAAGTCGTACCAATTTGAGATTCTGGATTTATTCCAGAGTCCCTCGGTTCTTCTTCAGGTGCCTCAACAGGATCCATCACCACCTCATCGGTTGGGACCTCAGGCGTCACCAAGTCTTCCTCTGCTAAAAAAAAAAGAAGAAGAAAAGCAGAAACAAGAAGCAAATCATAACATGGAAAAAATCCCATGAAAAGAAATGGAAAGAGAAAAAGGAAGAATCATACCTTCACCAACGGTCTCTTCTTCTCGGCTTCTCTTCTCTGGAGGCTCGTCAGCATCCACTGGCACATCCTCATTGATAGTAAGAGGAACTTCCAAGTCAGGAGAATCCTCATGCTGCCCCTTGCTGCGATGATGACTCCTCCTCCTCTTACCTCTGCGGGCTCGCTTCTTAGAGGAACCCTGCCCCGCTGTCAGAGTCAGGTTTGCCACCCGACTCCTCACTAGATGGTCTGCTCTCGCCAGTAGGCTCCACGGAAGCTTGCCTCTGTGCCGCTTGCATCCAAGCGCCAAGTTTGGCTTCCTCCTGTTCTAGCTGCTCCAAAGCCTCATCAGGTATCTCTCGAACAGCTTCAGAACCGATGACGCCCTGGTCACCGAGAAAGCCTATCTTGTGCTTCTCTCCAGAAAGGAAGGCCCAAACTTCCTCTCGCCGGATGCCATCCGACTTTCCAAGGCCCTTTCCAGATGCCAGCTTCACATCAAGCTCCTTCTTGGAAAGCCCCCGATATGCCGAAAAGCTCTCCGCGAACCACTTCGCAAAGCCGGCAGTACGGGAAGTCAACAACACAGGATAAGAAATCATGGCTGTAGTGTCTTCAGCACTATAGAAAGCCCATGCATTTCTCCCGTCCTGTAAGCCTCCAAAGCGCTTCACCATGCTTGAAGGCGCTCCAACAACGCCTTGAGAAAAGCCAAGCTGCAAAGCAAAGCGAGAAGGTACATACGGCTGGATGTCGACGAAAAGATGTCTACGGTACACCATCGTGCCGACACGTATGCTGAAAAGCCACTCTCTCTCTGCATTTGTCAAGGAATAATGCCTTCCCGACCCCGCCCTGGTAGAGTCTCGGGAGGCACCAAAATCAAAAGCCTTCTTCCGCAACTCCGGAGAAAGCTTTACTGAAGATTGCCCCATCTCGACGTCCCTGAACCGTCGGATCCTCATACAGGCAAACAAAAGTGATTCGGACACGGCTTTGCCCTTAGCCAGTCGAATCATCAGAGGATCATCATCCTGTGCAGCACCCAGCCGATGGAAGCCAGGACAGTGGTATCCATACCACGAATAAAAGATATGGGCTGAAAATACCCTATTCATGGGAAGCCCAAGCCGAACCAGAAAAGCAGCAGCCTGCAGTTCGGTACACAGGTAGGAGTAAAGAGCTGGCACCAAGTAAGCTGCTCTCCAAACGCCATCTGACAAGCCGGGAAAATACAATGCGGCCTGATGTGCGTTCCATCTCCTCCAGCAAATACAGCCTCACCAAGCCAATAAGTGAGGTAAACAGCGAGATCTCTCCGCAGTGCAATGTCAGGACATATGGCGTTTGTACTTGCACAACTCTTCTTGCATGGCCAAGATCTTCTTTGGATCCTGAGCTCCAGCTTCCTGGGTCACGCTATCAGAAGACTCCCTACTATCAAAAAAGTTGGGGAATGAAGAGCTAAAACTCTTCCAACTGCTGGATCTAACTTTCAAACCCCCCTTCTCCTTCAAAAAATCATAGAAGGCGACGAGTTGAAAGTATAAAAGCCTGAACTCCTCAGACTGCCCCTCGAGGACGCTGTCAATCGGCATAAACTCCTCATAGAGTTTGTCGAGGATGGGCAATCCGGTAATAGCGCTCAGCTCCTTCAAAGAAAAACCAATCTCACCATTCGTCACAACGAAGGTATTGGTTTGTGGGAGGAATGACTCCAGCATAGCCATGAAGGCCTCGTCGGAAAAGATCACGGTCTCCCTAAAGGCGCGGACCGCCATCAAAAATCCCGGCTTCCTTCAAAACGGCGCCACCAATCAGCAGGACGCGATCAGTCCACGACTTCCACTCGGAGTCAGCATTGAAACGACCTCGAAGTCGAAAAGGCTTGATCCAATTAACTGCCGACACCGCTGAAAATACCAAGGCCCACCGGTCTCAAATCGACCGACGGATAATCAGAGCCCTGGTAACCGCTGGATGGCATCAACAAGTCCATGTCAACAGGCGACCTCTCCGTATATCCAGGAGAACCGCCAACAAAAACCCCGGTCTTGATTACATTTGTCCTTCTCACCCAACTTGGAGGATCTTCCCTCTTAGGGCACGTGGGGGCAAGGCTCAGAATCGAGACGGTGCGATCAAACGTCGACCGGGTAGCAACAGTCTTCTTCTCACCATCTACTGTGAAGGAAAACTAAAAACATCTCCTCTGGTATGTCATGTCATCAGGGACTGCATCACCAAAGAAGAAGGTAGGCTTGGGCAAAACGCTCTGATCTTCCATCACCCATGGACGACTGCTTACCATGATCTTATAGAATTCCTCTCCCTTGAGAGTGATCAGTCGCTGCCTCATCTCATCTCTGTTGAGGGAGTCGCACTCTTCCAGATTTCTCTCAACATACTGGACCTTCTCAAAAGCCTGCTGAACGGCCGGATTAGAAGATCTAGAAGATCGACGAGGTACGCTTGTAGCAGGCTCTTTACCCTTGTTCGCTCTGGAGGAACCACCTGAAAAGGATGGAAAAGAAAAAGATCAAACATCAAAATGACAGAATCTCGCTAAAAAAATCTGGCGAAATTTTGACATGATGACGGGGCAATTCCGAAGAAAAGGAACTATCCCGAAAGAAATAGAAAGCTTGAAGATGGGCTCAACATAGCTGCGAGCTCCGAAACTCCAAACTTTCGAAACCTCAAAGTCTCCGCAAAATCAGGAAGGGCTCAACATCACTGCGAGCTCCAAATTCCCAAATTTGCGAAAACTTTCAGGTATGCTATCACATCATGCTACAAATTTAATTTACAAATTGAATGCATGCATGAACATCTTGGTTTGCGAAAAAAAAATGCATTATCATGATGAGCAAAAAGAAAAAAAAAGAAAAAGAAACTTTCTCTAAAAAAAAGAGAGGGGGAAAGAAAACAAAAAAAAAAGAAAGAAAAAGAAACTTTCTCTAAAAAAAAAGAGAGAGGGGGAAAGAAAACAAAAAAAAAAAAAGAAAGAAAAAAGAAACTCTCTCAAAAAAAGGGGAAGAAAAAAAAAAAGAGAAAAAAAAATGAGGGCTGGCCCACAGGCCACGTGGCCGTACGGCCAGATCCGTACGGCCCACACACAAAAAAAAAAAAACATGAAAAAAAAAAGAAAAGAAAAGAAAGCAAAAAAAAAAGAAAACGTGTAAAAAAAAAAAAAAGAAAGAAGAAAACACGTGAAAGAAAAAAAGAAGAAAAGAAAAGAAAGAAAAAAAAAAAAGAGAAAGAACTTTATTTTTCCTACAATGGAGTTTTCTTGAAAAAAAAAGGGAGAACTTACTTGAAGCCATTGATGGAGAAGAAGAAGAAAAGTCTTGAAGATCTTGAAGAAGAAAAGCTCTTGGTCTTGAAGCCCTCTTGAGATTATTGCAAAAGAAAGTAATAAGAGCAAGAGATCCAACCTTCTCCTTGCTTTATAGAGGAGAGCAAACCAAAGAGGGAAAGAAGAAAGAGGTAAGTGTTACTAATTAGTAACCTTACCAAAAGAAAGAGATTAGAAAGATTCTTTCCCAAAAGAAGGATATCTTGAAGGATTTTCTCCCAAAAAGAAATCTATGACGGATTCTTTCCCAAAAGAAAGATATCTTGAGATATTCTATCCCAAAATAAAGGGATCATGAGAGATTCTCTCCAAGTAAAGATATTCTTAGATATTCTCTATCCAAATGAGATATTTTTGGATATTCTTTACAAAAATGACACCATATGAGATCTAAGCCATTTCAAAAGCTTAAGGTCCCATGGGTTAGCCCATATGAGCCAGGTTTGACCACCTAGGCACAAAAAAAAAAAATAAAAAATAAAAAATAAATTTTGGGCTTTTAGTCAAAGAGAAATCCCTCTTACCAAGAGCATACAAAAATGGTTCCATGCCTCTTTTGAGTTGATTGGACCATACAAAAGAAAATTCCAAGCCCCATGAGCTTCCAAAAATCAAACCATCCAGCCTCATCTACCAAATTGAGCCAAATTCTTGAAATTGACATTCCATCAAACCAAAACCTGGTCCCCTAACTTGCCACATACAGCCTGTTAGGTCATAAGACCAAAAACCAAAAATCAAAACCTGATCCCCTAACTTGCCACATACAGCCTGTTAGGTCACAAGATCAAAACCAAAATTGATCCCCCAACATTCCACATACAGCTTGTTGGGTCACACGATCAAAACCAAACCCGACCCCCTAACCTGCCACATATAAGCTGTTAGGTTCACAAGGTCAAAACCCAAATCCACATCCCTGATGTCATCTTCAAAACTTTACCCTCGAGATGGTACGTGATCCCTTTCACTACCATAAAATTCCCCCGGAAGCTCAAAAGGCTACAAATACCAAAAAGAAAGACTGCTCAAAGACTCTTGGTCAAGTCACAGGCTCTCCTTCAAAAAATCTCTTCGAGGCACATCGACTACAAAAGTTAAGCAACTCGCCGCTGTACCTCGAGGGGGCATTTGTTGACACCAAAAATGTCACTTTGCCTTTTCAAGATCCAAAGAGCTACATGAAGTCGCAACCTGCCATAAATAGGCAATGCTGCTTCCAAAAATCAAATCTGGTCAGAATCAAACAAAAACTGCAAGATTCTTCCAGACAGCCAAAAGAGGAGTACACAACAAGTTTCGGGCCATTTCAAAATCATTTGGCCTAACTTCGCTTCTCCGACAGCCGAAAAGGAGCTCTCGGCGACAAAAGCTCTCCGGGACCATGGTTTCCAAGACAGAGCCTATGGATCATCTTAAAATGACTCCAATAGGTTCCCTGTCAAATTTCAAGTCAATCGGACATCGATTGACCGCACATCAAACCGCGACATCTTCATCGCGACAAAAAGCAAGTCTACAGGTGATAGGACCCCAAACGGCTTCGAAACTCAAACAAAAGCCTATGGTTGGTCTTATTTATTGCTCAGGAGGCTTCACACCAAATTTTAGGTCATTCCGACATCGTTTGGCCCAGTTTCAGCTTCTGACGGAAAATCGGCAGCTCTGCGCGACAAAGTCTTCGGCTTTCTCAGGAAATTGGAAACTTTGCAAAATAAAATGCAAGGATTCTCATCAGGTTTCCTATAAAGAAATCAGGCCAATAAATGGTCAAAATGTCAAGGAAAAGTACAGAAGAAAAAAGAATCAAAAAACAGCAAAAACGGACGCAAAACGGGACACGAAAGGGGGAAAACCCCCCAGGGGCCTGCGACCCTGGGCCAGGGTCGCTGGCGACCTTGGAACCCGGGGTCGCCGGGAAAGCCCCGGAAACCCCGGTTTTCGCCGTTTTTTCGCGATTCGAGGAGCCCAGCCTCTGGTACTTTCCAAAATTCATGCTTTTGAGACACCAAGTCCTCTGATATCCGTCCAAACACGGGTAAATCATCAAGAGTACCGAAAACAATATTGATCGCTACCCGGTCAACCAAAAAAAGTGTGCTTTCTACCCGACCGATCGAGAAATCGACAGGACAGATGGCACCGACCCGCTGTTGGCAACAAACACCTGAAATTACATGATCATCTGATGTCGATCTACATGAAGATCCATCGATGATCATCAACAGAAGAATCTCAAAGACGTGGCACGGCCCGCGACTCTTCAGCTGCTCGGCGACCACTTAATGCGATTAATTGACTAGCTTTATTACAGTCATGAATCCATTTCTTTGGACGGCCCAATCAGAAGCAAGCATTCGGGAGTTACAAGTCAAGAGATTCATGGCATTTAACCCATGAAACTCCTCCCATCATGGCGATTAAAGGCGATTAAATGCCCTCAATCTCCTCCGGCCAATCAGAAGCCAAGAAAAGGAGTTACAAAATAAACAATTCAATTTTGTAACTCCTCCCATTATGCGGCTTAATGACAATAAAAGCCCATAAACCCACCTAAAAGGCTACCTAAAGGCTTTAAATAGGAGGGCTCTCCAAGAAGAAAAAACATCAGAAAGATTAGAGAAAAAAGCACAGACAGCAGACAGAAATCCAGAGAAAGGAAAAAGAGAGAAAACTCTGCGGAAATTCTACACCGGCCACCGCAACAAGGTGACAAAAGTCCCTTGGGGGGTACCCCCCCCCCAAGGTCCTTGCCTTCTCCTCCTGCCTCCAATGGCTTAGATATGGCTTTTCAGCCCGTCTACTCGGCTTTTTATTGAACATAGGACCTTCCTTTGGTCTTTGTCCTCTAAAAACCCGAGGTTATAGCCAAGCCAAGCGAATCGATAGCATCCTCTGTTCTCATCTGCATGGATGATGGCGAAGCCCACATATGGCTTGCGACCGTCAATCTAAACGAGTCCCCCACAATCTCCTGAGAAGTTAGATCCTCATTTTCTTGCTTTTCATTGTAGTTTGTATTTTTTCAAAAGAGACAAAAATCACAATTCTTGTCTTTCATTGTTGATAAGGATTGTAAATCGGCTATAAATGCCAAAATCGGCTATAAACGCCAAAAATCGGCTATAAACGCCAAAATCGGCTATAAATGCCAAAAAAAATCACCTTTCACGGCAAATCAAGAAAAATGTCTCTTTTCTTAAATATATGTGCAATGGAAAACTTGAAAGAAGTTGATTTCCTTTTTACTTGCGAAGGTTGATCTCCGGATCACCACTTGCAATTCCAAGTAAAAAGTAGAAAATCTGGCACACCCACAAAAAAGAAATGTTGATGCACGTCCCCTTTGCCCCCCGGTTACGAAAGGGTTGGAACCAAACGGACTCCCATGTCCGCCGACCTCGGTAGGAACCCCGGGCATCCGGGAGCGCGGTCCATCAGGATCCTGGTCTGATGATGAAGAAGACCAAGAAGCTGTACAAGAAAATGCTACTGACCCAGCACCTCTCATTACTCCAGTGGAAATCAACCATGTTGAGCCACAGAGTTGATGAAGAAGAAGATCCGGCTCCCATGCCTGATCTTGAAGAATATGCAAGGATCTTGCAGCGACTCGCTCTAGAACAAGAGCAAGAACGCGTCAACGAGCCTCCTCGCAATCCAGAGCCTGAAGTCCCTGAAGACCACCAGGTACATCCTCCCTTAACTCCTGAAAATAGAGAAAATTGCTGGATAGACGATCCTCTTACATCCGAGGATGAGTCTGACTCCGATCAGGCAACGTCTCCCATTAGAGCTTCCTGTAATGTGATAATTCGGGATTATAGCTCTTCCAAAGCATCGTCTGATGAGAGCACTTACACTCCGGCGACGCCTAGCAATGTATCTTCTGGAGCCACCTCGTCTCACGTGACTTTCACTGAGATGACACCCTCTCAGGTTTCTTCTCCTGAGACTGTGACTTCAAAGTTCACACCCTTCCTGACTGAAGAATTCCCAGCCATTGATGCTTGGGATGATGAATTAGTCACGAAGAAGAAAGGTTGCTGGATGCTGTTCAGGACTTGTTCCCGGAAAATGCTCCGTGCAACACGATCACTGAGGATGGCAACTCTGCTGCTGATTCATCCTCAGCAAATGAAAAACGACAGCCTCTTGATTCTGAAGACAATCTTCCAAACGAAGACCCTTCTCAAGAAGCTCTCGAAGTTGGTAGAGGCACCCGCTCTGGCCGGGACTACCACAAAAATTACAACCAATCTTCCTTTACATATGTAAATCCTTCGGGAAAAGATGTTGTAAGCGCCCCTAGTGGCAACAATGATGAACATGCAGGCCCTAAGGAGGCTTTCAAGTATGACTTGATTGAACACTTCAAGCACATACCTGCACGTCTGCACATCCTAGATTTGTTGCGAATGTCTCCGCATACTCGTGATAATCTCATTTCGGAATTACAAAAGCTGAATGAGGATGTCGACAAACATGCCCCGCAAGTCCTCCAAATTGAAATGGATTACCGGGTCAAAAACTCAGAAGCCTCCTCAAAGGGAGAAAAGAAGAAAACTGAGGGATCATGCATTGAATGCCTCTCGGTTAAAAAAGCAGCCAGTGCAACCATCGCCTTCACAAAGGACGACCTCCTACTTGGAGAAACCAGGCATAACCGACCCCTGTACTTCACAGGGTATATCAAGGAAATGCCTATGCACAGAGTTCAGATCGACCCAGGTTCTGCACTCAACCTCATCTCCACATCGGCTCTTGAAGAGTTGGGCATCCCACCCAGCAAACTGAGCCACACATCTGTATTTATCTTTGGATACGATGGGAGTACTCAAAGGCCTATCGGTAAAATCAGGTTCAAGTTGCAGATCGGTGATCTTATCTCTGAGGTCACAGTGTATGCAATAAAGACCCCTTCATGCTACAACATCCTTCTCGGACGCCCTTGGATCCATGAGAATGGTGTTGTCCCTTCAACTCTACATCAATGCATCAAGTTTGTTGGCGACGACGGCATGATACATCGAGTCTTTGCGGACAGAAAACCCTTCATAGGTAAAGAAGTCCACTTCGCAGACTCACAGATGTATGAAGGAGAAAAAGAAGAAGAGGAGAAGCACACAGCATCCTTTGCCGAAAATCTCCCGAAAGATAAAGGCAAAGCTCCTCAATCACCGGAAGAAAACAAACCATCCGGTAAATCTGAAGAGAGCGTTCAAACTCCCTTCAACATCTCCCTCAAATCTTCGAAGCCTTTGGTCATCACAACTAAAGTGAAGAAGGCAAAACAAAAGCCTGGGGGCAAATTTGTTGTCTCTTTCGTGTCTATCATGCAAGACACGAACTCGGATTCAGAGCCAGAAGACGACACATCGTCAAGCCAAGCTGACACTCAGCAAGTTCAGCCTACTCTCACTCCAATGGAGATAACTTCTGACATAGAAGATCCTACGTCAGCTTCCTTCGTTGTTCCAGCAACTTCAGCAAAAGAAAAGCCGATCTTATTCCATAGATCGGATGCTTCTTCATCAAACTCCATGCTTGAACCTTTCCAAAATAAAGGTATGCCTCAACTATCCTTATACAGTTCTGTGGCACAAGCTATTATGAAGAAAATGGGCTATGACGCTCAAAACCCAGTCGGTTTGGGAGAAGGACGCGGTATTCTCACGCCATTGGGGCCCGTCTTGACCAAAAGCCAGCTGGAAGATTGGAGACTCTACGGCTATGTAGAAAAGTCTTCACACGGGTTAGGGTATGATCCTGACACTCCCTTGAGACAGTTGACACAAAGGCTTAAAAGTCAATATACTGACCAAGCCTCAACATCTCAAGTCCATGAAGACATCGATCTCCCTGGATATCTCTTTGATGAGTCACCTGACAAAGATCCAGGAAGCTCATCCAATTGGCACGATTTCTCCGAAAATGAAGAGGAGTTGTCCGATGGCACAGACGTGTGGTCTTCTGACCCAGAAGAACCCTCATCTCCAAAAGAAGTAGCCTACTTCGACCCGATTTCAACAGGCGATTGGGATCATCTCATAGCAAGCCTTGGGAAAATTACCGATCAAGAAGACCCGTGGAAAGGAGCAAAACCTTGGTCTGGAAATGCCTTTGAAAACCCAGAAGGTTTCGTTGAGCTGGAAGCCTCCGAAAATATTGTGGAGGAACCACCTTCGAACCTTCCAACAGAAGATCCTGTTCAAAAGATAGACTTGGGAACACCATATAACCCACGTCCTGTATTCATAAGCAAGAATATAAAGGATGATGAGTTACCCGAGTATATCGCCTTTCTTCGTGAGTTCGTTGATTGCTTTGCATGGTCTTATGCTGAAATGCCAGCCTTAGACCCCCAAAATAGCAGTTCACAAACTCAATCTTCAAGAAGACATCAAGCCTGTCAAGCAAGGCCAAAGAAGATTCCGTCCAGATGTGATGGATAAAATTGAACAAGAAGTTCAAAAACTCAAAAGCATCGGCTTCATCCGTGAGGAACAACATCCTGAATGGTTGGCCAACATTGTCCCCGTGACATAGAAAAATGGGCAGATCAGGGTCTGTATTGACTATAGAGACCTGAATGGCGCATGCCCAAAAGATGAATTTCCACTCCCCATACCAGAGGTAATGATTGATAATACCTGTGGATTCGAGCGAATGACATTCATGGATGGTTTTCTCTGGCTACAATCAGATAAAGATGCATCCCGAAGATGAAAAACATACATCTTTTCGGACCCCATTTGGCGTGTATTGCTACACTGTCATGCCATTTGGTCTGAAAAATGCTGGTGCCACATATCAGAGGGCTATGATGAAAATATTCCAGGATATGCAGCACAAGACGGTTGAATGTTACGTTGATGACCTCGCCGTCAAAAGCAAAAGAAAAGAAGATCATCTCGAAGACCTTCGAGAAGTCTTCCTCCGGCTTCGCAAACACAAACTGCGAATGAATCCTTTGAAATGCTTCTTCGGCGTCTCGTCGGGTAAGTTCCTCGGATTCTTAGTTCGGAAAGCTGGAATAGAGCTTAACCCCATAAAAGTCAAAGCCATTCTAGAAATGCCCTCTCCAAGAACCTTGAGAGAACTCAAAGGGCTTCAAGGAAGATTGGCCTACATCAGACGGTTCATCTCTAGCCTTTCGGGGAAATGTCGTCCATTCTCCCGGTTGATGAAAAAAGGTGTAAGCTTTGTCTGGGATGCTGACTGTGAAGCTGCTTTCCAAGACATCAAGTCATACCTGATAAAACCTCCAGTTTTAGCTGCTCCTACCACTGGAAAACTATTCATCTTATATACAAGAGCCCTTGATCACTCTTTGGGAGCTCTGCTTGCGCAAGAAAATGATCAGAGAAAAGAAGCTGCTCTATACTACCTCAGCCGCATGCTAGTAGGTGCAGAGCATCGCTACTCTCCAGTCGAAAAAGAATGCCTTGCAGTGATGTTCACCATACAAAAGCTGCGTCACTACTTGCTTTCCAACACAGTCTACCTGGTCTCGAGGGTCAACCTCTTGAAGGTCCTTGTCACAAAGGCAGGTTCTCTCAATGCTCGACTGGCAAAATGGTCCATCCTTCTGTCATAATTTGATATTAGGTATGTACCACAAAAAGCAATCAAAGGGCAAGCTCTAGCGGACTTCCTCGCAGAGCATCCATTGCCTAAAGATTCTCCGCTTAGAGATGATCTCCCAGACGAACCAGTCTACAATGTGGAGACTTTCTCACAAAGTGCCTCCTGGGATATGTACTTTGACGGTGCAACCAGGATAAATGAAAAAAGACAGCTGATCTCGGGAGTTGGCATCCTCTTTGTTAGCCCCGACAAATACATGATTCCACATGCTTTCTCGCTACTGGAACCATGCACAAACAATGCAGCTGAATATCAAGCTCTGATCTTAGGATTGGAACTCGCCATCGAATCCGGTATCACCATACTGGAAGTCTTTGGAGACTCTCAACTGATCGTCAACCAGATGAATCAGAAATTTGAAGTCAGGAAGCCAGATTTGTTGCCTTACTACAACAAGGCACAATCACTTCTGCAAAAGTTTGACATCTGTCACATCACCCACATTCGTAGAGGTGAAAACATACGTGCAGATGCCCTAGCCGGACTTGCCGCATCCATGGCAATCCAGGAAGGGGAAAACATACAAATCACAGTGTGCGAAAGGAGAATCCTTCCTCCTATTAACACACACCAAGCAGTTGCTGAATGCCACCAAGTGGTCGGAAGTCGGATTTCAATCCTTCAAACTTCAATCGGCGACTGGAGGGATCCGTTCATTGATTACATTATGTTCGGAATCCTACCTGAAGATCCAAAAGAACGGGTAAGCATCCAAAGGCGAACCCCAAGCTTTCATTTGGATATTCCTTCAAAAATCCTTTACAGGAAATCCTTCAACGGAGTACTTCTACGCTGCTTGTCACAACAAGAGGCTGAAGAAACACTCAAAGAAGTTCATGCTGGTCTTTGCGGAGCTCATCAGGCTGGACCTAAGCTCTATGATCAGATAAAAAGGTTAGGATATTACTGGCCTACCATGGTAGCTGACGCAATGCAATTTGGTAAGCGCTGCCAACAATGCCAACTTCATGGAGATTACATTCACATGCCTCCAGAATGGCTACATCCTACAGCGATCTCATGGCCTTTCGAAGCCTGGGGCATGGACATCATAGGTCCTATTTCTCCCCCTTCGAGCAAAGGTCATTGCTTCATCTTCGCCGCTACGGATTATTTCTCCAAGTGGTCAGAAGCATTTGCGTTTAACGAAATGAAGACCTCATCAGTCCTTCACTTCCTGCGCACCAACATCATTTGTCATTTTGGCATACCCAAAAGATTCGTCCATGATAACGGACCACAATTCCGGGATCATCGATTCTACAGGTTCTGCGACAAATACAAAATCCAAAGCTGTCCTTCGACTCCATACAATCCGGCAGCAAACGGGTTAGCAGAAGCTTTCAACAAGACACTCTGCAAAATCCTTAAAAAAATGGTCTCTAGTCACAAAAGAGACTGGAGCGACAAAATGTCTGAAGCTTTGTGGGCCTATCGAACCACCGTTCGAGGACCAACCCATAGCACACCATTCTCCTTGGTCTATGGATGCGAAGCTGTCGTACCTTTGGAAGTACAAATTCCTTCCCTGAGGGTATCCTTGCAAAATGACATGACTCAAGAAAGCAATGTCAAATTGCGACTCCATGAGCTGGACAATCTCGATGAGAGACGGCTCGAAGCTCAACAAAGCATTGAACTTTACCAAGCACGCATGGCAGGATCTTTCGATAAAAGGTCAGGCAACGCGCCTACAAAAAGAGTGACTTGGTTCTTGCGGTAAAATGACCAATGGTCTTCGCTCACAAGTCCAAAGGCAAATTTGAGCCAAAATGGGAGGGACCCTACGTCATCGACAAGGTTTTCTCCAACGGCGCATACGCACTCCTAAACATGGAAGGCGACAGATGTATGCTGCCCATCAACGACAAGTTCTTAAAGCGGTACTACCCTTGAAGACTTACCCAACTGGGTAAGAGCAATGCCTGTACGGCCAAAACCGGTTTCCAGGTACACGCTCGCTAAACCCACCCTTTTTTTTTAGAATTTTCATATCAAATGTTGAAATTTCTAGAAATTTAAAACAATGCTTACTTTCATCGTTTCATTGTTCAAAAAATAAATAAATATCCAAGTTTAGGAACCTTTCCCTAACTTGACCAAAATTTTCAACCCTTGAACCCAAAATTCATGGTTTGAAATAAAATCCGGATTCAGGGATTTCCACCCTAGTCCACCCTGCCTTTTACCGCCAAAATGGTTTTAGGTCAAAACTTATGACCCTCGTGTCTTTAAACAAAAAAAATGGTTTTTCAAAAACCGCGAGGAAGCGACACTTAGTCGATACTCACACAAATCGGAAGCATATGAACCATGTTCGACACTTCCAAAATCGCAGGAAAGTGACATTTCGTTGATACTTGCAAAATCCAAAACTGTGGAGACGCAACATTTCAGTTGATATCCACAACCCAAATTTCAAAGGTTCGAAAAAACCTAAAAAACCATGGAGACACAACATTTCAGTTGATATCCATAACCCAAAGGTTCGAAAAAAACCACAAATTCCAAAAATCGTGGGGAAACGACATCAAGTCAGTACCCGCAAAACCAAAATTTTTGAAAAGCAAGGATGCGACATTCCATCAATACTTGCTACCCAAATCCGCGAGGATGCGACATTCCATCGATACTCACAACCGAATGAGCAAGGATGCGACATTCCATCGATACCTACAAGAACATTCAGCAGGGAGGCGACTTTTAGTCGATACTTGCATTTTTTGAAAACCAAACCGGCTATCAATGCCACAAACCGGCTATAAATGCCATCAAAACAGGCTATAAATGCCACAAACTGGCTATCAATGCCACCAAAACAAACCGGCTATCAATGCCACAAACAAAAAACTTGGATTTAAAAAAAAAAACGGCTATAGATGCCACAAAAAAACCGGCTATCAATGCCACCAAAACTGGCTATAGATGCCACAAAAAAAAAAACTCGGCTATCAATGCCACAAAAAAAAAAGCTGGCTCTCATGCCAAAAATCGGCTTCCATGCCACAAACAAAATCTGGCTCCCATGCCAAAACAATCATTTGACAAAAGATTTTCACAAAATGACAACCTTTTGATCACATCCCATTTAGCAATTACTTTTATCACAAAAAGATTCAAGTGAGCGTAGGGATAACAAAAAAAAAAAGAGCATCCCATTTAGCAATTACTTTTATCACAAAAAGATTGAAGTGAGCGTAGGGATAACAAAAAAAAAAGAGTACAAAAAAAAATACATGTGGTACCAAAAAAAAGAGAAAGTGTTCACAAGCACTACAAAAAAAAAGTACCAAAAAAATACAAGTGGTACCCAAAAAAGAGAGAAGAATGGTTTCTGTAAAAAAAAAATAATACAGGAGCTCAATCAAAAATGGTCTCCAGCCAAGAGTTCAGCTCCTTAAGCAAGCTTTTGGCCTCATCCGTCAAGGATTCCAAGGCACGCTTCTTTAGGAACCTGCCATGAGATGCTGGGGTGGGCTGTAACCCTTTTTTGCACTGGGAAGCTTCCCTCGAGTCGGTTTTCCATTGTTTGTTCTCATCAGACTTCCTTTTGAGAACTCGATCGGCATCTGCAACTCGGTGAATCAGAGCAGTCTCCCTTTCACGAGCCTCTGTTATTTCAACCCACTTGGCAGCGACTTGTGCCTGCAATTGCTCAAGACGTTTCCTGGCCTCATCGACCTCCCTATCAAGGATGTTAGGTCATGTGTCAGCCCAATGATGGTTAGCTCTTCTAAGTTCCTCTCTCGGACTGCCTGCTTCCTGCTTTCTGTAGCCTCATCCAGGTTAGATTGAGCCTTATCCGCAGGGTCCAAGAACATCTCCTTGAAGAACTGATCGTCAGGAAAACCCATGGTCTCAAACCACTTGTCACCCAGCTCAATGATCCTATTAACGATCGCCCCTGGCACCTGTGACATCCAGACCAGCCTCTTCGGCATCACTGAGAATCTCCTGCACATGCTGGATCATGCCAAATCCGGCTTCCAAGTGCCCAGAAAAGAGAGTCTCAATCCAAGAGCTCAGAACTCGCACCACCACCTTCTTCGCAAAAAGAAGAGATGGCCCAGCTGAAGATTCGCCCAACTCCGTTGGTCGGCTGCTCATGTCATCATCTGTTGGAAGAGTAACAAAAGAACTCTTTCCAGCTGAAGCTGCTCCTGCTCGGGAAGGAATCTCAGCACGAGGAATCTCCTCAACATTGTCAGAACTGGTCCCAGGAGTCTCTACCTCTGGATTAACCTCTGGCATCTCTTGCTCTGGAAGCGACGGATCCTCCTCTGCCACTTCAAAACCTGCAAAGGAAACACAAAAAGGTATGAATATAATCCTGTTTGAAAATCATTATCAGGGTTATAACTACAAAATACCTTCTTCGACGACTGGCGGAACACTTTCTTCCTCCATGAACTCATCGGAAGCATCATCAACAGTTGCGTCCATCGATGGTTCAAAGTCATCGGAATCCTGTGGCAAGTCAGCTGGCAAGAAAAATGTTAGCAAACCGAGTCACAGAAACAAAAAAAAAAGAAGAGAAGTCATACCAATTGGAGATTCTAGAATCACTCCAGAGTCCCTTGGTTCTTCTTCGGGTGCCTCGACAGGATCCGTCACCACCTCATCGACCGGAACCTCAGGCATCACCAAGTCTTCCTCTGCTAAAAAAAAAAAAAAAAGCAGAAACAAGAAGCAAATCAGAACATGGAAAAAATCCCATGAAAAGAAATGGAAAGAGAAAAAGGAAGAATCATACCTTCACCGACGGTCTCTTCTTCTCGGCTTCTCTTCTCCGGAGGTTCGTCAGCATCCCCTGGCACATCCTCATTGATAGTAAGAGGAACTTCCAAGTTAGGAGAGTCCTCATGCTGCCCCTTGCTGCGATGATGACTCCTCCCCCTCTTACCCCGGCGGGCTCGCTTCTTAGAGGAACCTGCCCCACTGTCAGAGTCAGGTTTCCCACTTGACTCCTCACTGGATGATCTACTCTTGCCAGTAGACTCCACGGAAGCTTGCCTCTGTGCCGCTTGCATCCAAGCGCCAAGTTCGGCTTCCTCCTGTTCTAGCTGCTCTAAAGCCTCATCAGGTATTTCTCGAACAGCTTCAGAACCAATGACGCCCTGGTCACCGAGAAAGCCTATCTTATGCTTCTCTCCATAAAGGAAGGCCCAAACTTTCTCTCGCCGGACGCCATCCGACTTTCCATGGCCCTTTCCAGATGCCAGCTTCACATCAAGCTCCTTCTTGGAAAGCCCCCGATATGACGAAAAGCTCTCCGCGAACCACTTCGCAAAGCCGGCAATCTGGGAAGTCAGCAACACAGGATAAGAAATCATGGCTGTAGTGTCTTCAGCACTATAGAAAGCCCATGCATTTCTCCCGTCCTGTAAGCCTCCAAAGCGCTTCACCATGCTTGAAGGCGCTCCAACAACACCTTGAGAAAAGCCCAGTTGCAAAGCAAAGCGAGAGGGTACATACGGCTGGATGTCGACGAAAAGATGTCTACGGTACACCATCGTGCCGACACGTATGCTGAAAAGCCACTCTCTCTCTGCATTCGTCAAGGAATAATGCCTTCCCGACCCCTGCCCTTGGTAGAGTCTCGGGAGGCACCAAAATCAAAAGCCTTCTTCCGCAACTCCGGAGAAAGCTTCACTGAAGACTGCCCCATCTCGACGTCCCTGAACCGTCGAATCCTCATACGGGCAAACAAAAGTGATTCGGACACGGCTTTGCCCTTAGCCAGTCGAATCATCAGAGGATCATCATCCTGTGCAGCACCCAGCCGGTGGAAGCCAGGACAGTGGTATACATACCACGAATAAAAGATATGGGCTGAAAATACCCTATTCATGGGAAGCCCAAGCCGAACAAAAAAAGCAGCAGCCTGCAGTTCGGTACACAGGTAGGAGTAAAGAGCTGGCACCAAAGCAAGCTGCTCTCCAAACGCCATCTGACAAGCCGGAAAAATACAATGCGGCCTGATGTGCGTTCCATCTCCTCCAGCAAAAATAGCCTCACCAAGCCAATAAGTGAGGTAAATAGCGAGATCTCTCCGCAGTGCAATGTCAGGACATATGGCGTTTGTACTTGCACAGAAATCTCTCAACTCTTCTTGCATGGCCAAGATCTTCTTTGAACTTGGATCCTGAGCTCCGGCTTCTTGAATCACGCTATCAGAAGACTCCCTGCTATCAAAAAAGTTGGGGAATGAAGAGCTAAAACTCTTCCAACTGCTGGATCTAACTTTCAAACCCTCCTTCTCCTTCAAAAAATCATAGAAGGCGACGAGCTGAAAGTACAGAAGCCTGAACTCCTCAGACTGCCCCTCAAGGACGCTGTCAATCGGCATAAACTCCTCATAGAGTTTTCCAAGGATAGGCAATCCAGTAATGGCGCTTAGCTCCTTCAAAGAAAAACCAATCTCACCATTCGTCACAACGAAGGTATTGGTTTGGGGGAGGAATGACTCCAGCATAGCCATGAAGGCCTCGTCGGAAAAGATCACGGTCTCCCTAAAGGCGCGGACCGCATCAAAAATCCCGGCTTCCTTCAAAACGGCGCCACCAATCAGCAGGACGCGATCAGTCCACGACTTCCACTCGGAGTCAGCATTGAAACGACCTCGAAGTCGAAAAGGCTTGATCCAATTGCTGCCGTCACCGCTGAAAATACCAAGGCCCACCGGTCTCAAATCGACCGACGGATAATCAGAGCCCTGGTAACCGCTGGATGGCATCAACACGTCCATGTCAACAGGCGACCTCTCCGTATATCCAGGAGAACCGCCAACAAAAACCCCGGTCTTGATTACATTTGTCCTTCTCACCCAGCTTGGAGGATCTTCCCTCTTAGGGCACGTGGGGGCAAGGCTCAGAATCGAGACGGTGCGATCAAACATCGACCGGGTAGCAACAGTCTTCTTCTCACCATCTGCTGTGAAAGAAAACTGAAAACATCTCCTCTGGTATGTCATGTCATCAGGGACTGCATCACCAAAGAAGAAGGTAGGCTTGGGCAAAACGCTCTGATCTTCCATCACCCATGGACGACTGCTTACCATGATCTTATAGAATTCCTCTCCCTTGAGAGCGATCAGTCGCTGTCTCATCTCATCTCTGTTGAGGGAGTCGCACTCTTCCAGATTTCTCTCAACATACTGGACCTTCTCAAAAGCCTGCTGAACGGCCGGATTAGAAGATCTAGAAGATCGACGAGGTACGCTTGTAGCAGGCTCTTTACCCTTGTTCGTTCTGGAGGAACCACTTGAAAAGGATGGAAAAGAAAAAGATCAAACATCAAAATGACAGAATCTCGCTAAAAAAAAAATCTGGCGAAATTTTGACATGATGACGGGGCAATTCCGAAGAAAAGGAACTATCCCGAAAGAAATAAGAAAGCTTGAAGATGGGCTCAACATCGCTGCGAGCTCCGAAACTCCAAACTTTCAAAACCTCAAAGTCTCCGCAAAATCAGGAAGGGCTCAACATCGCTGCGAGCTCCAAATTCCCAAAAATCACGAAAACTTTCAGGTATGCTATCACATCATGCTACAAATTTAATTTACAATTGAATGCATGCATGAACATCTAGGTTTGCCAAAAAAAAAAAGGGGCATTATCATGATGAGCAAAAAAAAAAAGAAGAAGAAAAAGAAAAGAAACTTTCTCAAAAAAAAGGGGAAAGAAAACAAAAAAAAAAACAGAAAAGAAGAAAAAGGGGCTGGCCCACTGGCCACGTGGCCGTACGGCCAGATCCGTACGGCCCACAAAAAAAAAAAAAACATGAAAAAAAAAAGAAAGAAGAAAAGAAAAGAAAAAACGTGTAAAAAAAAAAAGGGAAAACACGTGAAAAAAAAAGAGAAAAGAAAGAAACAAAAAAAAAAAAGAAAGAAGAACTTTTTATCCTACAATGGAGTTTTCTTGAAAAAGGGAACTTACTTGAAGCCATTGATGGAGAAGAAGAAGAAAAGTCTTGAAGATCTTGAAGAAGAAGAACTCTTGGTCTTGAAACCCTCTTGAGATTATTGTAAAAAGAAAGTAATAAGAGCAAGAGATCCAACCTCCTCCTTGCTTTTATAGAGGAGAGCAAACCAAAGAAGGAAAGAAGAAAAAGGTAAGTGTTACTAATTAGTAACCTAACCAAAAGAAAGAGATTAGAAAGATTCTTTCCCAAAAGAAAGATATCTTGAAGGATTTTCTCCCAAAAAGAAATCAATGACGGATTCTTTCCCAAAAGAAAGATATCTTGAGATATCCTATCCCAAAATAAAGGGAATATGAGAGATTCTCTCCAAGTAAATATATTCTTAGATATTCTCTATCCAAATGAGATATTTTTGGATATTCTTTACAAAAATGACACCATATGAGATCTAAGCCATTTCAAAAGCTTAAGGTCCCATGGGTTAGCCCATATGAGCCAGGTTTGACCACCTAGGCACTTAAAAAAAAAAAAAAAATTTTTTTGGGCTTTTAGTCAAAGAGAAATCCCTCTTACCAAGAGCATACAAAAATGGTTCCATGCCTCTTTTGAGTTGATTGGACCATACAAAGAAAATTCCAAGCCCCATGAGCTTCCAAAAATCAAACCATCCAGCCTCATATACCAAATTGAGCCAAAATCTTGAAATTGACATTCCACAAAAATCAAACCAAATCCTCGTCCCCTAACTTGCCACATACAGCCTGTTAGGTTACAAGACCAAAACCAAAAACCAAAACCTGATCCCCTAACTTGCCACATACAGCCTGTTAGGTCACAAGATCAAAACCAAAATTGATCCCCCAACATTCCACATACAGCTTGTTGGGTCACACGATCAAAACCAAACCCGACCCCCTAACCTGCCACATACAGCCTGTTAGGTCACAAGGTCAAAACCCAAATCCACATCCCTGATGTCATCTTCAAAACTTTGCCTCGAGATGGCACGTGATCCCTTTCACTACCATAAAATTCCCCTGGAAACTCAAAAGGCTACAAATACAAAAAAAAAAAGACTGCTCAAAGACTCTTGGTCAAGTCACAGGCTCTCCTTCAAAAATCTCTTCGAGGCACATCGACTACAAAAGTTACGCAACTCGTCGCTGTACCTCGAGGGGGCATTTGTTGACACCAAAAATGTCACTTTGCCTTTTCAAAATCCAAAGAGCTACATGAAGTCGCAACCTGCCATAAATAGGCAATGCTACTTCCAAAAATCAAATCTTGTCAGAATCAAATAAAAACTGCAAGATCCTTCAAGACAGCCAAAAGAGGAGTACACAAGAAGTTTCGGGCCATTTCAAAATCATTTGGCCTAACTTCGCTTCTCCGACAGCCGAAAAGGAGCTCTCGGCGGCAAAAGCATCGGAAACACCAAATCTTCGATCAGAGCCGATGGATGGTCTCAAAATACTTCCAAAAGGCTCCACGTCAAGTTCCGAGTCAAACCGACAACGTTTGACCCTACATCAACCCTCGAACAGCTAAATCAAGCCTCTCGGCGGCGAGAACCACCGAGGCCATTACTCCTCAGATAGAGCACATGGACGGCTTCAAAATGCTTATAAAGGGCTACACGTCAAATTTCAGGTCATTTCCACAACATTTGACCATAGTTTGACGCTCGGAAGCCAAATCAGGCCTCTCGGCGGCAAAAGCTCTCCGGGACCATGGTTTCCAAGACAGAGCCTATAAATTATCTTAAAATGACTCCAATAGGTTCCCTGTCAAATTTCAAGTCAATCGGACATCGGTTGACCGCACATCAAACCGCGACATCTTCATCGCGACAAAAGCAAGTCTACTGGTGATAAGACCCCAAACGGCTTCAAAACTCAAACAAAAGCCTATGGTTGGTCTTATTTATTGCTCAGGAGGCTTCACACCAAATTTCAGGTCATTCCGACATCGTTTGACCCAGTTTCAGCTTCTGACGGAAAATCGGCAGCTCTGCGCGACAAAGTCTTCGGCTTTCTCAGGAAATTGGAAACTTTGCAAAATAAAATGCAAGGATTCTCATCAGGTTTCCTACAAAGAAATCAGGCTAATAAATGATCAAAATGTCAAGGAAAAGTACAGGAGAAAAAAAAGAATCGAAAAACAGCAAAAACGGACACAAAACGGGACAAAAAAGGGGGAAAACCCCCCAGGGTCCCTGCGACCCTGGCCCAGGGTCACCGGCGACCTTGGAGCCCGGGGTCGCCGGGAAGTCCCCGGAAACCCCGGTTTTTGCCATTTTTTCGCGATTCGAAGAGCCCAGCCTCTGGTATTTTCCAAAATTCATGCTTTTGAGACACCAAATCCTCTGACATCCGTCCAAAACACGGGTTAATCATCAAGAGTATCGAAAACAATATTGATCGCCACCCGGTCAACCAAAAAAAGTGTGCTTTCTACTCGACCGATCGAGAAATCGACAGGACAGATGGCACCGACCCGCTATTGGCAACAAACACCTGAAATTACATGGTCGTCTGATGTCGATCTACATGAAGATCCATCGATGATCATTGACAGAAGAATCTCAAAAGATGCGGCACGGCCCGCGACTCTTCAGCTGCTCGGCGACCACTTAATGCGATTAATTGACTAGCTTTATTACAGTCATTAATCCATTTCTTTGGACGGACCAATCAGAAGCATGCATCCGGGAGTTACAAGTCAAGAGATTAATGGCATTTAACCCATGAAACTCTTCCCATCATGGCGATTAAAGGCGATTAAATGCCCTCAATCTCCTCCGGCCAATCAGAAGCCAAGAAAAAGGAGTTACAAAATAAAGAATTCAATTTTGTAACTCCTCCCTTTATGTAGCTTTATGACAATCAAGGCTCATAAACCCTCCTAAATGGCTACCTAAAAGCCTATAAATAGGAGAGCTCTCCAAGAAGAAAAGACAGACAACGAAAATCACAGACAGAAGCATAGAAATTCAGAGAAGGAAAAGAGAGAAAACTCTGCGGAAGTTCTACACCGGCCACCGCAACAAGGTGACAAAAGTCCCTTGGGGGGTACCCCCCCCCCCCAAGGTCCTTGCCTTCTCCTCCTGCCTCCAATGGCTTAGATGTGGCTTTTCAGCCCGTCTACTCGGCTTTTTATTAAACATAGGACCTCCTTTTGGTCTTTGTCCTCTAAAAACCTGAGGTTATAGCCAAGCCAAGCGAATCAATAGCATCCTCTGTTCTCATCTGCATGGATGATGGCGAAGCCCACATATGGCTTGCGACCGTCAATCTAAACGAGTCCCCTACAATCTCCTGAGAAGTTAGATCCTCCTTTTCTTGCTTTTCATTGTAGTTTGTATTTTTTCAAAAGAGACAAAAATCACAACTCTTGTCTTTCATTATTGATAAGGATTGTAAATCGGCTATAAACGCCAAAATCGGCTATAAACGCCAAAAATCGGCTATAAACGCCAAAATCGGCTATAAACGCCAAAAATCGGCTATAAACGCCAAAATCGGCTATAAATGCCAAAAAAATCGCCTTTCACGGCAAACCAAGAAAAATGTCTCTTTTCTTAAATATATGTGCAATGGAAAACTTGAAAGAAGTTGATTTCCTTTTTACTTGCGAAGGTTGATCTCCGGATCACCACTTGCAATTCCAAGTAAAATAGAAGATCTGGCATACCCACACGAAAAAAGAAATGTTGATGCACGCCCCTGCCCCCTGGTTACGAAAGGGTCAGACTCGACGGACTCCCACGTCCGCCGACCCTCGGTAGGAACCGAGCAGGAGCGCGGTCCATCAGGCATTGCGGGGGCACTGCGTAAGGCATTTAGCACCCGGGAACGGGATGTTGATGTAGAAATTATTTCTACTAGAAGAGCAGCTCCTCCCTCTATTGATCCTCTAGTACATAGAAAAGAAGGAGCTAAACAACCAAATATAGCAAGTGTTATGAAAGGGGCAATGAAGTCTGCAAGAGATAGGTTAGCCAAAGCTACAGCGAAATGGCTAATTCACAAGAACATACCACCTACAGCAATAGATTCCCCTTATTTCCAAACAATTCTTGATGTTGCCGCCGAAGCTGGGCGGGGAATACAGTCGCCTCTGTTTATGATGTGGGCACTAAATATCTCGAAGAGGAATATAAAGAAATAAAGGCATGGGTGGAGACCTTTAGGCCCATGTGGCAACAGAATGGAGTCACCATTATGTGTGATGGGTGGACCAGCGGCACACAAACACAATTAATAAATTTTTTGGTACATTCAGTCTCTGGGCGTGTTTTTGTGAAGTCCGTGGATGCATCTGAGCATAAATGGACAGCTAAATATATATACACTCTTATGGACAAGGTTGTAGAGACTGTGGGAGAGGAGCATGTTGTATAGATGGTTACAGATAATGGCGCTAATTTCAAGGTAGCTGGTATGATGTTGGAGAAAAAGAGGCCTCATCTGTTTTGGACTCCATGTGCAGCACACTGTATAGAATTCATTATGGAAGAGATTGGAAGGAAGAAGAAAATTGCCTAAGTTATCAAGGCATGTAGAAGCATTACCAGATTTATTTATGATCATTCATGGCTTTTGAGCTTGATGAAAAGATTCACAAATAATCATGCCTTGATTCGTCCGGGATCAACTAGGTTTGCTACCCATTTCATTGCGATGGAGAGCCTTGTAAGGTTTAGAACAGAGCTGATTCAGATGTTTGCATCAGAAGAATGGCTTCGTTCAAAGTGGGGCAATGCAACAAGTGGTCCAGAATTTGAGATCCCTAACTTGATGAGGGACAATAAGTTTTGGAAGAAAGTGTCTAATTTATTAAAGGTTTATGAGCCTTTAGTTAGAGTGTTGCAGCTTGTAGATGGTGATGACAAGCCAACAATGGGATATATATATATGACGCAATGGATCGGGCTAAGCAAGCTATCATGGAAAATGTTAGATATCATGAAGAATATATACAGATTATTGATAGACGGTGGGCTGACCAGCTGCACCATCCATTGCATGCTGCAGGTATTCAATAGTTATATCTATATTTGATGCTTTTAAATCAAGCTATCATTCTTTGATTGATGTTTAATCATTTTGCATTTCAACTTGTTTTCAATGTAAGTTATTTCCTTAATCCCGAATTCTACTACCCCAATGCCCAATAACATAGCGATGTAATAGAGACGGAGTTGAGGGTGGGATTAAGGCAAGTGTTGAGAAAATTATTGGGAATTGATGATTCCATCAACGCCATTCAAGAGGTGAGTTAGTGATTGAGATTTGAGATGACATATCACATATGTATATGCAGATATACTTAAGATAGGTTCGTTAAACCTTTAATGATTTATTCCTAATTTTTACATTGTAGATATCTACATACACACAAAGGAAAGGAGGCTTTGCTGACCCAATCACACAAAGGGCGATTGGAAAAATGACACCTGGTATGAATATGATAACAAAAGACCTAATTACCCAACCTAATACTCTTTTGTTATTTATCTCTCAATTGATTGGAAGGACTTAAGGAATATCTAATTTTATTTGTTTATTTTGAATCTCAGCTGATTGGTGGATGAATTTTGGAGAGAATACTCCAAATCTAAGGAAAGCGGTTGTTCGCATAAGTTACAACTTCATCAAACTGTGAAAGGAATTGGAGCACTTTCTCCTTGATCCACACAAAGTCCAGGAATCGGCTTACCATGCAAAAACTCAACAAGCTTTTGTATTGTCATTACAATTTAAAGTTGAGAAACAGAACGAGAGAAAGGAAGGCAAGGGATAGTCCGAACTATTGTCCTATTAGTTTGGATCACATATTCAAAGAGGACGATCCCTTGCTCCCATGGATAGCCGAGATAGAGGATCCATTGCTAGATTTAGATCCGGGCTTTCAGGAGGAGGTTAGAGATTTGCTTGATGAAAAAAATGGATGAGGCAGGGGGTGCCCCACTTGGAGGAGAAGGCACAAGTGCACAGCCGCACCCACAATCTAGAGGGAAAGAACCTGTTATTCCTGCTCATGTTGTGTCATCTTCTGAGAGGACGAGTACCACCGTCTCTTCGAGTAGCCATGGTGGAGGAGATGGGGGAGATGGAGCAGGAGACACTAGTGGGACAGGTGCTACTAGTGAATACTACCAACATGATCAGGAAGATGTCATTCCTGTAGAGGAGGTACAAGACTTTCCGGAAAGAATGGAAGGAAATCGTGGTTATCAACGGCATCGGAGAGTCTCACCACCTGCTCCACATGCTCCTGGAGGTAGTAGTAATGGACAAGGAAATATGGGTGGAGGTGTTGGAGGACAACAAGCAGCATTATGGACTGGTTCGTGGAACCCTAGTTACAGTGGACAAGGACCCTCACAATATTTTCCATATGGTCAACTGCAACAAGGAGACGAACAGTCTTCTATTTTAGGGTCCTACTCATATGGTGACTACGGTGAAACACAATATAATAGATATCCACCTCCACCTCCTCCAAGTTATGATGATGCAGGCCATGCGGCTACCACCTTCTTTGGATTGGTGGATCCCAATTTTTATCAATATCAAATACAATATGATGCCAATACAAATGATAACATAGATGGGGATGAGGATAACAGTGCCTTGAATCTTGGTAGACGATCCTTTTGGTGGTGACCAAGGTATTCATACTTCCTTTACTTACTCTCTACTCTGTCATTTCTAAATTGGTGTTGACTGTTGATTGATGTTTATTTTGATCACTTCATAGTTCATTTACTTGATTGAATTTAAACCTTGAATGTTGAAGTATTGATATTTGATATTTTGATTGTTCAATGTTCACTAATGAGTAATGACTAATGAGTAATTGAGTAATGAGTAATGACCTAACTCTTAAGTTTTATGCAATTATGCCTTTATTTCATGTTCTACTTTTTTTTATGAACTTTTCATTACTTTCTAAGTTAGTATGACTAAGAAACATGAATACATGTGAAAAAACTAATAATTACTACTATTTTCTATTTATACAGTGATACAGGACTTCATATATTGAGGGCACCGCTACACCCACTTTTCTTTCTTACTTTTGCAAAAGAACCACATATTCTTTCATTTTACAATTTTCTGGATTTTCTGAAATTTTTTTAGATTTTTTGGGCGATTATTTCAAATCGCACCGCTACGCCACTACGTATCCCCGCTACGCTACGTATCCCCCGCTTCGTAGCATTTTGGCGGCGGGCCGCTACGCCCGCCGCTACCGCTATTTTCATCCTTGCTCAGATTGCGTCTGCAACATGCTTACTTATTTGATATTAGAGTTTTGCATTTAGTTATATTCTGAAAAGGGAATGGTCATTAGGATCAGTGTAGAAGAAAGGGGGTGTTCAAGACATTATGTATAGGAGGAATTGTAAATGACCCAAAAAATTTTAGCTGGGCGACTGACCTTACCAACTGTTGCAAGCTTACTCCTCTTACATGAGCAATGGAACCAATCCACTTAATTTAAGGGTTTTATTTACTATAAAATAGTCAGTAGTTTTAATTGCCTGATTGTACCAGAGCGTACCTTTATCATAATTTGAGTTTGTCTGATTAAATTACATGCTGATACATTTTAGGCTCAGATGACTTGAGTGTGACATGGGAAGCCCTTTTTCATTGTCAAATTCCTCTTCACTTTGAACTTTTTCTGTTTTTCTAGATGGGTTTAATGGATGGGTTGGTCTGCGTTTGTAGATGTTCTATTTGTAACTATGTTTGTCCAATGTCTATAACTCAATGTTTTGTTTGTAGAGTGTATGCTCACGTGATACCTATGTCAAAAAAGTTGTGGGGATGTAATCCTTCAAGAAATTATTGTGCTTGAATTGAAGCAGCAAAAAAAAAATAAAAAAAAATTATACTATATTTCCATCGTTCATTATTTTTGTTGTTGTTGGTTCCAGTCATTGCACTAAAATGGCTTTTGCCACAAGTATCTGAAGAGACCAAACTTCTAGTATCATACAACAACAATGTTTCTTATACTCATACAACAACAATGGTTTGTATAGCTTGGAGAATTCAGTGCATTGTTTTCTATAGCTTGAAATGGGCTTAGTTGTTTCTATAGAATTGATGTACATAGAATATTGGAATGTACGAGATTCTATTATATGATCTTTATAGTTAAAATTTTCAATTATATATTATTAATATCATGGATTTTGAATCTCATCAGCTTTTTAAATAACTCTTTATGCTATATAGAAATGGATAATGAAATATGCAGCGAAGATGTTGAATATTGCATTAATGTCGGTATATCTTCTGGAAAAAAGCGTGGTAGGAGGGAAAAGAAGAATACCACATGGACCGAGTTTGCAGATGAATACTTAGCTGATATATTGATAGAACAAATCAATCTCGGGCGAAAGGATGGAAATGGATGGACTACGGAAGGGTGGAGGGAGATAGAACGAAAGATGAAAGAAAAATAAGGCAGGGAATATGTTAAAGATAAAATCAAAAATCGCCTAAGAATGTTAAAACATCATTACAATCATATCAAAACTCTCATGGGATTAAGTGGTTTTGGTTGGGATGACGTTACAAAAAAGGTTACTACAAGTGACCAAGTGTGGGATGATTATATCACGGTGAGTAATTATAAATATATCTTAATATTATATTAAACATTGTTAACTCAATAATTGTTACTCTATTTTTATCACATTTGTCTAATTCAGGCACACCCTGACTATGATTACTATGAGGAAGAAGCGTGGTCAACTATGAAAAGTTTGCTATTATACATGGAGATTCATCGCTAATGGAAGAGATGTGATGTTCACTGACCAACGTCCACCAAATTCAATGGAAGCCCCCCAGGCATCCATCCATGATGTGGCTGCAGAATCAAGTAGCTCTGATAAGATGGATGAGGGTGTCTCTAAAGCACCATGCGTTAAAACACGCTCAACCGGTAGTTCTCGACGCAATGCGCGAGATGAAACTAAAAGCGATTATGAACTTGCACATGCAATTAAGGATATAAACATTACTTTAATCTACCTTGCTAACAAGATGGCTCAATCAGGGCCAAGCCAAGCTGACATTGTTGCTGACATCGAAGAGTTGGATTTAGACCTTGCTTTAGAAGTAAGGGCTCTCTGGCGATTGAATGATCCACAAGTGGCTAGTTAATTTGTTGCATTTTCAACAAAGGATCCACACCGTGCATGGCTCATGGTGGAGTTAAGTGGCTCTATTTAGGATCGTTGGTTTACTGAGTTTGCTTTTTGTGCCTTTGAGTTTGCTTTTTGTCATGTGACTCAGTTTGCTTTTTTTTTTCATAGAACTCAGTTTGCTTTTTTGTCATGTTATAATTTGAAATGTCTCTATGTTATTAATGTCATTTCCTTTATGATGAATGTTATAATGTACTCATGTTGCTATTTTTCTTATTGTGATCCATGGATTATGTAGATTAATGAGAGTTTTGCAGGACCCACTAGAATGGATGCTAGTCTAATTAATCAAATCAATGCAGTGGATGTAACTAATCAAACATAATAGAACTAGCAAGTAAATCTACCAAGCAATCACCACAAGAAGGCAAACACAAATATAACGTGGAAACCCTTTTCGGGGAGAAAAATCATAATCTATAAATCAAGATTTCATGAACAGTTACAAGATATACTCGCAGGCTCCTTTACCTCAGTCTGTACCTTGACCTAAGGACCGTAGTTGTTCTTGCACAGAATCTACTAACACGACTTCCATTGTGCACAGTTCTCCTTACTTGACCTCTTCGCACATTGTCCACCAAGACGAACTATCTTCTACAAGAGAGTAGAAGCAACAAAACCTTCTAGAGTAGCCCTTTAGAACAATCTCTCAATGGCTCTAGAGAAACAAGAAAATCTCTCTTAGGGTATTCTAACCTCAGATCAAGAGAGAGAATTAACTTCTTGTGTTGTGTCTTTGGGTTGAGAGAATCACCCAATTTATAGGCCCAAAATCGTGCTTAAGACTTCTAATAATGACCCACTAAGGATTACAAACCCTCTCAAACACTATCATAGAATCCAGATCAGACCAGACTTTCTGCGCCATGCTCGCTATAGCAAGGTGCCTCACTAACTCGGCCTGACAGAATTTCTATCATCAACGCTTTTGGCCTAATAATTAATCATGTTGATATATAGTGTGGATTATTGTGCTATGTTAGTTTTTCTATTTTAATATTTGTCAATAAATTATCTAGCAGTGCAAAAGTAATGGATATAAAGAAGAAGATCGTATTTTTACACGCAGTAGCAATGACAATATTATAGTTTTACTTTTATGGGATCATCACTGTGAACAAAAGATGATAAAAAAGACGAAGCGAGTACATGAGTCGTCTCTGTCTGGCCATGAGTTTACTTAGTACCCCATTTGGAGTAATCCCCATAATTCCTATGATTTACTACGCATGAGGACTGATGTGTTTTTAGAATTATGTGATTTACTAACGAGATAGGCTACTGCGTGCAACGAAAAAGGTTTTTGTAGAAGAATAGGTTACCATGTTTCTAGCTATTGTAGGTCATAGTTAGAGAAATCGAGTAACGCAAATTCAATTTCAACATTTGTGCCAAATAATTAGCAAGTATTTCAATGCTGTTCTAGACGCGCTTTTATATATTTGCCCTGATTATGTAAAACTTCCTAGACCAGAAATGTCTACTCTAGCTCAGATTGCACTCAATCTAGTATTTTACCCTTTTTTCAAGGTACATAAATAATTTATACAGTAGTACGTAACTTTTACTTCCTGTCATGAATGTTTAAATTCTTACTGATGACAAAAGTTTTTGCTATATTGGGATATGACTGCATTGGTTCCATTGATGGCACTTATGTTCCAGCATGGGTATCAATTAAAGATCAACAACGACATCGATGTAGAAAAGGTTTTATTGCACATAACGTAATGGTTGTTGACACAAAAAATGTCACTTTGCCTCTCCAATATCAAGAAAGCTACATGAAGCCGCAGCCTACCACAAACAGACAATGCTACTTTCAAAAAATCAAATCTTGTCAGAATAAAATAAAAACTGTAAGATCATTCAAAACAGCTAAGAGAAGAGTACACATGAAGTTTCGGGCCATTTCAAAATCATTTAGTCTAACTTCACTCTTCCAGCAGATGAACAAGATCTTCCGGCTGCGACAATATCAAAGACATCAGATCTTCGATTAGAGCCTATGGATGGTCTCAAAATACCTTCAAAAAGCTCCACGTCAAGTTCCAGGTCAAACCGTCAACGTTTGACCCTACATTAACCCTCGAACAGCTAAATCAAGCCTCTCGCGGCGAGAACCATTGAGGCCATTACTCATCAAACATAGAACATGGGCAGCTTCAAATTACTTACAAAGGGCCACATGTCAAGTCTCAGGTCATTTCAACAACATTTGACCAGACTTTGACGCTCAAAAGCCAAATCAGGCCTCCTGGCGGCAAAGCTCCCCGGGACCATGGTTTCCAAATCGGAGCCGATGGATCGTCTCAAAATGACTTCAATAGGCTCTCTATCAAATATCAAGACAATCAGACATCGGTTGACCGCACATCAGAGCGCGACATCTTCCTCAAGATAAAATCAAGTCTACTGGCGACAGGACCCCACATAACTTCAAAACTCAAACAAAAGCTTATGGTTGGTCTTATTTATCACTCAGGAGGCTTCACCTCAAATCTCAGGTCATTCCGACATCGTTTGACCCAATTTTGGCTTCTAACGGCAAATTGGCAACTCTACGCGACAAAGTCTTCGACTTTCCCGGAAAATCAGAAACTTTGCACTCTGATATGCAAGGCTTCTCATCAAGTTTTCTACAAGGAAAACTCAGGCCAATAAAAGTACAAAAATTTAAAAATAAATACCAAAGAAAAACGAATAGAAAAAGACGGAAAAAGGCCGAAAATCAGCGACCTTGGCCCATGGTCGCGGCGACCATGGCCCTTGGTCGCTGGCGACCCTGGGTGCATGGTCGCCGGCGACACTGCAAATCCGGGTCGCTGGATTTCCACCAAAAACCCATTTTTTGGGTCCTTTTCGCATTTCGAGATTATTGGCCCCTGTGGTTTTCCAAAATTCTGAATTTTAAGGCACGAAATCTGTCAATCTTTATGAACATCACGAATCCGTCTTTAAGAATATCAAATCATCATTGATCACATCGAAGTCACCAACCGGCCGACCAAGAAAGTGCACTTTCTGCCAATTGATCGAGAAATCGACATGACAGGTGGCACCGGCCCACTGGTAGCATTCAATGTCTGAAGTTGCGTGGTCATCTGATGTCGATTAGCATGAAGATCCATCGACGATTATCGCAAGAAGAATTCCAAAAGACGCGGCACGGCTCGTGACTCTTCAAGCAACTTGGTGACCACTAAATGCTGTTAATTGACCTGTTTATGTCAACTTATTGCGGTCATTAACTCATTATTTTGGACGGCCCAATCAGAATCAAGGATGAAGGAGTTACAAATCAAGAAAATCATAGCAATAAAACCATGAAACTTCTCCCATGATGGAGATTAAAGGCAATTAAAAGCCCTTAATTCTCCATCGGCCAATTAGAAGCCGTTAAATTGATAACCTGCAGTTTTATAAAAAATAAAAAATAAAAACTAAGAACCAGATGAGCTTACTGTTTTAACCAATTACCACGAACATTATATGTTCACTATAAAATCAGATTCTAGGAAAAAAATTTAATTATATCCTACCAAGGACATCATAATAAAAAAACTGAAAAACGATCACTTCATTCACTGACTCTGAAGTTAGTAATAACGCTAGCATAACAAGCAGTTTCTATGAGATTCTCGTTTTTCCTTTAAGAAAATGAATGACGCTTCATTGAAATATATAAAAAGAAGAAGAACAACAACAAGAAGAAGAAGCTTGCAATGATAAAAGAAATAAATGTGTTAGAAAATGATCAAAATTTTTCAATTTAAACCTCATGAGTAAGAGAAATAATAAATAATTATATTCATGCCCTTGAAATACCCTTTTATAATAAAAAAAATTACAAAAGTTGTATATTAAGAAACTAAAAATTGTACAGAATAACAATAATTTTACGATAGCAATCTATAAGACCTACCACTAAATTGCATTTATGGAATTATCTTTAGCAATCACTAATATTAGAAGAGTAACAATATTTAGTAGTAGTTATCATATTATCCAACTTGTTATTATTCTTCCAAAAGGGGTATAAATCAAGATCAATACAACTATTATGCCAGAGGTGAAAAATAATAATATTAAGTGGGGCCCACATCTTGCAGTTTATTGGGCATATCTATATCTATATATATCTATAATAATACTAAGTGAGGCCCACATCTTGTATTTTATTGGGCAGGTGTGTAGTGAAAAAATACTACACTTTACTCTCTTTTATATAAGGGTATAGAAAATTATAAGTGGGCCATGATGTGTAGTAAAAAGCATTATCATTTTGTTCTTTTTTATAAGAGTAAATATATATATATATAGATAGAAAGATAGAGATAGAGAATACTAAGTGGGACCCATATCTTGCATTTTATTAGGCAGGTGTGTAGTGACAAACTACTACACTTTACTCTCTATTATATAAGGGTATGGATATAGATATAGATATAAATATAGAGATAGAGATAGAGATAGAGATAGAGATAGAGAAATAATAATAATAATAATAATATATAGATTATATTATTATTATATAGGTGGGGCCCACACAAGCTCTTCTCTTTTATAATCTTATTATTATTATATAAGTGAGGCCCAAGTTCTTATCTTTTAAAATGGTAATATTAATATATAGATTATATTATTATTATCTAAATAGGGCCCAAACAAGTTATGTCATTTTGTTCTTAATAATACTAATAATAATGTATAGATTATATTATTATTATATAGGTGGGGCCCACATAAGTTTTTCTCTTTTAGAAGGGTAATAATAATATATAGATTATATTTATTATTATCTTAAGTGGGGCCTACATCTTGTATTTGAGTAATAATATATAGATTATATTATTATTATTTTAAGTGAGGCCCACATCTTGCATTTGATAGGGCAAGAGATTATATTATTATTATCTAAGTGGGACCCACACAAGTTATGTCATTTTGTTCTTAATAATAATAATAATAATAATAATGTATATATTATATTATTATTATATCAGGTGGGGCCCACACAAGTTCTTTCTCTTTTAGAAGGGTAATAATAATATATAAATTATAGTATTATTATCTTAAGTGGGGCCCACTTATTGCATCTGAGTAATAATATTATTATCTTAAGTGGGGCCCACATCTTTCATGTGATTGGGCAGGTGTGTAGTGATGAGATGATGAGATGAGATGAAATGATGATAAATGAAAAGTTCTTTTTTATAAATGATGATGATGATGAGCTGATGAGATGAGATGATGAAAAACAAATGAAATGATGACATGAAGTAGGCCCCACAATGGTTAGTAAAAAAAAAAAGATGCATCTTTCTCTCTTTTATAAGAGTAGATAGATAGATTTTTGTTACCCATAAAAAAAAAAAACATAAACTTCAATCCCAATTTGGGCAGGGTAGTAACTTAGGTGTGCTAAACCTGAACCTTCCCACATGGCCCAACCAGTCAAAATTGAAACTTGGGTTGGGCTTGGATTTGAAACATGCATGAAATTCAGATCACATCTAGGCTTGTGATATCTAAACCAGACCCAAGTATCCAATAATACAATACATAATATCTATATTTTTTTTTGAAATTCTTATAATACATAATATATATAGTAAAACAAATAAAAAAAGTTTGGGTACCTGACCCAAACGCCTCAACCTGGCCAAACCCACATTGCACTCGGGTTGGAATTTTACAAACCTTGTTGATTTCAGGTCAGTCAACTTCAAGTTTCATTCAGGTCGAGTCAATCAGTTAGGCCTTATCAACATACAATTAACTTTTTTTTTTCCCATTGGAGGGTTCGCAACCTTTATGGGCTGGAGTAATCCCTCCGAATACAGAAAGAAGCTGGGTAAACTCCCCTGCAGCAATAGTTTAGTGGTGTAGTTTCAAACATACAATATTCGAGTGCAAGCTGTTATCCTAGGCCAACTAAACTATCCTCCGGACTTCTTATCAACATACAACCAGCTGAGCCAAAACCGAATCCAAACCGACCCACCGAAATATATAAATAAATTCAGCCACGGATGGCCGAGTTACCTAGACCCTGGTTACAGATGTAGTACAGAATCGACCCGAACCCGACCCATTTTGATCCCTACCCCTAAATCTCACGTTATTGTCTCTGCCATTGCACTTGCGCTATCTCTCTGAGGCCATTTACCATTGCAGTTGCAGGGAGAAGGAAGGAAGGAAGAGGATGGTGAAGACAGCTCTGGGGTGTGAACCTGTAGTTGGGTCTTTGACGCCATCGAAGAAGAGGGAGTACAAGGTCTCCAACAGGGTCCAAGAAGGCAAGCGACCTCTCTACGCCATTGCCTTCAATTTCGTCGATGCTCGTTACTACAACGTCTTTGCCACTGTTGGAGGCAATCGGGTCGGTATTTTACTCTTTAACGATCACTACCCATCTCTTCTTTTTTATCTATTTGATTGATTTGGGTTGGAGTTCTGCTAATTTATGGGGTTCCAACTTCCTGTACATTCCAATTCATCTGGGCTTTCTCTTCAGTGGTGTTTGGATGTGAGGAAGGTGGAAGAACCCCAACTTGGAGCAAAAAGGTTATATCTTGGTGGAAGTTGAATAACAAAACAAAAACTTTTTGGGTGTGAAATTTGCAGATGTTGGGGGGAAAGTTGGGAGCTTTTGTTGTGTAGTTTTGATTTGATCTTGGTCTTTTGGGTTTGTTATTATGATTCTTTTTCTTTTTGTACATTGAGCTCTTTTTATGTATCTAATCAGTTTATATAAAAGCCCAACCCCACATCACTTTACCTTTGTATTTGGTGGTTTTATCATAGAAAACTGGAGGTGGAGGGAGTATCCAATGATTTAAGTAGGAAAACTCTTTTCTTTTTCCTATTCCTTGGTGGGATTTTTGCTTCCTGCAAGGGGGAGAAAACTACAGCAACTGGTCCCTCCAAACTAGGGCAAAGGAAATTCTATTGGGAAATTGCTTTCTCCACATCCACAAGGGGACTTAAGGTGGTTTATGCAGCTTGGTGGAGGAGTCAAGGAGAAACCCCACTTTCCGCTCTAGTCGCGTTTGGTGTTCACTAGATAAAACTAGTGATGGAGAGATTATCCAATAGCTAAAGCAGGGGAATTATGGTTTCTGTAGTCGTTGGTGTGCGATTTTGCTTTCCCCATCAAGTGGAGAAAACTACACTAAGTGGTTCACTTTTTCCCCACAAAAAATGCAGTCAAACTGGGTGAAGAGAAATCCCTTGCGTCCATTTGGATCTCAGAATTTGGTTTTCTGAGCTCACTTTACCGGTAAATCTAATTACCTGCAATTTGTTATAATAAGAATAAAGCAACTCACACTTACAGGTAACTTGGATTATCAGATGCATAAGCCTTCTACATGTAAACTGAGTTACATGTACTTGGTGTATGAAGATATAGACTGGCCATAGGCAACAACTTTTCCCTACATTCAAAGTTTGGTTTAGATGAGGGATAAAGGTGGTGAAAATGTTTGCAGTTAAAATTTGTACCTTTCTTCCCATCCAACCAAGCTCTTACGGGAGAATTATACTGGTCACCGTAATTCAGAATAACCATCAAACTAGTTGAGTATTCAAGTTGATCCACAAGTCAAACTGGGTCACTAGAACATTTGGCGGAGTTGGGCCTACTCAGTTCATACTGAGTATAGCCGGGTTGTGATTCATAATCCATTGATGAATTTAATCAACTACATTGAAATGGCATGATGTTTTCTTAGGTGACTATTTACCAATGCCTTGAAGGAGGTGTTATTGCTGTTCTACAAGCATATGTTGATGAAGACGTAAGTGAGAGCTTCCCTCCATTGAATTAGTGATCTTAGCTTCATTTAGTATCTCTTTATTGTTCTTTCTAATGATTAGTAATCTTTTGCACGTTCTTCTATAGTTCAGAAGGAGGAGTCTTTCTATACTTTGAGTTGGGCATGCAATCTCGACGGGACGCCATTTTTAGTTGCCGGTGGATACAATGGTATTATCCGTGTCATTGATGCTGGCAGTGAAAATATACATAAGGTATTACATAGTGTGTGTTTACAATGGGAAATGCCTATGATACACTTCTCTTACTGTTTCTTACATGAGCCACACTTTATATAAGGTGTGAAGTTGGATAGCGTAGGGGAAGGAGAAATCAGTGTTAAATCTTTATTCTATTTTTCAAATAAAATTGAATTCAATCCACACCCTATTTCGTGGGTTTCTTGATTTATAGGCTTGAGAGCTTATAGCTATCCCCTGTTTAAACGAAAACTACTATAGCTTTCCCTTCCATTTTATCTTTTGTGCTACCTATCAGGAAGATAAGTATGGTTATCTTGTATTTCTATGGGAATGGGACTGTGATACCCGGATACTTCAAAATAAGCAAGGTGTCATACTGTAACCGATACTTCATGTTTTATGTGTAAAATCCATCTCCCTGCTGTCCATGGTGCATCTGCGTTGTATCAATTCCCTATCGGGGCATCATAAATGAGAGATGATAGAGTTGCCTTGTTTAGGTGTGAATTCAATCTTGCTTTCCCATTTGTCCTATTATTCATATGGTCATATGCGCTTCGCTTTACTCATCCCTCATTGTGTTCCCTTTGTTTGTGGGATTAGGAATCTGAGGATGAATTTGGAAGCTGCTGTCCATAGAGGGAAGCAATGACTTGGAAAAGATTGTATGAGGAAGTAATGAGGAAAATAAAAAAAAAAAAGAAGAAGAAACCATCTGCCCCTCCTTCCCTCTCCCTCATCATCAGTACCACCATTACCGTCACCATCATTGTCATAATCTTAGCTGCATCCCATCAATTTGGAATTGGCTTAAAGAGTTCTTCTTTATAACTGGGGAAAAAACTGTCCTCTTATATCCTAAAATTTTATAGGTGCAAAAAAGTGACTTTACTCTCTCATTTAAAATGAAGTGAGGTCTCCCACTAGCTTAACTCTCATCATTAGTGTCACCACCTCATCCCATCAATTTGGAATCAGTTTAAATGGTTCTTCTATATAAGTAGAGACAAAGCTATCTCTTCTTATATCCAAAATTTTCTAAGGTGCAAAAAAGAGAGTTTGCTCTCAGTTAAAATCTCTCTCTGCCCATCTATGCATGTGTTATGTGCGCGTATTTATGTGAATCAGTGTGTAAGAGCTATGTACTTCTCTATCTAATCTTTATTAAATTCTAAGCATCCTACCCTCGGACTAGTCTATATCAAGCACTGCTGATGATACCCTCAAACTAGGCAAGAGCCTGTAGCACAGTCAGATGGTTCTCATTATCACAAACACGAGGTTGACGGTTCGATTCGTGTTTCCATTAAAAAAAAAAAAAAACACCCCTCAAAATAGTATTTCTCAATCAAGAGATCATCTAATTCATAATCTTCACTATCATTGTAGTCTTATCTATTTAGGATCGCCTTTGTGAATTTTCCTTCTCCACTCATGCTTATTAGAAGTCATACTCTTTGTAACTCCAAAGTCTTAAGACGTCTTTCATCACTAATTCATTTTGAATCTTTGCTGATTTTCTTTTTATATTTTTTCATACTAATTGTGTTGATAGAGTTTAGGTCGATCAATATCGTGAAGCGGGCCTCACTTCTTACGCTCACAAGTTTGGGGAAAGGCTAATAATGCTAGGTTTAATGTTATTAGGGCTGTTTATTTCTGCGGGATTTTGGTGTTTGTTACCAGATGCGGATTGAATAAATCCTCATTGATTCTAACAGTACCAGAGAAACATGGAATGCGAGGAATCCTTTCTGATCCAAATCCCCAGTGAGGGGGCACTCAAGATTCCTCACTTGCAACTAAACACGACACAGAATTTATCCTTATTGAATTGGTGATATCCATCATCTGTGTGAGATGTAAAAGCACTTACAAAATCCATTTCTACTATTACGAAAAGAACTCTTTGAGAACATTGATCCATTTCTTCTTTTTTTTTTCCATATTTCTTCATGTTATAAATTTTAAATGGATATTCATTTTAATACAAATATCGCAATATGGTACATATATTGTTGAAACATGGATTCATTTAAAATGCTTATATTGTGCAGAGTTTCGTTGGACATGGGGAATCGATAAATGAAATAAGGACTCAGGCTTTGAAACCTTCTCTTGTAGTTTCTGCTAGCAAGGTTTTTCGATCGACTTTCAATGATCATGAGATGCATGCCCTTAGGTTTGTTAGTTCTGATGTTTGGGTGGGTATTCTAACAGGATGAATCAGTTAGGCTATGGAATGTACATACTGGCATCTGCATTTTGATATTTGCTGGAGCTGGTGGCCATCGCAATGAAGTTTTGAGTGTGGTAGGTTTTGAGAGACATGCACCCTTCAGTCACTCCATAAAGGTTTTCTATTTTAAATTATAATGGAAGATTTATGGTAATATGATAACTGTAAAAAGGGAACTTGTGTTGCCATAGGACTTCCATCCCTCGGACATGTACCGAATTGCCAGTTGCGGTATGGATAACACTGTAAAGATCTGGTCAATGAAAGGTACGCAACACCTGCTGATAGCTTTTGTTATTCTTAAAGGGAAAAGGCAACTCATGTTAATAGTTTCTTTCACATTGGTCTTGTTATAGAAATTCATTAGTTGTTGCCTGGTGGATTATGTTGTGAATCTTATGACAATTGCTCTTTGGTATGGGTCTATGACGTCTGAAAACATGTACAGAGTTCTGGACATATGTTGAGAAGTCATTTACATGGACTGACCTTCCATCCAAATTCCCCACAAAATACGTACAGTTTCCTGTAAGTATCAGCCATACATTTTTATTTATTTTGTAAAACTTTCTTTTTTATTTTTATTTTTTGTTAAAAAAAAAACCCCTCTATAGACAGTTATTGTGTTCCTATTATTTTGATCTTTGCCAATATAATTGTTTTCAGGTTTTCACTGCTTCTGTTCATTCTAACTATGTCGACTGCAACAGATGGCTTGGGGATTTCATACTCTCGAAGGTAAATTTATTTCCATGTGCAGTTCATTTTTTTGGAAAAACTAGTGACTTGACTATTTCTGTATAATAGTTAGATCAAGACTCCGTTTGTTTAGTTTTTGGCTTGAAACTCAGTCCAGGCCATTGTCATTATATTCATAAATCAGCTTGGATTGGGTCATGTAAAAGACTTTATCAACCTGTCCAAGGAATGGTTCAACAAAGTGGTCAGTACATAGTGTATTGTCTGCTAACACATCGCATATCTGCCAGGTCCTTTTTGATGAAATGTGCATATAGCTGATGTGCATTGACCTCACAGATACGTAGCATAGTACTACTTGGGTGGATAAAGTGCTACCTGATAGTTTGCTTTTAAAATTAGCCCTTTGTGTTTTACGTGACAGCTTCTTCTTTGCAATTTTGGTAGCCAATGGCTACTTTTGAAGGTAACCAACCTCCTTGATCAGCTTGCATAGCACAAGGAAAAACCGATTCCATTATCTATTAAAAAACAGACATTACTTCCTACAAGTTAGCAACAGCTAACAACCCATGAATCTTCACACCATCGGTAACTGCGGTAGCTAATATTGTTGGTAATAGGCCAAACAACTCACTCGCTAATAACTGCAGAAACACAGACATTGACAACTTACACCATAACTCCATAACACAAACAGAACTCAACTTTCCTAAACAAAGAGAATAGAAACAGAATGTGGGATCAAGCAGTAGGGATATGTAACATTCCCTCCCCAAACCTTATCCCCAAGATTCGAACCTGGAAATCTTTCATGCAACTGATGGTACGATTCACCTGTGGCACCATCAGCTTCGTGTCCTTGCCATTTAACTAAGACTTCGCTAACAGCTTGACATCCTTTCGTGACGATCTGATGGTCAAGAATTGCGTCAGGCTCAGGTTGAATGATTCCATCTGTGTCCATCATTGGCAAAGTAGATTGTGGCTAGATTTTACCCCCTAATTT
This sequence comes from Litsea cubeba, assembly GCA_012931725.1. Taxonomy (NCBI): domain Eukaryota; kingdom Viridiplantae; phylum Streptophyta; class Magnoliopsida; order Laurales; family Lauraceae; genus Litsea; species Litsea cubeba. The sequence goes on from CM022953.1 coordinate 56,086,365, forward strand.
CCTTTTCAAACAGGAGACATGAAAAATGGGGGTGTATTTTTGTGCTATCAGGTACCTGTAAACGATAAGCAACCTCCCCAATTTTCTGAAGGATTTGGAAAGGCCCATGATATCATGGAGATAATTTGAGAGTTATGCGCATAGTCACTGATTGTTGGTGGTAAAGTTGTAGTCGAAGGAACACCAAACCACCAACTTCAAAGGAATGCTCTGTGATGCCGATCAGCTATTTGCTTCATCCAATGTTGTGCATAGTGAAGGTTTTCTATGAGTAGCTGCAAAATCTGATCCCTACTCTTCAAGACTTGGTCCAATGCCTGTATCATAGTAGTGCCCTTAACATAAGATAATAGACGAAGGGGAGGGATCCCTTCCCTTATACTACTAAGAAGGGAGCAAGACCTGTGGCTGAGTGGTATTGGTATTATACCAATATTCAGCCAATGAGACCCATCTGGTCCATTCCATTGAGTCGAGCACTACAAAAGCTCTGTGAATAATTTTCAAGGCACTTGTTGACTATTTTTGTTTGGCCTTGCATAGATTAGTACCTTGCAACTTGAAGAATTCCACCGAAAATGCACTAGTGAAAGTCGGGTCTCGATCACTAACTATAGAGGTAGGCATGCCATGTAGCTTGAATATGTGATCAAGGAAGAGCCTTGCAACCATAGCAGCTGTATAAGGATGCGAGAGGGGAATGAAGTGTGCATATTTTGTTAGTCGATCCACAACCACCATTATCACATTTCTCCCCTGAGAGGAAGGTAGCCCTTTGATGAAATCCATGGATATTTCAGTCCATGTGCGGTTTGGAATTGGAAGAGGTTGACGCAAAACCACAGGGGTTTTTTTTTTTTGCCTTATGATGTTGGCAATTGTCACACTCCCGCACATATTTTCGCACATCCCCTTTCATGTTGTACCAATAAAAATCATCTTTTAATCTTTCTAAAGTCTTGGGTACCCAGAATGGCCACCCATTGGGCTATCATGACATTGAATTATCTTATCTTTAAGGAAAGAGGTGGGACTGAGAAAAAGTCTGCCCTTATAAAATAAGAGTCCACTGTGCTTGGGGTAGACTGAGTGGGGTCCAGTGACCTACCTTTGAGCCGCTGAAGCTTATGTTGGACCTCCTTATCTTGATGATGTTTGACTTTAACTTCATTGATCCATGTGGCGAACAGGCTAGAGATAGCTGTGATTTCCCCATCCTCGACCTTGCGGGAGAGTGCATCGGCAACAACATTGGATTTACCACTTCTGTAGTTAACCTGGAAATCATATCCAAGGAGTTTTGACACCCAATGTTGTTGAGATGGTGTCCCAATTCGTTGTTCAAGGAGAAATTTCAAGCTTTGCTGATCTGTTTTGACAATGAATCTTCTTCCAAACATATAAGGCCGCCATTTCTTCACTGCCATAACCAACGCCAACAATTCTTTCTCATAAGTTGAAAGTAAAAGTGTCTTTCCCAATCCCATCTTGAGTTAAGACCATGGTTTAAAAGAACGGACTCGGGACCGACTCGCCTAGGGCCGAGTCCGAGTCCGAGTCCCTACGCAGTGCTCAAAAAAGGAAATAAAAGAAGAGGAAGAAGAAGTTGCTGCTGCTGCTGCATGGGACTAATAAAGGTTTGAAGCAGAAAAAAAAAAAAAAAAAAACAACCAAAGAAAAGGTGTACCAACAATCAGCAGAGCAGTAGTGTTGCAGGTGGTAGCAGCCAGCTACTGAGCAGCAGTAGGTAAAAACTAAAAGGCAGCAGCAGCAGCAAAAAGCAGCCAACAGCAGTCAGCCAGCCAGCCAGAACAGAGCAACAGCACATCAACAACTGTCCTCTCTCTCTCTTCCAGTCCTCCCTTCTCCGACCTGCTGCCTTTCTCTCTCCTCACTCCAACCCCCCCCCCCCCCCCCCCCCCCACCCAACCCCAAAAAAAAAAAAAAAAAAAAAAACTGCCAAAAGTCTTCTCCCTTGCCCATTTTGAAGTATCCGTGCATCATAGACTAGGGAAAGCCCCAAAGAGAACTGAATTTCGTATCATTCCAGCAGCAATGTCACAATGTCTATTATATAACTTTAAAACCTGAACTTGTTTAAAATAGTAAAAATACCAAAAATAGTTGAAACTCTAGTCATATAACTACCCGCAAATCAAACTCTAAATTACTTTTCAAGACCTTCCAAGAATTTCGGTTCATATGTACTCTTAAAGCCCTAAAATAAGCAGCATAATAAAACTAAGTTTTGCACAAAAACTGAATTTTTACACTTTTATAATAGTTTCTCTCCCCTTCCCCACTCTATTTAAAGATTTTTTTACAAAAGATCCCTCGTGTTTTGTTTTTTTCATTTTTTACTTCAAGTTCAACATGACTTCTGAGCCGAGTCCGAGTCACTATGGACTCGACTTGGACTCGTTTGATTTTTTAAACCATGGTTAAGACTGCACCAATACCTGGCCTGGAAGCATCACATTCAATAATAAATTGGTTGTTGAAATCTGGAAGGGATAGTACTGGTGGGCTGGTCATGGCCTGTTTCATTCTGACAAAGGCCTCCTCGGACTCATCAGTCCACTTAAAAGAATCTGTTTTTAACATAGAAATGAGAGGCGTTGCTATCATCAACCCATAATTTTTCACAAAATTTTGACAGTATCCTGCAAGTCCTAAAAATCCCCTCAAGGATTTAACAGTCTTTGGCATATGCCAGTCTTGCATAGTTGAAATTTTGCTCGGATCTGCGGTCACTCCATGTTCAAAGATAACATGACCAAGGTATTCGACCTTAGAACATCCAAACCTTCACTTTGAGTCTTTGGCATACAACTTTTTAGTACGAAGTACACTCAATATAGTGGGGAGATGTTGGATATGGTCTTTCCATGACTTGTTGTAAATGAGAATGTCGTCAAATAAAACCAAGACGAACCTCCTTAGGAAAGGATGAAATATATCATTCATGATGCTTTGAAAGCTCGGGGCCGTGTTGGTTAACCGAAGGGCATCACGAGGAACTCATAGTGTCCTTAATGAGTTCTGAAAGCTGTTTTGCGAGTGCCTTTGGGCACAGCCTGATCTGGTGGTAACTGCACCTAAGGTCCAGTTTTGAGAAAATTTTGGCACCATATAATTCATCCAAGAGTTCATCAATTATGGATATTAGGAACTTATCCTTGATGGTTTCCCGATTTAAGGCTCTGTAATCGACACACAATCTCGAAGTTCCATCATTTTTCGAACTAATAATACTGGTGAAGAAAATGGGCTTTGGCTTGGGCGAACCATTGATCCCGGTCTTCAACATTTCTTGAACAAAATTTTCGATCTCATTTTTTTAGTATCATGGGTACCGGTAGGGTTGCACACTTATGGGTTTGGTACAGGTAGTAAGGGAATGTGGTGGTCATGTTGTCTAGGAGGAAGACCACACGTTTCTTCAAAGACATCTATAAATTCCCTTAAAATCTCTTTAATTTTTGGGTGGGATTGGACAGTCTAAACATACCCATCAATGCTACAAATCTGTAGGAGAAAATTGTACTTCCCTGCTAGACTAGTTTTCTTAACATCCTTGCTTTCTAAGAATTTCGTCTCCTTCACAAATTCTCCTACAAATTTGCAAGGTTCCCCATTGACATTGAATTCCATTGTGAGATTCTTAAAGTCCTATGTGATTGGTCCTAATTTCTGCGACCATTGGGCCCCCAAAACTGCATCACACTCACACCCTCCTAGCTTAAGTAAATAAAAGTCTGTAGGAGAAGGGACAGTCTAAAGTCTAAACATACCCATCAATACTACAAATCTGTAGGAGAAAATTGTACTTCCCTGCTAGACTAGGTTTCTTAACATCCTTGCTTTCTAAGAATTTCATCTCCTTCACAATTTCTCCTACAAATTTGCAAGGTTCCCCATTGACATTGAATTCCATTGTGAGAATCTTAAAGCCCCATGTGATTGGTCCTAATTTCTGCGACCATTGGGCCCCCAAAACTGCGTCACACCCTCCTAGCTTAAGTAAATATAAGTCAGCCAAGATTGGGACTCTTTTAAGATTTAACTTTCACATTATCACAACGCCCCAAGTAAGGAATCCTTTCTCCATTTTCAACGGCCACTTCAAATCGGCCATCTTTGATTACTGATAGACCAGCCTTATGTGCAGCATTTGGGTCCAGGAAATTATGAGTACTCCTGGAATCCACTAATACCACCACGGCTACCTTGCTCAAGCGACCCGTGATTTTCATTGTTTGAGGTGTAGGTGCCAACAATAGCATGTAAAGAAACTTCAGGTGAATTTATGTGATAATCGTCACTTACCTCATCACTTTCTGCCTTGATAATATCGTCATTGTCTCCGTTAGAACTTAGAAGCATCTTTGGGCTAGTTACCTTCCATGAGGAACAACTTCTACAACTTGCATTTATGTCTGGGCATGAACTTCTCATCACAATTGTAACATAAATCCATTGTCACACCTCTCCCTAGCTTAATTGGCTTTAACCTCTTAATGGGGGTGGTGTTGATAATTTGCCTGTCCCTACTGTTGTAGAAGATATGAATTGACTACTCTCTGGCTGAAACTGTCACCTTCAAATCCCCACTTTTTCTTCTTGTATGCATGCCAAGCTAGTGGCATCCGTGAGTGTCACCGGCTTTAGCATCCGGACACTCAACCGGATTTCTTCCTTCAATCCTCCCACAAAACAGCTCACCATGAACGATTCGTTAAGGCCATTGGTTTGGTTGTTGAGTTCTTCAAACTGTGTTTGGTAGTGCTCCACAGTTGAGGTTTTGACCTAACTTTGATAATAGGGATGTGGGGTCTTCATATTGTGATGGTCGAAATCTCACTAGGAGAGATTTAGAAAATTCTTCCTAACTTGCAATTGCGCCCCATCTCTCCATCCATCGGAACCACTGAAGAGCTTTTCCTTACATGTGAAAGGATGCCATGAGTAATTTCTGAGAAATGGGAGCTTGTTGACGCCCAAAGAACTGTTCGGCTCGATACAACCACCCGGATGGATCAAACCCATTGATGCAATCGTTGATATGATCACAAGTGCCGGGGCACAATTAGGGTTCCGAAGAACAATCACTCGAAGAAGAAACAGTCTCCAACAAAAAATCCACACATGGAATTCTATTAACTCAATTCTAATCTAAGATCATTGCTACAATGTTCTATTTATAATAAAAGAAACTTAAGCCCTAAGAAAGCAATCCTAATCAAACTAGGAAACAGGAAACACAATAAATTAGAAACTAATCCTAATTATATTCTTTACTAAAAATAAAACTAATAACAATTAAAATTAGAATTTCATGGGTCCCACATGTGGCCCACTAGTCTTGTTGCAATAACGTGGTATTGCTGCTGCATCACCCATCAAACCGTGGAAAGTCCAGACGCGTAATTCTGGTTTGGATGGTTCGATCCGTGTCGACGGCAAATGCGCCTCTGAGCAGGATTGATTTTCCATTTGAACTCTCCACTTTCTCATTAGTTTTACCATGGGAGAGTTGTTCAATTTTGGAATCCATTGTTAGAATCCTCTCCATCAAATCATGAAGTATGTTCCCATCCATCTCAGTGGTCGTCTTCAATAATCCCATCATCTCATCAAGCTTAGCATTCCTTGTTCCTTCGGCCATGGCAGAACCGATGGCTTTGAAACCGATGTTATGTGACAGCTTCTCTGCAATTTTGGCAGACAGTGGCTACTTCGAGGGTAACCAACCTCCTTGATCGGTTTGAATAACACAAGGAAAAACAGATTCCATTATCTATTCAAAAACAGACATTAAATACACTGTCCATCACTTCCTACAAGTTGGCAACAACCCATTACACTTCACACCACCAGGCACCAGTAACTGTGGTAGCTAATATTTTGGTAACAGGCCAAACAACTCACCCACTAATAACTGCACAAAAACACAAACATTGACAGCTCACACCATAACTCTGTAACACAAACAGAACACAACCTCCCTAAATAAACAAAACAGAAACAGAAACAGAATGTGGGATCAAGCAGTAGGGGTATGTAACATCATGTTATCTATGAATGATTTTAGAATAGTGGATGAAGATGCCGTGGCCCAAGTTTCCAAGCTAGGTTGTTATCCATTTGGTTTGATACATATTTTAGTGGCACAATTCAAATGAGTCATTTGATGTGTGCTGCCTATCTTTGAGACTGAATCTAATTATGAGAAGGTAGATCGCTTTATAAACCTAAAATAGAGGTTTGATGGGGATGTTTGTTCAAGGGGGATGGGGATATGCATATGGATGAAAAATATTTGGGAACCTCTTCTGTCAGTTCAATGAATCTTGTAGGTAGTGTTACCAAGGAAGCCCCTACAATGAGTCAAACATCAGTGGTAGTGAGACCACTCATTTGAGTCAACTTAATCGTGCTTACTGAGTCTGTATGAGTTGCATGTAACAAGGTAAGTCGTTATGTGTTTAGGTGTGAGCAAGTCAGCCACAGAAACCAGGATTTAGTTTCATGACTATAAAGATATTGTAAAACTCTTAGTCTTCTTGACTTTTGACCGTTGCCTTTTATTGGATGTTGCTTAAGATAAAGTCCTTAGCAATGCTGCATCCTTATCCATTTAGAATGTTTGTATACAGTAAAAAATGTCTGAGGGTTTGGTGGGACCATGGTTCGGCCATCACTGTTCCGATAATCGCATGGGACTCAGCGTCGGTCGCGGCATCGGAGAAAATCGCCAAAATATCGGAAAATATCGGTCGATATGCGACAATATCAGTCCAACCGATATATCGGTTGGACCGATTCCGGCTGCTTGCTGCAACTCCGGCCTCCAGGTACACTCCCTTCTCTCCTCCTTCCTCCCGATCTCATTCTTCGTCTTCTTTTTTTTTTCTTATTTTCTTTTTATCCTTTTCAACCCTCTGTGTGGAGAGATTGGAGAAGAAAGTCCTTTTCAACCCTCTGTGTGGAGAGATTGGAGAAGAAAGGGGGTAAGAGGGCACTGTTCATTGGCCGGAAAGACATAGGGAGGGAGGAAGGAGGAGAGAAGGGAGTGTACCTGGAGGCCGGAGTTGCATTCGCCGGGGCTGGGAATCAGAGTTGCAACATGCGGCCACCTCTTCCTTTTCCTTTCCCTTTCCTTTCTTCTCTGTTTTTTCTCCTTTTGGCATACATCCCAAGTCCCCCCCCCCACCCCCACCCCTTTCCCTTCTTCTTTCCCTTTCTGTAAGGATGAAAATAGACGAGACTTGGGGCAAAAGCCCCTTTTGTCTCTTATTTTATTTTAACTGTATAAGTTACTAGTTACAACATTGATGTAACTTAAAAATTTTGCTAATCCATGGGCTCCACAGTGAGGCCCGGTTATAAAAAATCAAAGCCACTCAAAATAACCGTCCCTCTTCTATATGGGTTCTGGACAAGTATCACTCTAATAAGAGATTGGCCCACCGTCAAATTGATCAATTATTAAAAAATAATTAATCTGATAGTACCACATCTCCAATTAAAATGGAATTTGGCCAAAATGCATATAGGAAGATGGCAATTATTTTGAGCAATTTAAGTTTTGTGTAGGTGGGGCTCTCTTTGAAGTATGAAGCCTACAAAAATTTTAAGATATCCTTATGCTTTTTTTAATGCTTTTTTTTAATTGTACCTTATTAATAAGGCCCACTTAAAAAATCTAAACTACTCTAAAACAAATGCCCCGTTTGAAATCTAATTTTTTTGTGACATTTTGTAGATGTCTAGATCATTAAGTTGTATATATCAATAGGCTAATGATCAATTATTGTAATAATGGAGCTTGACCGATTCAGTTATGGGTGTAACTTCAATTGGAGTGAGATTTTTTAGAAAGTTAATATAAGAGGTGATAGTTCTTTTGAATGATTTAGTTTTCAAATATGGGCTACATTAATGGATTTATAAATTATAAGACAAGCACTAATATTAAACTTGTCATATTTAATCATTACAGATTAAATAGCAATACAATTTGCTATGACTTTTAGGGGACCACTATTTTGGTTTATAGTGTACTAATGGGAAAAAATAATGTTTTCTAGCATTTTCCAATATTTTGGATATTTTTTCAAAGATTCTCAAGTAAAAAAAAAATTCACGTCGCGATGACTGTAACTGACCGCGACCGATACCGATATTGTATCGATTTTTTGGGCTGGCCGATACCGCGATTTTAAACCATATGTGGGACAGTCACCCTTGCATATGTTACACACCCGAATTCCACAAGTTTTGCAGTGTGAGCTCATCAAATCTGAGAATGAGTCAAATCATTATAGTGGAATTTATTTTTATTTTTATTTATCACATGCTAACTGAGTACTATCTAACATATTCATTCTTTATCCATTAATCAAAACTAATGACATTAAAAAAAACTAAATCAAACCCAGATATGTCCGAGATCAACATGTGAATATCAAAACTAATAGTAGTAAAAAACTATCAACATTACAGATAAAAGTCATTACTAGTCCAAAATGAAACCAGTATTCAGTGGGGAGATCTGGGGGTAGATGCAAGTAGGAGAAGAGGTGATGTAGGCAGTGGATGGAACAAATTTAGCGAACCAATTTGTTATGGATAGTACTTGTCCGGTGACTGTCATTGGCGACCCAGCACTCACCCTGTCCAGATCTTGTGAATCATGGAAAGTGAAGATGATGAGACCAGTTATGAAGCTCCTGGAGTTCTTGGGTTCCCTACAGCTTCCACAGCGTTATAGCAGCTGTGCACCAAGAGTTTAGTTGGAGCAACTTTGTCTTGGAACTGCCCCAAAAATTGAGAGGTGGTGGAGTTGGCGATTGTAAGTAGAGTACCAATTCCGGTATATCGGCAGAGCATGAGATCTCTACAAATCTGAGTTCCTCTAGATTACTACTTATAACTTAGTTTTTCCCATATTAACCTCGTATATATCCTCTCTTCAATTTCTTCTAAAAGGGTATTCATGTAATTGCACTTTGTGAACATTAATATAAATACATGGCTTTCCCTCTATGAGGGTACAATGGTTTGATGCCAATTTTAGTGTTGTCATGGTATTAGAGCACTAAGATCTAGGGTTTGGGATTCCTTTCCTCTTGATCAAGTCGTGGAGTTTGCTGTCGACATCTCGGCTGCTTGCTCCTTGTCTCGTGAGCTCCATCTCGGCCCTCTCATTTTAGGGTTTCTTGATCGGACCTGGAAATGTAAGAAATGGAGACAATGTCCTGAAGTCATTTATAGAAGCTGAATATGGATCCATGTCTCCTCCACACTCTGAAATCATCTGGCTTCGACATTTACTCAAGGAACTTAATGTTTCTTTCTAAGATCCTAGTACTCTTTATGCTGACAACAAAAATGCTATAATACTCCTGGGAAATCAAGAGCTCTACTAACGAACGAAATCTATCGTTGTCGTCTAGCATTTCATTTGTGAACTCTATGAAGATGACACCATCCTGATCCATATATCCCATCATCTTAACTGCAAATTACTTATCTGTTTAACAAAGCCATGTCTTGAGATTGTCATAATTTCTTGGTGTCCAAATTGATGCTTCTTGACTATCTGCATCAATTTGAGGGGGAGTGTGAAGAGAGTACTGCTTCCGCTACACTGGCGGAGCATGATATCACCACAAATCTGTGTCCCTCCAGATAACTACTTGAAAATCGGTGTCCAAATTGATGCTTCTTGAGGAGGAGTGTGAAGAGAGTACTGCTTCTGCTACACTGGCGGAGCATGATATCACTACAAATCTGTGTGTCACGCCCCCAAGATTAGGTCGGGCCCAACCCGATCCCAAGGGTGTGTGAATTGAGGTCAATTAAAATTTTCTCACCATTCATACTTGAGACCCCAATTCCGGGTGGATCGAAGTCTGTGGTGAGGTTATGTATGATGATCAGTCACCATAATCTAATCACGGAAGCATCAAGAAACAAACAACTTGCGCAGATGGTAAAAGCATAACCATCAAGATAATAGGGCGGAAGTAGTACACAAGTGTATAAGTTCAAATAGGTTTACAGTGTCTTAAATTAAGTTAAGGCTTAACATAACCATGACATCAAATAAAAGGGCTATAGGCCCAAAGGTAATAGTCTCAAAAGTCTACCGATATGTATGGTTCTACGGCGCTAGGCTCGACAAGTCAAACTACGTCGTCAGCGCTCCACTCAGTAAGTCCGTCATCCGGCGGAACCTCCTGCCCCGCCTCGCCCTCCGACTCGAAAGGGGGCAACGGTACCTAAGCACCAAATGTAGCACCATCAATAAATGGCAAGTAAATAGATGAGTAACGGTGTAACATGTGCCAATCGAGACCAATATGTGATAAGTACGTAAACACTGAATAAACGAAACATAACTAACCCATAAATAATCAAACCATCATATGTCATCGGAATGAATGTACCCAGGTGAACTCGGTACCCAGACAAGCTGGTCAAACAAATTTAACCCAGGCGAACCCGGTATGGTGGCGTACGTCCACCCCCGATCTGCAGACGGTAATTACAAACCATATACACACATGCCTACACATATGCACACACACCCAACTCACACATGTGCACACTCATTGTAACGCCCCAATTCCGAATACCGTGAAATCGATCAAGGTACCGAAGTTGACGCGCTACTTCCCGGGAAATCCGAGAACTTCCAAGATCGTAGGTCCACAGTGAGGTCCAATTTAAAACTTTTTGAACAATATAATATCAATGGTTGAATAGTGGAAGCAGAAAGAATAAAGCGGAAGCATTAACAGAGATAGCGGAAGCATAAGGTATCATGATATATCAAATGTGACGGGCTGAAGTCCAACCTATAAATGGAAAATGATAAAAATCAAAGGTTTATTACATATTTTTAAACACGACCCAACTCATTACAAAAATCACTCAAAGCCCAAACAAGATGAGACGTTCAAGCCCCAGGTACTGGCTCTCTAACCTCCAGCTCGACCTCTTGGTCGGCTGGTCCCCATCCGTAGTCCCTTGCTACGGGCGCCTCAACAAGCGCGAGCTCCCCGTCCTCAAACTCGGGTCGAGACCTAAGCACCAAGAATGGATCAGATCTAAAAATCTAGCAAGTCACAGTATGCAAATAATATAGGATGCAGGCATCAAAATGAGTAGAGACAGAGATAAAGTTAGGAGAGTAACAATGATATAGATTCTAGGCAGTTGAGCAAGATAAGCATTTAGAGTCAGAATAAACAAGATATCTAAGCTAAACAATATGGCACATCCACACGAGCTGGATACCTTGGGATATTATTGTTAAACAGGCCCAAGGCCCAAAGCCCATCAGTAGTCAAATGCTATATCTCACGTGGAATTGATTTGGGTCAATATTGAGACAGCTGTAGCCTTCCTAACTTAGAATAGCAATTGTTGTAATTAGTTGTTTTCCTAACTTAGGTTAATGATTGATATAATTAGATTGTTTTCCTTTCTTAGAGCCTTGATTAAAGGCATGTAAATACCTATATATTGATGGACAATCTCCATAGAAAGACACAAATTTAATACATTCTCAAGAGTATTCAAACTCTTTTATGTGATCGTGAGTTTGTCATGGTATCAGAGCCAGGTTTGCAGTCTTGATCTTAGACATCTTCCAAAAGCTTTAAGGGAATAGGGATAGAGAGAATAAGTCTCTCTCGTGCAACAAATAGATCGAGGATCTATTTTCAAGAAATTTCCAGTGACAGTGCCAGCGACACCTTCCTGCGTCAACGACATCCGGTTGGTGGCCCACCCTTGATCGACCAGATCAACTTCAGAAATCACCTTTTCATGGTCACCTCATATTTCTAAGAATATTAGTGATTTTTCCAGAATTTTACAGAGACTCCATGTTGGTGTTTTACTCATTCTCAAGATTTTTCAGAAATTTATATTGTTTTCATCAAGACTGTCCAGAATCTTGGATATTCAGTAGAATCAGTTCAAACTTAGTTCAGTAGAAGCCAGAATAGAGGGATATCATAGATCTGTTGTCTGATCTGGGGCTAGATCCTTAAGTGGGACCCACGTAGTGGAAATACAGCCACTGTCCAGTTCGTCTGGGCTGTTTTTGGAACATATTATTGCTATTTTTTGTGTTGTCTCTCTCTGCCTGGTTGGATTGTGGTTCCTACACACTGGGAAGACATCCTACATAGTTTCTCTTGTATGTGGCTAGTTCTTTTTCCGTTCCAAATCGATTTGTTTCCAATTTCAGTTGCAATGGAAAAATCTGAGGTCACATTGATTAAATTTACGGGAAAGAATTACCCTGCCTGGTCCTTCCAATTTCAGATCTACCTAGAAGCTAAGGAATTGTGGGGATTTGTTTCTGGCACGGACCCTAAACCCACTGAGGATGAGAAGAAGATCTCCTCTTGGCATACTAAAGATGCCAAAATCAAATCCTGGATTCTGGGATCCGTTGAGCCTCATCTAATAATGAATCTCAAGCCTTACTCCACTTCTAAGGCCATGTGGGGGTATTTGAAGAAAGTTTACCATCAAGATAACTCTGCGCGACAATTCCATCTTGAATGTGCAATTGCTGAATATACACAAGAGACCTTGTCTGTACAAGACTACTATTCAGGATTCCGTACACTGTGGTCGGAATACGATAGTATTAAGTATGCGGATGTGGCTGACAATATGTTGACAGTAATCCAAGACCTTCAGGCCTCTAGTCAGCGAGATCAATTTTTGATGAAACTGCAGAATGAATATGAAAGCCTTCATTGGATGTCTGCTTGAATGAACTCTTACGCGAAGAGCAATGCCTTATGACCTCGGCTCATATTGCTCAACAAACGACTGAAACATATTCAGTCGCGTTCTCGGCTAATAAAACTTCTCCGCCTCCGCCTCGAGACTTGAGCAAAACCCAATGCTACAGTTGTCAGAAATTTGGGCATCTTGCATCTTAATGCAAACAGAAAGTCCGCAGTTACTGTAAAAGGTCGGGACATATCTCTGAATGTCGCCGCCGTCCACCACGTCTGTCGACACAGTATCAGACTTCACAGTATCTGGCTCCGCAATATCAGAATCCACAGTCTCAGACTCTACATCCTTATGTGGCTTCCTCGGTTATACCTGTTCCTACATCAGCACCCCCACAGCCTGGGCCCTCATCATCTCTCACTCCTGAATTGGTTCAACAAATGATTATCAATGCCCTCTCTGCCTTTGGTTTCTCAGGTAAGTCACCTTCATCTTCTACTTGGTTCCTTGATTTCGGGGCGTCTAATCATATGACGTATTCCCACACCCCTCTCTCCAATATGACAAGTTACAATGGCCATCTTCAAATACAAACTGCTGACGGCGGACATGTTCCCATTACTGCTATCGGAGATATCCCTGGTCTCATCCTATTGAGAAATGTTTACCTTTGTCCTAATTTAACTTCCAACCTATTGTCCGTCGGGCAACTTGTTGAAAATAATTGTAACATCTCTTTTTCTTCTTCTGGTTGTGTTGTGCAGGACCAAATGTCCGGAAAGGAGATCGCGAGGGGGCCTAAGTGTGGACGCTTGTTTCCGCTAGATTTTTCTAACTTTTCTAGGAATCAATTTGACAATAATGTGTTTTGTTTTTCTCTTAGAGATAATTGCCGGTTGTGGCATGATAGCCTCGGACATCCCAATTCCAAGGCTTTGTCCCTTATGTTAAATTCTGGTTTATTAAATAAATCTATTGGTTTATCTTCTTGTGTGCCTTTTGATTGTGCTACTTGTAAAATGGGAAAGAGCAAAACTCTTCAGTTTCCTCATTCCACTTCACACACCTCTCAGTGTTTTGATTTAGGTCATAGTGATGTATGAGGAATTGCTCCAGCTATTTCCCACGCTCACTACAAATATTTTGTGACTTTTATTGATGATTTCAGTCGGTTCACATGGGTCTACTTTCTGCATTCAAAATCTGATGTTTTTAAAATGTTTTTAGCTTATGTTGAGAATCAATTTTCCACCTGCATTAAAATCTTGCGATCTGATTCAGGCGGATAATATGTATACTTAGATTCTCAACGGTTTTTGCAAAACAAAGGTATTATTTCTCAAAGAACTTGTCCTTATACTCCCCAGCAGAATGGAAACGCTGAAAGGAAAAATAGACATCTCCTTGATGTCACTCGTTCCCTTCTTCTTGAATCATCGGTTTCTACCCGTTTTTGGGTTGAGGCACTGGCTACGGCAGCTCATCTTATCAATTGTATGCCATCAACCTCCATTGAGAATCAAAGCCCATATTACCGATTGTACAAGACCTCTCCATCCTATGATGATCTTCATGTTTTTGGCTCCATTTGTTTCGTGCACTTGCCTCCTTCTGAGAGGACAAAACTAACGGCATAATCAGCTCAGTGTGTGTTTTTAGGTTATGTACCCTTCCAGAAGGGGTTTCTTTGTTATGATCCTCACATTCGTCGTTTACGTACCTCTAGGAATGTCGTTTTCTTTGAACAACAGTATTTTTTCAAAAACACATTGATCCTCCTGACTCCTCTTTCATGTCTTTACCTGGTATTTCTGACGACCCATCAGTTGTTCGATTTAATCCTAAATTTGTGTATCACAGACGGAACAATGCAGCGCCTACCAGGGATCCCCCTCCTGATCCTCCTCCGGCATCCGGTCCAACTCTGGCATTTGATCCCTCTGAACATCCTTCACTGCGTCGCTCCACTCGTATTTCGGTACCACCAGCCCGTTATGGGTTCTCACATACTTCCTTAATGGCCACTTTGTCTTCCTCATCCATTCCTCAATCCTATTCTTAGGCTGTGCAGGACCCATGTATGCAAGATGAATTGGATGCGTTAGAGCAAAATCATACGTGGGATATTGTCCCATCTCCTGTGGATGTCAAACCCATTGGATGTAAGTGGGTTTTTTCTCTCAAGTTAAAATCTGATGGCACTTTAGATCGGTATAAGGCGCGTCTTGTCGCTCTTGGAAATCGGCAGGAATATGGCATTGATTATGATGAAACTTTTGCTCCGGTTGCCAAGATGACCACCGTATGCACTATTCTTGTTGTTACTGCATCTCAGTCTTGGCCTCTCTATCAAATGGATGTCAAAAATGCATTTTTACATGGTGATCCCAAAGAAGATGTTTATATGCGACTGCCTCAGGGATGCTCATCCGGGAAGGGTATGGTTGCCAAACTTCGTCGCTCCCTCTATAGTCTGAAACAAGCTCCTCACGCATGGTTTGAGAAATTTCAAGCTGCTCTTCTCCGCTTGGATTTTTATCCAAGCCCGTATGATCCTTCTATGTTTTTACATCATGCTCCATCCGGGATCACTGTACTACTTGTCTATGTTGATGACATCGTCATTACTGGTCCTAATGCCAAAATGATTTAGGAGCTCCAAGCGTCTCTTCGTGAGATATTTCACATGAAGGATCTCGGCCCACTACACTATTTTCTCGGTCTTGAAGTTCATCAATCGACTCAGGGTATAGTTCTCAATCAACACAAATACACTGTTGATCTCATTGCCTTGGCTGGTCTTACTGTTTCAGCTCCTGTAGATACGCCGGTCAAACTGAATGTCAAACTCAGTCGCGATGAGGGCGATCTTCTTTCCGATCCTACTGGCTATCGCCAATTAGTTGGCAGCTTGATCTACCTCACGATCACTCGTCCTGATATCTCTTATGCGGTCAACCTGATGAGTCAGTTCATGACTGCTCCTCGTCACCTTCATCTGGCTGATGTTCGCCGCATCATTCGGTACCTTATTCGCACACCGACTCGTGGGTTGTTTTTTCCATCCAACAATCCTCTATCTCTCAAAGCTTATTCAGATGCTGATTGGGCTGGTTGTCCGGATACTCGCAGATCGACAACAGATTGGTGCATGTTTTTGGTTGATAGTCTCAGTTCTTGGAAATGCAATAAACATGAAAAAGTTTCCAAGTCCTCTATCGAGGCCGAGTACCGAGCCATGTCTGCTGCATGCTCCGAAATTCTTTGGTTCCGTGGTTTGCTCTCTGGCATTGGTTTTCCAGTAGAAGGAGTTACTCCCCTCTATGCTGATAATACAAGTGTAATTCGGATTACTGAAAATCCGATTTTTCATGAACGCACTAAACACATCGAGGTTGATTGTCACTTCATACGTGATGAGTTTAAACATGATGTCATCAGCCTTCCGCATGTCTCCACTGAACTTCAAATTGCTGATATTCTCACCAAAGGTCTTCCACGACCATGCCATTAGTTCTTGGTTGACAAATTGATGCTTGTTGATTCTCCCGCATCAATTTGAGGGGGGGTGTTAAACAGGCCCAAGGCCCAAAGCCCATCAGTAGTCAAATGCTATATCTCACGTGGAATTGATTTGGGTCAATATTGAGACAGCTGTAGCCTTCCTAACTTAGAATAACAATTGTTGTAATTAGTTGTTTTCCTAACTTAGGTTAATGATTGATAAAATTAGATTGTTTTCCTTTCTTAGAGCCTTGATTAAAGGCATGTAAATACCTATATATTGATGGACAACCTCCATAGAAAGACACACAAATTTAATACATTCTCAAGAGTATTCAAACTCTTTTTTGTGATCGTGAGTTTGTCAATTATGCCGCGGCCCTCTCATACTGAACACAGTCGCGGCGGGGAAACCTCACCAGTGCTGGTGATTATCTAGTCCTGCAAACAACATCCTCACCACATTCATCACCCATAGACCGGACCGGTATCGCACCGTCCGTCTACAATAATGCTCATCATGATAGCTCACTCAACACTCTCAGTAGCTCCTACCAGTGATGATCAGTCCAAAGGCTGAGATTAGATCAGCTGAGTGAATGTCTATGCCGACTCAGGAAACAATAAAGGTCTGTGTCTGTCTAGGTTTTGCCTTGCGTGAATAAGGTCCTAACAGAGTCCCTAAGAGGTCCAAGTACCCAAATCAATCCATGGATCACAATCCAGGTCCAAGTCCAATCATTGGATCCATACCAAGGCCCACCAAATACATGGCCTAGTCTATAACAGTCCAAATGATGTAACGAGTCCATTTCCAATGATATACAGTCCATTTACAATCATAATGAGTCATAAATCCATAAAATCCAACCTCTCCAGTCTAGGGTATACAACATCCAATCTTAGGCCATAAAATGGCCCGCTTAGCTACAGACACGGGTCAGTGTTCGCCCATTCACATCACCGGGTCACCTCTAATTAACAGGTATAAGCAATAGTAAGGACAATAGAGTGACAGTAGCATTATAAAAGAGATAAATCTCCAAGTACAAGAATCAATGGGAGATGTCAACAGTCTATCCTAAGTAATTGGTCCACTTTCAAGTTCAGATCCATCTCAGGTAATTCGATCTTTAAATGAAACCTTAGATGCCAATGGATACTGTATTTGGTGCTCCAGAAGTTACGAGCATCATTGGTAACATATAAGGGTCGAATAATCTTAGATTATACAACCTAGACCCTAATTAGTGGACCCCACGAGTCAAGGTTGAGCCACACCGTTGACTCGTGCTTGACACATCAATAAAAGTTCATTTGGATGGTCAATGGGCCCCACGAATGATCACAACATCAGAAATTGAAATCTGGAAAGGTTATTGTACACTGTGTGCTCGGTCGACCTCCTGGCCTGGGCAGTCGACCTGGCACACTAGGATCAGAGGAACAAATACCCTACAGGCAGTGCTTGATTTCTAGAATTTCCAGTGTGCTCGGTCGACCGCGCACACTACAAATTCTAGCTAAAGAAGGGGGGGGGGGGGGGGGGGGGTGTTCCCAAGTTTCAACTTCTTTCTCTGGAAATTCTGAGTTCTCGGTCTATCTGGCTCTGAGCTCGGTCAATACTGAGCTTGGTTAAGCACTGAGGTCGGTCAAGCATTGAGCTCGGTCAAGCACTAAGCTCGGTTAGGCACTGAGCTCGGTCAAGCACTGAGCTCGGTAGAGTACTGAGCTCAGCCTAGCACCGAACTCGGCCAAAACACTGAGCTCGGCAAAACACTGAGCTCGGCCCATAAACTGAGCTCGGCCAACACCTGGTCTCGGTCAAATGGAGAAATCTAGCTTCAGTCATTTTTCTAGAAATTACTGTGTTTGGTCGACCTAGAGCAGGGCTCGGTTGACCGCGCACACAGGGCTATGAGCCTGTGGAGAGAATAACTGAGACCTGATTTTTCCTAGGTTCCAGTGTATTCGGTCGACCGAGTACATTGACCTGTTGCAACTTCCGGAATTCCAGATTCCTTCTTCAATCCAATTTTTCCATCAAAACTCGATCAATCTCGCCCAATCATCACAGGAACATCAAGAGACATAAAAAGCACTCCAATATACATCCAACCATCCAATCCATGGGCCATTGATTTTCCAAATGAGATCAACCCATCCATAAATGGCCAAAAATCCATAAAAACATGCTCAAAGGTAGATCTATCAATTCTAATATGAATTGAATAGAAATTCAGAGAAACAATAACAGTAAACACCCATTCTATATTAAGTAAGCATATTGCACTTGCCTCAATTGAATTGCAAGAAGGATAGAGGAAGAAAATAGAGATCCAATCCAATAAAAGAAAATCCTAGCTCTATGGTCTTCTTAATCACAGAACCAGCCCAAAAATCTCATATCTAATGAGATCTCTACTCCTATACCCATATCCACAAGAGAATTGCTATAAGGAAGGATATCTAGAGAGAGAAAGAGGGAATTCCATGGAAATTGAACTAGAAGAGGGCACTTACCTTGATTTGAAGAGGGAGAGAAGATAATCAAGATAGAAAGAGAAATCCTCAGTATAAGCTGCAGCTGTAGTAGGTCTTCTTCTTCTTAGAGTACTAGAGTTCTAGAGAGAGAGAGAGAGAGAATTGGAGGGAAATGGGAGAAGAAGAGAGGAAAGAGAGGGAAGTTTGAGAGAGAAGAGTAGTCAACGTATGGCATGGGAGGGTGTAGTATATATAGGTTGGGGTTTGGGACTAGGGACTAAAATACCCTTTTTGTTTGAATAGGATTAGGGTTAGGGCCATGGGTAGTTTTCCCTTTAGGTGGGGCTTCTAGAAGATTCTCAAGTGGATACCCCCCCTATTATAAATACTAATATCTAGTTAGGGCCTCTAACGAACAAACTAATTCTAAAAATAACAAAGGACACCCTATTGACTCTACTAATTAGACAACAATGGCCATACAACTAAAAACCTAGGAATTACATAACTACCCTTACTAACCCCATAATTAGTATAATTAATTATACTAAGGCTAATAGTATTTAAATTCAAATTGAGGGCCCCAAGGGGTGGGGCCTCACACTCATACACCTACACATACACACACACACTCAAACCCATGCATACACACATTCCCAAAACAAGGTGCCCGGTTGGCCTCTCATTGGGTGTCCTCATCACATCGTCAACAGAACTAAAGGGGAAGGCCACCAAGTGAGCGTAAAAGTACGGGTAATAAACTAACGAAGGAAGTGGGTGTATACACTAATCATGTAATATATATAGGGAGTTCTAAGCTAACCTTAACCTAACCGGACCATATGGTAAAGGGCCAAGGGGAGTAGGTACTAACCAATCTAAAGCTAAGGTCAAACATCATATGTAGGGCCTATCTTGTCTTCACGATGGTTACGTGGGTCCGGGATGCCTTTGGTAGTCATTTGGTGCTTTTGAAGTTGTTGACACCCAAGGGGCCAACTACGCCACCCACATAACCCAACATGGGTCTCACGTGCGTTGTCGCACAATCCACAATGAGGTGCTAAGCCTACACCACCACCACCCCCACCACCCACCCCCCCCCCCCCCCCCCCCCCCCCCCCCAGCTAAAGGTCCAATTCATATTCATAGGCCAGGTGGGGCTAGGGTCCAAATTTCAGCGGGTTGTGTCATGACATAAATAGTAGATTAATCTAGTTTCAGGTCAACAGGTTGATTTGGGAATTCCTAGAGATATCATATGATTCCACATAATCGTTAAAGGGAGAAAAAGAATCATTAAATAATTCAAAGGGGTCGTTGTGTTTAGTATAAAGTAAGTGACGGGGTTAGAAATCCAAAAGGAACCACATGTTCCTAAAAGGTGTGGATAGAACTCATATCTCATACTTGGGACGGTTTCACACCTCATCCTTGAACTACATGCATGGTGGGCCATGGGGAAATCCCATATGATACCTAACAATACTACATAATCAACCATGGGCTTATTATAGTTATTTCAAGTAGGGAGGGTTGTTATGAATTATTTTTATTATCAACATACTTAATGCATGCTATTTGCAGATGACATTGTTTTAGTGGATGAGACGAGAGAAGGAGTGAATGCTAAACTTGAATTGTGGCGGAAAACATTAGAGACAAAAGGGTTTAGGCTAAGTCGATGCAAAACGGAATATATGGAATGCAAGTTTAGTCAAAGTAGGACACCTGGTAACATAGAAGTAAGTTTGGGCACACAAAAGATAGTAGAGAAAGAAAACTTTAGGTACCTTGGATCTATGGTGCAACAGGATGGAGGGATTGATACTGATGTAAGTCATATGATTCAAGCCGGGTGGACCAAATGGAGGAGTGCTTCGGGGGTCTTGTGTGATCGGAAAGTCCCCCTCAAGGTTAAAGGAAAGTATTATAAGGTGGCGGTACGGCCAGCGTTGTTATATGGATCAGAGTGTTGGGCAGTAAAGCATAATCATGTCCAGAAGATGGAAGTTGCGGAGATGAGAATGCTAAGATGGATGTGCGGGATCACAAGGAGAGATAGGATTAGGAATGAGGAGATTAGGGGCATAGTAGGAATAGCACCGATTGGAGATAAAATGAGAGAAAATCGACTGAGATGGTTCGGCTATATTAGAAGGCGTCCAACAGAGGCACCTGTTAAAAGGTGTGAAAGCATGGAGTTTGCCAAGAGTAGGAGAGGGAGAGGGAGACCCAAGAGAAGTTGGAAAGAAACTATTAAACATGATCTTGCCTACATGGATCTAACGGAGGACATGGCCCTAAACAGATTTGATTGGCGTCGTCAAATCCATATAGCCGACCCCACCTAGTGGGAAAAGGCTTGGTTTGGTTTGGTTTGGTTTGGTAACATACTTAATGCGTTAGTCTCATATTTGCGACCCATATAAGTCAACGGTCCTATATATATTGGTGACTAATGCATTATTAATGACTTGTAATTTAAAAGTCCTAGATTGAAGGTTATAGTAGTGTTATAAATAGAGAGGTTTGGTCCCAAGAATGGTATCAAGTTTTATGTCAATCCACTCTTCTTTATATATTGCTTATAGCTTGGTATAACAATGATGAAATGAAATCCAAATTTAAGCAACTACATAGCTATCAACAAGTAATAAACTAATGAGTTAGTCAATGAAACTTAACAAGAGAGGAGTATGATTACAATGGCATAAATCAAATATTTCCGTCAATCTTGTTTTATGTAACTATCAACCATTAATGCATTTTAAATTCACACCCAGCAACCCAAATATCATAAAGGCACATGGTAGAGAAGGTTAGGACACTTAAAACATTAGAATCAACCAAATGAACATTCCTACACCATTAGTCATGTCTATATACTTTGCCTTTGGCTTAGTTGAGCAAAAACCCCTTTCTTAGAGCCTAGGGTTACCTCAAATCTTGCTCTTCACACCTCCCCAGTTCAAACCAAGCAAAGAACCCACTTCCTACATGCCAAAATGAAAGGGAAAACCCACTAAATCACCAATGCATGCTCCTAGTGTTGAAAGAAGCAAACTGCATGAGTTTAGAGAGAGGGTTTGCTTACCTATTGATGAGAATGAGAAAGGAGGAAGATGAAGGAGATGATGGGGAGATTCTTGAGCCTTGGGGAAAGCATTGGAAACTCTTGGAAGCCCTAGCTTGGTTGGTGGAGAAATGGGGGAGAAGGAGTAGAGAGGTTGTAGAGAAGAGAAGGAATGAAATGAAATGGGGAAAATGGGGCCTTAGGGTTTAAAATGGGGTTTTGTTTTAGGAATTTTGCACATAAGGCCAAGTTGTTAGGAAGTTTACAAGAAAGTCCTTGGCAAATGGGTATGGGCTCATAATGAATGTGCCTTGGGCCACCGGGCCAAGGTGGGTCCAAGTAAGTATGATATGCATGACCCACTACCTAATGCACCACACACCACTAATCCTAGTGCTCAGGCCACTAAACCCAGTTAAGCACCCTAAGTCCTTGTGATTAGTGACTAAGCCCCTCTAATAAAGGCATGAGACCTTACAGTGTGCCTCCAGATAACTAGTAAATTTCTTGTTCCCAGATTACTCATGTATATATTCTCTTTAAATCCTTCTAAAAGGGTATTCATGTAATAGCACTTTGCGAACATTAATGTAAATAAGGGCTCTCCCTTGATGAGGGAACAACAGTTTTTCTGCGAAGTCTGATTTTGTCAGAATTTTGCTTCTAGTGGGGAGATGTGATCTCTATAACAGGGAGATTGGAGTCCATGACGGACATCATGGAGTCCATGATGTGATTTTGGCACAGCTGTAGGCTGGTACCTGATGCCAAACTGCAGTTGTGCCATGACGGACATCAGAGATTTGTCCACCTGCAAAGCCTCTTTGAAAGAGCAGTGGTGAGATGTATCTGGATCAAGTTCCATGGCAGCTGTGACGTGATATTGAGTTGCTGGGTGCATGTGCGAGGACTGAGTGTCGTGACCACAAAGTCTTCTTCAAAAGGAAAATCTTTTGAATATATCCCAATTGCATGGATGTTGTGAGTTGGTATTACCTTATTTCTTTTGTGTTAAGTTAGAAGTCCTTTATAGTTTTAAACCTTAGTTGTTGTCAGAGTTCTATTCAGGAATGAGAAATTAGAAGTCCATTTTGGTATATAGATTGCTAGTCATCCTCTAGAGGTGGCCTAACATTATTGTGATTGGATTTCCAAACTTCGACTGTTTTAGTATTCCGCAAATCTAATTGGAGTCTATTTTTGCAAATTTGATTTGCTAGAATGTGAAGACCTCCATTTTGATGTTGTGTGACTCCATGCGGCCCTTGGTGCAACTTCGAGGGAAACCCTGGGTGTGATTCCTAGGTCCATCTACAGCACGAAAAGGTCGCAGTGCAACTCCTCTGATGGTTCCTGCACAAGTAGGAAACCAATTGGACGACAGCTTGTAGTACCGTTGGACGGTGCTCAGTGTTGGAACCACAAGGTTGGGAGTT
Source organism: Litsea cubeba (assembly GCA_012931725.1). Lineage (NCBI taxonomy): Eukaryota > Viridiplantae > Streptophyta > Magnoliopsida > Laurales > Lauraceae > Litsea > Litsea cubeba. The sequence goes on from CM022953.1 coordinate 56,109,642, forward strand.
CGACCCATGTTACTATTTGGGGGAAAAAAGTGGAAATAAGTTGGCCTTGCTCTTTGGTATTGTTGCAGTGGGGAATCAATTGAAATTGTTTCCAGTGGGAAATTGCTAGGTGTATCTTTTTTAATTTCAGTGGTTTTGTTGAAATTTGCAGAGTGTTGACAATGAAATTGTTCTCTGGGAGCCAAAGACCCAAGGAACAGAGTCCTGGAGAGGTGAAAACTTTTGTTTCCTTTTCTTCTCTTTAGTAGTGCAAGTGCTTGTCTGCTTTAGTATTTTTTTTTTCTTTACACAGATTTACATTACGTTTTTGGGTCCCAAAAGATATTTTAAGAATAGCTCACACTGTCCATCTTCTATTCTATTTAGGGTGTGGTTGATATTCTTCAGAAATACCCTGTGCCAGAATGTGACATATGGTTTATCAAGTTTTCATGTGATTTTCATTATAATGCAGCTGCAATAGGTAATGTTGCTTTGTTACTTTGTATTCTTCATTATCTATGCTTTTTTTTCAATAATAAAATTAATATCAATGCTTAGTTGAGTTTCTCAGTGGATACGACTGGTCTTTTGGACAGCGATGGAAACTCAAATTGAACTCAGATTTGGTAATTTATAAAAGATCGCGGAACTCTGAACACTTAGTTGAATTTTAGGCCTGGGTTTCAGCATTGGTCATTATTTACAAGAAACCATCTGAGCATAGTTCTATTGTTCCAGGACTGTCAAACATATTGAACATTTGAGTTCAAAATCCAAAAGTCAGAATAAAAGAATATCTACCTGTTGATTGAGAAGTAGTATTGCCTTTACGTTGCCCTCATTAACTTGAATCTTAAATTGTCAAATAAAAGATTGTAAAGCAGACTGATGTCATATATTTTAGTTGCCTCCATTGATGGAGGAAACTAAAGCTATGAGTTGTTTGGTTCACGAGAATTCAATTGAATTTATCTAACAATAACAAAGCAAGAAGCCCATGTAACTTCACCTAAAAACAAGGGCTTCGTGAAGTTGACCGTATTTCACTGAGTCTTGGTTAAATACCATTGTCTTTAACAGGGAACAGGGAAGGCAAGATTTTTGTCTGGGAACTCCAATCCAGTCCGCCTGTACTCATAGCAAGGTCCATCTCTTTGCATGTTATACTGTTTTGTTTATTAATTTTCTCTTATCTAATTGTCTTTTCAGTATCTATGTATTCAGTAATTTTCTTTTGGTATGCGTCCTTCATTTCAGGCTCTCTCATGTCCAATGTAAATTAGCAATCAGACAGACAGCCATGTCCTTTGATGGAAGGTATGAGCGACTGGTTTGGCCCTCTGTTTAAATATACATGTATCAGCTACTATTCAATTATTGTTTCCAAAAATATATGAGGGGAGGTATTTTATTATTCTTGTTCAAATCAAACTCAGTGCACCAATTTGATGTTTTCATATATGTTCTTCTATTTCTTTTGATGTTTAGTTTTTTTAGGCAACCTTGTATTTTGGTGGTTTTTCTTTTGGTGCATCTTGCCTTGATAAATTTTTTCCGTTTCAGAAAAAAAAAAAAAAAAACCCTCAGTGCACTAATTTTTCCTGTCAATCTCTGCCTTTCGGTAACTCAGGAAGTGGGTCCAGGGGGGACTCTTCATGGAATGGACTACTTTTTGAGACACTGCCCACTAGATGATCTTCACTATCCTCTAGAAATGATGATTATAACAAATAGTTCATATTTAAGGCGTGGCCAAATTTCCAGTTTGGATCGACCATGGGGTAGACGTTTGGGTTTCTTTACCATGTGGCCACCACTTTAATGATCTGACAAGACCATATTCTCAGATTTGTTTGTCCATATACTTTCTTGAAGTGTCCCTTGTGCTAAAGAATGAATTGTTGGATCAAGACTTTTGCTTGGGCCACTTGCTTTCATATCGCGTCAGTAATGTTTAGTCATCCAGACTGTTGATCTAATGGCCTCTACTTTGAGCAGTGTTGGCCAGAAGTTGATTGGATTAGCTAAGATATTGTTCAATGAACTGGCTATAAGTAGGCAGTTAAGATGGTGTAGATTGTGCTCCATATTCTACAGGGAAGTTCAAATGAGGATCTAATGTCTTCTTAATTTCTTCTTCGCTTTGTCTTAATGTTAATTCTTATTCATGCTTGATACACAGTCAGCCCCTCCTTGTGAACAGTTTGGATCACTGAGCCATGGGCTGACTCATACAAACTCAGCGGACACTATATCTCGTCTCCTGTATCATATAATATTACAATCCCTCAAATTGCGACTGCTATGGAAATCTAAACCGATGAAATTTTGAAATTTGAAAAGTAGTGTGCTATGAATATGTAAGCTGATTCATGCTGATAAGTAGTGAATTAGCTTTATCACAAATTGCAGTTCTATCCAATACATGTATGGCTTAGTGGTTTTATGCCTTGTCTGTTCAGTACTATACTCAGCTGCTGTGAAGATGGTACTATTTGGCGGTGGGATGCTGTCATTTCCTGAATGGAACCTAAAGCGCCTCGATTACAGTTTTTTTATCTAAAGCCTGGTTAAGACTGCTGTAAGATTATACCAAAGGGCTGGTCAAGGCGTTTATTCTACCTTCATAAAAGGACACATTCTTAACAATTCAAGCAACTGCGCTTTTGGGTTTACAGCTTGGATTTGCCTACAGTAAGGTAATATTTTGTTGAAACAGCCTCTGATTATGTTGACAAAATTGCGGTGCAGTCACAAGGTCGGTCTAAACAGGACCTAAATTAGGTAATGTATGAGGAAATTTTTTTTTGGCATATTCTCTATAATTGAACTAAGTTTTCTTTTCGTTTTACCCTCATGATTCAACTTGTAGAAAACGAAAAATTGAACCAGGCTTTATAGGAAAGGGGATGAGGATGCCCTTTCTGTTACTATTGCTATTGTTGTGTATGTAGTTAGATTGAACATAAGTGGTCTCACCTGTCATTTATCCAAAAAAAAAAGTGGTCTCATCTGTCCAGCCAACTATGCTTGATTTCTTTAGTGGAACCCTTACATAGGGGAAGATCTTCAATACAAAATAAAATAAGCAGTCACTAACATTGCCGATGCATCAAAAATCATTAAAATATTGCAAATTAACTTATGATGTCCTGATATTTTCTAACTGTGGCTAAAATTTAGAATTAGCACAATATTAAACCAAAGATACAGTGACATCTTGCGAAAAAATAAGAGAATATCATGCATGTACTAATATGGCTCCAACTGTGTAGATAGTCACCAAAGATGCTTTATAGCATTAATAGTTCTTCTCTTTCTATTGTATCAAGTGGTCAGATGCTTAAAATGGTTAATTAATCCTTTCCAGTGGTAAAATTAAAATGCATCCAAGTGGGTCCCACAAGGTGTTTAGATTTTTAGCTCTCCTGCAAGCTGTGAGAAATTCTCACTGAGGTGTCCCTCTCTATTTCTCTGATAAGTGAAAACATAAGCCTATTAGGATGCATGCCAAATAGATCATTACAATCATTGATTTATAAAAAAAAATCATTGATTTAAAGGCCTTAAAGTTTAACGGTTTCTTATTTGCAGTTTATGAAAGAGTAATTTAGATAATTGTCAAATATGGGTGACTGCCTATTCATGTATTTTGTGTGTGGGTATTCGATTGATGGTATGTGGTTCTTTTTTATGTCAATTGATTTTATCTTCAAATCAAAGCCACAAGCAAAGTTAGTCAATTTAAATGTATTGAAAAAATTCTATACCAATTTTGTTTTATAAATCTAAAGTATTAATGGGAGTTGCACTTGTTATCTGCACAATAATTGTCACATTATTTTTATTCTAAATAATTTTTATCAGATGCATAATTTATCAAAAAATCTATCTTGCATTTTGTTGTATAGATTTTTAAAGAGGATTTTACCATAAAAATCATCTTAGATGCGGACTGCACCAAAAAGGCCCTCTTAGTTTTCCTCCCATGAAAGTGATCTTCCCGCCAAAGAAGATTTTTTTTACCAATTTTTCCGAGCGTCGATATCTACGTTGGTATATTATAGTCAGAGTCGATATCAACCCTCCTTTTCAGCATATATATATACTTGATTCTGCTTTCTTTCCCATCACGTTTCTCCATTTCTTTCCTCTGTCATTCACTTTATTGCATTGTCCATACCTCACCTTGTCATTCTACCACACTTAAGGATATATTCTCTTGTTTGGTGGACTCCATTAAAGAGGTAGAGACATCACCTTTGCTGTTTAATTTTGTTTACCCCAGTACATGAGTTCCCAATTATAATTTTCTTTCTTACTATTGTTGTCAAATGCATAGATACTTTTTCTGTTACTAGTAATGGGACTCCACTAACCTAACTTTGATGCATATACCATAGATATGGTTAACATTTTATTTGGTTAGTAGAAATGGGACTCCATTAACCTAACTTTCTTGCACACAATTACATCTTACTATAGATGTGAGCTATTTTTTTTACATCTTACTATAGATGTGAGCTATTTTGATTCCTCCAATGGTGTAGAAAGATGATATTGGATCACATCGCTCTTGGTTAATACAGAAATGAGTGTTTACCCACAGACATGCATATTGCAATTGCTGGTGGAATTGTTTAACAATTCACTATGTTTTATGTAAATCCCTTGAATATGTTGCTAATACAATTTAATGATGAAATAGCATGTCAGGCGTTGAGGTTTAAAACATCTTTCACAATGATGGTGTTTTTGAATTTGATATCATTCATCCTCAATTTAAGGGTGAAAGGCAAAAGATGAGGTATCTCTCGAGGTAACGTTGCGGTCTTCAAACATTTGGAAAGTACCTTAACAATGTATAAGAGGATGACCATACATTGCAAATAGCAAAATGTATGCCGCATTGGAGCACAAACCATACATTGTATTCTCAATCCAACCCAACACTGTGTCCCAGATAATACCAATCTAAATACATTAGGTATGCTACATTGAAACATTATAACATGCATGGAGAAATATATTACAACCATGTATTCCAAAATAAACTACTCAAATGACGATAGGGGAAACCAATGTACAACGAAATCGACAGACACCAAATGATATTCACATGACCAAATGAGGTTCTCTCCAATTCCAACATGTATTCTAACTTCACAAACAAAATGTGATTCGCATTTTACTATTTTCTCTCTATATCAAGGGGATTGCAGTCAAACGTAAATTCGAAAATTTACAACTTATAAGCAAATGAACTCATCGCCATGCACAAAACAGTAAAAATCACAATGTTGGTTTTATAAACTAAGAGGGCTTCTAAATACATAACGATTTTTGCCTTTTACACACAGAAATTTTAAAATCTTTTTTATTACATTTATTCCCCTTGTTGAAATTACCTAAAAGGATAATCACCTATCACACTTGAACCTCTAATTTCCCTTTGCAGTTGCATTTCACTTTCATCATTCCATTCCCATTACTCTCGTTCCCCTCATTCTACCGTCTCATTCATCTCTTCACTCTCATTCCCTTCTTCCTCCAATCTCATTCTTCCCTTCAAATCACTATCTCTCCATTTATCACATTCTACTCTCCCTTCATATTCCACCATTGTCAAACATATTATTTCATAGTGAAATCTCACTCTTAATATCATTTTTTTTTATCTAATGGATGAGCAAACTAATAAGCAAAATGTAGTTTCCGAACATAACATTAGTGAGAAGATGAGTTGTTGTGTTGTTTATTTTGATTTCCGCCATTTCTCGAAGCACGTAAAGCCTTTTTTAATTTTTGTTGCCGCGAAACGTTTGGACTTGTAGTGCAGAACAAACTACCAATGTTCAGCCTCTTATTGCTGAACATATCAGTTTTGTTCAGCCGTATATGGCTGAACAAAAAGTTTATGTTCAGCCACATAAGGCTCTGAACATCTCGATTCTTTTCTCTCCTTTTTCCTTTACTTTGTAATCAACAATGAGTTTGCTGTGGGTTTTATTGTGGACTGGTTATAAGTGCTAAAATCCTGATTAGACATGGCAGATCATAGTCTATGATGACCCTATCTATGTCGAAGCTCAAATACACATTCAGAGATGAACAACAAATGGAGAAAATGTAGCAAACATTACTTGATTGAAAGGGGGAAAGAGAGAATGGTTGGTAATGATAGATGGATGGATGGCTGGAAAAATAGATAGAGGAGAAGGAGATGAAGAAGATGATGATCTTGAGTACACTCACCATATGACAGATAGAGAGAAAGAAGAAAAGGAGGGGGAGGGTTTTCACCGATTGGAAGGAGAGCTTCAAATGATGGTTGTAAGTTGTGTGTAGAGAGAAACGGGATGGGGCTATTTTAGGTATGTTTTGAGTGTGTGAAAAGCAAAACCAGAATTTTAAATTTTTTATGATGAGTGTGGATAAAATTTGTGTGTAAAGGGCTAAAATCGTTGTGTATTTAGAAGCCCTCTAAACTCAATGAGTGTGCAATACTAGTCAATAACAAGCTTAGCATTTTCCATTTCGTATCCCATGAGGGGTGGTGGAAGAGGAAGAAAAAAAAAAAATCTATGAGGGGCGTAACAAGGAAGAAGATGAGGACAAAGTACCTTACCTTGCATCAAAAGTTGAAAAATGGATGGTGTAGGATCACCTGGGACCACGGTTGTACGAGGGAGAGAGCCTTGAGCGCCGCAGTCACCGTTTGGAGAAGAGAGGAGGAAGATAGGAAAGAAACTAGAATTTTTGGGTTTTAAAGTTACCAGCAGAGGGACTCTTTCCTATTTCAAGAGGGTCAATATCGACGGTTCTTATTTCAGTAAAAAAATGGGAAGTGGTCCTCTCGTTTTTAATTACCAAAGGGCAAATTATATGAACGAGTCCCCCACAATCTCTTGAGAAGTTAGATCCTCCTTTTCTTGCTTTTCATTGTAGTTTGTATTTTTCTAAAGAGACAAAAAATCACAACTCATCTTTCACTATTGATAAGAATTGTAAATCGGCTAAAAAACAAAAAATCGGCTGTAAATGCCAAAAATCGCCTTTTACGGCAAAAACATCCTTTCACGGCAAAACAAATGAAATCTTTATGGTGTTTCAAAACCATTTCTCTTTTCTTAAATATATGTGCAATGAAAACTCGAAAGGAGTTGATTTCCTTTCATACTTGTGAAGGTTGACCTCCGGATCACCACTAGCAATTCCAATTAGAGTAGAAAATCTGGCACACCCACCCAAAAAAAATGTTGATGCTTGCTTTCGCCCCCTCCGGGCGCGAAGGGGTTGGACTAAACGGACTCTCACGTCCACCGACCTCGATAAGCACCGAGAGAGTGAAATGCGCGGTCCATCAAAGATGTAGGCTGAAAATACCCTATTCATAGGAAGCCCAATCCGAACCAAGAAAGTAGCAGCCTGCAGTTCGGTACACTAATAGGAGTAAAGAGCAGGCACCAAAGCAAGCCGCTGTCCGAATGCCATCTGACAAGCCGAACAAATAAAATGCCGCCTGATCTATGTCCCATCTCCACCAGCAAAGACATTCTCACCTAGCCAGTAAGTGAGGTTTAACAGCGAGATTTCTCCGCAGTGCGTTATCAGAACAAATGGCGTCTGTACTCGCGAAGAAACCCCTCAACTCTTTTCGCATGGCTGAAGTCTTCTTCGAACTTGGATCCTTAGCCCTGGCTTCCCGGGTCATGCTATCAGAAGATTCCCTGCTGTCAAAGAAGCTGGGGAACGAGGAGCTAAGACTCTTCCAACTGCTGGATCTGACCTTTGGGCCCTCATTCTCATTTCCCTTAAAAAAATTATAGAAGGCGACAAGCTGAAAGTACAGAAGCCTAAACTCCTCAGACTGCTCTTTAAGGACGCTGTCGATGGGCATGAACTCTTCATAGAGTTTTCTAAGGATAGGCGACCCAGTAATGGCGCTCAGCTCCTTCAAAGGAAAACCAATCTCACTATTCGTGACAACGAAGGTGTTGGTTTGAGGAAGGAATGACTCCAACATAGCCATGAAGGCCTCGTCAGAAAAGATCATGATCGCCCTAAAAGCACGGACCACATAAAAAATCCTGGCTTCCTTCAAAACGGCGCCACCAATTAGCAGGACGCGATCAGTCCACGACTCCCAATAGGAGTCAGCACTGAAACGGCCACGAAGTCAAAAAGGCTTCACCCAATTGCTGCTGTCACCGCTGAAAATGCCAAGGCCCACCGGTCTCAAGTCGACCAACGGATAATCAGAGCCCTGGTAGCCGCTGGCCGGCAACAACATGTCCATATGGGCAGGCGACTTCTCCGCATATCCGGAAGGACCGCCAACAAGAATCCTGGTCTTGATCACACTGGTCCTTTTCACCCAGCTTGGAGGATCTTCATTCTTAGAGCACGTGGGGGAAAGGCTCATGATCGAGATAGTACGATCAAAAGTCGACCTGGTAACAACAATCCTCTCCTCACCATCAGCTGTGTAAAAGAACTGAAAATATCGTCTCTGGTATGTCATGTCGTCAGGGACTGCATCACCAAAGAAAAAGGTAGGCTTGGGCATCACCCTCTGATCGTCCATGACCCAAGGACGGTTGCTTACCATGATCTTATGGAACTCTTCACCCTTGAGAGTGATCAGTCGATGCCTCATCTCATCTCTATTGAGGGAGTCACACTCTTCTAGGTTTCTCTCCACATACTGGACCTTCTCCAAGGCCTGCTGAATGGTCGCATTGGAAGATCTAGCAGATCGATGAGGTACGTTGATAACAGGCTCCTTACCCATGTTCGTTCTGGAGGAACCACCTGCAAAGGTTGGAAAAGAAAAAGATGAATCATCAAAATGACAGAATTTTGCTAAAAGAAAATCTGGCGAAATTCTAGCATGGTTTCGGGGTAATTCTGAAGAAATGGAAAATACCCCGAAAGAAATAGGAAGCTTGAAGATGGGCTCAACATCGCTGCGAGCTCCAAAACTCCAAACTTTCAAAGCTTCACAATCTCCGTAAAATTAGGAAGGGCTCAACATTGCTGCGAGCTCCAAACTCCAAGATTTGTAAAGATTTCCAAGTATGCGCCATCATATCATGCTTCCAATTCAATTTACAAATATCATCAATAGAAAGTAAATTGTCATGCATTAGATGCTAGGAAGCTCTTGACAAAAGTTTGACCAATTCCAACCCAACATGGTCAAAACCAATCAAACTTTGTCTAAGCCAAAACTCATGTTGGCTTGACCTAGAAATCCTAGCCTTGTTTATTTGATGCATAAAAAAATGCATTAACATCTTGATTTGCATAAAACGCATTATCATGGTGAGCAAAAAAAATAAGAAAAAGAAACCTCCTCAAAAAAAAAAAAAAAAAAGAGAGAGAGGGAAAGCAAAAAAAAAAGAAGAAAAGAAAATCAAAACAAAAAAAAGGAGTTGGCCCACAGGCCGTGGCCCACAGCCACGTGGCCTTACGACCCGGTCCGTACGGATCTGTCCGTACGTCCCACAAAAAAAAGTGTGAAAAAAAAGAAACACGTAAAGGAAAAAAAATGTGTAAAAAAAAACAGAGAGAAACACGTGAAAAAAAAATAATAAAGAAAGAAGAAAAAAGAAAAGAAAAGAAGAACTTTTTGTACCATTTTATTTCTACAATGGAGTTTTCTTGGAATTGAAGACTTACTTGAAGCCATTGATGGAGAAAAAGAAGAAAAGCTTGAAGATCCTTGAAGAAGAAAAGCTCTTGGTCTTGAAGCACTCTTGAGATTTTTCCAAAAAAAAAATAATAAGAGCAAGAGATCCAATCTCCCCTTGCTTTTATAGAAGAGAGCAAGCCGAAGAAGGAAACAAGGAGAAAAGAAAGGAGGTAAGTGCTACAAATTAGCAATCTTCCCAAAAGAAAGAAATTAGAAGGAATCTTTCCCAAAAGAAAGATAGTTTGAGGGATTCTCTCCCCCAAAAGAAAGGGATTTTGAGATATTCTCTCCCAAAGAAAGATACTTTGAGATATTATCTCCCAAAATAAAGGGAACATGAGAGATTCTCTCCAAGTAGAGATATTTTTAGATATTCTCTATCCAAATGAGATATTTTTGGATATTCTTTACAAAAATAACACCACATAAGACTAAGCCATCTTAAAATATTAAGGTCTCATGGGTTAGCCCATATGAGTCAGGTTTGACCACCTAGGCACTAAAAGAGGCTTTTAGTCAAAGAAAAATCCCTTGTACCAAGAGCATAGGTTCCATGCCTCTTTTGAGTTGATTGGACCATGCAAAAAAAAAAAAAGTTTCAAGCCTCACGAGCTTCCAAAAATTCAAACCGTCCAGCCTCATATACCAAATTGAGCCAAAATCTTGAAATTGACATTCCACAAAAATCTAAACCATTCCAATGGACCCAAATAGTCCCAAAGAGTGACCAAAAACCAAATACTGACCCCCTAACTTGCCACATACAGCTTGTTAGGTCACATGGTCAAAACCAAAATCGACCCCCCAACTTGCCACATGCAGCTTGTTGGGTCACAAGGTCAAAACCAAACACGACCCCCTAACCTGTCACATACAGCTTGTTAGGTCACAAGGTCAAAAATAAAAACCCAAATCCAAATCCATCATGTCATTTTCAAGACTTTGCCTTGAGATGGTAGGTGATCCCTTTCACTACATGTCAAGTTTCAGGTCACTTCAACAACATTTGACCAGACTTTGACTCTCGGAAGCCAAATCAGGCCTCCCAGCGGCGAAGCTCTCCGGGAACATGGCTTCCAAATCAGAGCTAATGGATCGTCTCAAAATGACTCCAATAGGCTCCCTGTCAATTTTCAGGTCAATCGGACATCGGTTGACCATACATCAAATTGCGACATCTTCCCCACGACAGTTCAAGTCTACTGGCGACAGGACCCCACATAGCTTCAAAACTCAAACAAAAGCCTATGGTTGGTCTTATTTATCGCTCAGGAGGCTTTACCTCAAATTTCAGGTCATTCCAACATCGTTTGACCCAGTTTCGGTTTCTGATGGTAAATTGGCAGCTCTGCGCGACAAAGTCTTCAGCTTTCCCTGAAAATTGAAAACTTTACACCCCAATATGCAAGGATTCTCGTCAAGTTTTCTACAGGGAAATCAGGCCAATAAATGTACAAAAATATCAAGAAAAATACCGAAGAAAAAAGAATCGGAAAAGACGGAGAAAATGCCGAAAATCGGCAACCAAAAGTCCCCATGGTCGCCAGTGACCCTGGGTGCATGGTCGCCGGCGACCCTGCAAATCCGGGTCGCCGGATTTCCGCCGAAAGCCCATTTTTTGGGTCCTTTTTGCGTTTCGGGATTTAAGACCCCTGTGGTTTTCCAAAATTCTGACTTTTGAGGCACCAAATTCGTCGATCTTCGTCAACATCACGGATCTTTCCTCGAGAGTATCAAATCATCATTGATCACTTCGACATCACCAACCGGCCGACAAAGAAAGCACACTTTCTATCCGATCGATCGAGAAATCGACAGGACAAGTGGCACCGGTCCACTGTTAGCAATCAATATCTGAAGTTGCATGGTCATCCAATGTCGATCAGCATGAAGATCCATCGACGATCATCGTAAGAAGAATTCCAAAAGACACGGCACGGCCCGCGACTCTTCAACTGCCCTGGCGACCACTTAATGCTGTTAATTGACCCATTTATGGCAACTTATTGCGGTCATTAACTTGTTATTTCGGACGGCCCAATCAGAATCAAAGAAAAAGGAGTTACAAGTCCAAGCAATCATGGCATTTAAACCATGAAACTCCTCCCTTGATGGAGATTAAAGGCAATTAAAAGCCCGTAATTCTCCTCCGGCCAATCAGAAGCCAAAGAAAAGGCGTTACAAAATAAAGAAGTAAAACTTGTAACTCCTCCTATTATGTGGCTTTAATGCATTAAAAGCCCATTAACTCTCCTAAATGGCTACCAAAAGCCTGTAAATAGGAGAGCATTCCAAGAAGAAACGATCTCTGATATCTGGAAAATCCAGACGAACAAAGTCTAGAAAAACCCAAGAGAAAAAGAGAGAGAAAACTTTGCTGAAGTTCTGCATCGACCACCACTACAAGGTGACAGAAGTCCCTTGGGGGGCACCCCCCCAAGGCCTTTGTCTTCTCCTGCTGCCTCTAATGGCTTAGACATGGCTTTTCAGCCCGTCTACTTAACTTTTTATTGGACATAGGACCTCCTCTTTGTCTTTGTCCTCTAAAAATCTGAGGTTTAAGCCGAGCCAAGCGAATCAAGATGATCCTCTGTTCTCATTTGCATGGATGATGACGAGGTCCACACATGGCTTGCGACCGTCAATCAGAATGAGTCCCCCACAATCTCCTAAGAAGTTAGATCCTCATTTTCTTGCTTTTCATTGTATGTTGTATTGTTTAAAGAGACAAAAAAATCATAACTCTTGTCTTTCACTATTGATAAGAATTATAAATCGGCTATAAATGCCAAACACCGCCTTTTACGGCAAAAATCGTCTTTCACGGCAAAACAAATAAAATCGCCTTTTACGGCATTTCAAAAACCAATGTCTCTTTTCTTTATATGTGCAATGAAAACTTGAAATAAATTGATTTCCTTCTCTACTTGTGAAGGTGGATCCCCGGACCACCACTTACAATTCCAAGTAGAATAGAAAATCTGGCACACCCATACAAAAAAAAAAATGTCGATGCTCGCTTTGCCCTCTGCGCGCGAAAGGGTCGTACCCCACAGACTCTAACGTCAGCCGACCTCAGTAAACGCCGAGCAGCGAAAGCGCAGTCCATCAAAAATCTTGTCTGTCGTCTACTCTCATTCGTATTGCATATCTTGATGATTTATATATATTGCTTGCACACCGTCGTGTCTGATGATGCTACTCTTGGTGCATAGGAACCAAGCCCTTCTATCTCGAAGAGGAGATGACGGAGGAGATTCAGGCAGATAAGTCGGATGACCTCCTAGACTATAGTATGAACGACTTTGTATACCCGTACCGACTCCATACTTGAGTGCCTCATGCTTATTTTGGATAGATTCACCTTTGGGTCTTTTGATTATGTTTTTGGTTAGGCCCATGTTTTGTGTGGCCTTTCATTGTAATTAATACTTTTGTTTAACTGTTTCAACTTGAACTCTAGTTATATTATTTCCGTATTGCTCCTAACTATACATCTTGAGATACCACTTGTAGTTATGAAGCGTCCACTATTGTTTTATGTATTTGAGGAAATGTTTATACCTCACAGCGATCTTCGATCCATTTGGGACATGACTGGGGCCAAGTGTTATTATTATGTTGAAAAAATTTTAATTGACCCAAATCTCACGCATAACCCCAGTTTCACTTCCGGGGGCGTGACACAGGGTGTCCCCTTTGGAGTTGGTATGAGAGATGAGACAAGGGTGCAATTTTATTACTTCTTTCGCCAAACCTTGTCTGTTGAACCACGCAGCGATGTGTAGGGCCGTGTTCTTTTGGGGAGTTAGAGTGAGACTCAAGTCGAGTCGCTTGAACTTTTGGTGGTGGAGTCATTCGATTGTGTCGTCTGTCCTTCCAACTTGGTGGAACCGTTGTAAAGGTTTTCTCATGCACTGCCACACTTTCGATGTTAATATATGTCAGCACACGGAGGGGCAACCATTTCAATGCTTTTATCACGTATAGCACCCATTTCCATGCTAGTATCTCCACAAGGATGTGTATCCATTTTAGAACTGTTTGCGTTTTGTCGTTTTTTTTCGCAGCTTTGTGCATAAGGCCGTTCATGAAATCCATCCTCTCTCTTCTCTCACTGCTACGCATTGCATCAAGAAGCTTCCTCCACAGTGAAAACCCAACGATCCCTCCTTTAATTTCAAGCACAGATGCTGGAATGTTCCGACCCGAGGATTTGGATGCAGGAGGATTGAATTCAATCTTAAAGGGGATATTGACTGTGCAACTACCCTTGTACCTGACAATTGCCCCTGTTGGAGTTTAGATAAGAGAGCTGCTAATGCCACAACCCCTCCCTCCACTTCCTTTCTCTTTCTAAAATTTCTATTAAAACACCAAAACATATAGTTAAGTTTTACATTCCCAAAAGATAGCCAACAAAAGCTAATAACAAGGTTCCCAAAAAGAAAGCTGGTCAATTCCCAAAATGCCGTGCATCTCATAACCCATCCCGATGTCTAGATGACATCGTTGGGCTGCACTCTCGCCCAACAGGTGGCTCAATCGATGCCTCCTCAAGCTCCTACTCTGGGGCAACGTAACCTGGATCTGAGCACAAAAATCGAAGGGTCAGGGTCGCCGGCGACCATGGGGTTTTTCCCCCTTTGGTTGCCGATTTTCGGCCGTTTCGTCTGGTTTTTTTCGATTCGTTTTTCTTGTGTTTTTCCTTAAATTTTGCACATCTATTGCCCTAATTTTCCTGTAGAAAACTTTATGAGAATCCTTTCAATTTGGGGTGCAAAGTTTCCAATTTTCCGGGAAAGCCGAGGACTTTATCGTGCAGGGCTGCTAATTTGATGTCAGAAGTCGAAACTGGGTCAAATGATGTCGGAATGACCTGAAATTTCAGGTGAAGCCTCTTGAGCAATAAATAATACCAACCATAGGCTTTTGTCTTAGTTTTGAAGTCATGTGGGGTCCTGTCGCCAGTAGACTTGATTTTATCGCGAGGAAGATGTCGCGCTTTGATGTGGGGTCAACCGATGTCCGATTGGCGTGAATTTTGATAGGGAGCCTATTGGAGTCATTTTGAGATGATCCATTAGCTCCGATTTGGAAACCATGGTCCTGGGGAGCTTCGCCGCCTAGAGGCCTGATTTGGCTTCCGAAAATCAAAGTCTGGTCAAATGTTGTCGAAAAGACCTGAAACTTGACGTGTAGCCCTTTGTAAGCATTTTGAATCCACTCATATGCTCTGTCTGATGATTAATGGCCTCGGTGGTTCTTGCCGCCTAGAGGCTTGATTCTGCTGTTCGAAGGTTGATGTAGGGTCAAACGTTGTCGGTGGCCTGGAACTTGACGTGTAGCCTTTTGGAAGTATTTTAAGACCATCCACTGGCTCTGATCGAAGATTTGATGTATTCGACGCTGTCACCGACGGGAGCTCCTGTTTAGCTTGTGGAGGAGTGAAGTTAGGCCAAATGATTTTGAATTCACCTGAAACTTCATGTGTACTCCTCTCTCTTGGCAGTCTTGAAGGATCTTGCAGTTTTTGTTTGATTCGGACAAGATTTGATTTTTTTGGAAGTAGCATTGCCGATTTGTGGTAGGCTGCGGCTTCACGTAGCTTTCTTGAGCTTTGAAGAGGCAAATTGACATTTTTGGTGTCAACAAATGCCCCCTCGCGGTACAGCGACGAGTTGCTTAACTTTTGTAGTCGATGTACCTCGAAGAGAACCTTGAAGGAGAGTCTCTAACTTGACCAAGAGTCTTTGAGCAGTCTTCTATTGGTAGAGTAGCCATTTGAGTTTCCAGGGGAATTTTATGGTAGTGAAAGAGATCTCGTACCATCTCAAGGCAAAGTTTTGAAAATGACATCAGGGATGTGGATTTGAGTTTTTGTTTTTGACCTTATGACCTAACAAGTTGTATGTGGCAGGTTAGGGGGTCGGGTTGGTTTTGACCTTGCGACCCAACAAACTGTATGTGGCAAGTTGGGGGGTCGGTTTTGGTTTTGATCTTGTGATCTAGCAAGCTGTATGTGGCAAGTTAGGGGATCGGAATTTGGTTTTTGATTTTTTTGGCCTTGTGACCTAACAAGCTGTATGTGGCAGGTTAGGGGACCTGGATTTGGTTTTTTGTGAAATGTCAGTTTCAAGATTTTGGCTCAAATTGGTATATGAGGCTGGATGGTTTGATTTTTGGGAGCTCATGCGGCTTGGATTTTTTTTGTATGGTCCAATCAACTCAAAAGAGGCATGAAACCATTTTTGTACGCTCTTGGTAAGAGGGATTCTTCTTTGACTAAAAGCCTCTTACAGTGCCTAGGTGGTCAAACCTGGCTTTTAAGATGACTTAGATCTCATGTGGTGTCTTTCTTGTAAAGGATATCTAAAAAATATCTCATTTGGATAGAAAATATCTAAAAATATCTTTACTTGGAGAGAATCTCTCATGTTTCCTTTATTTTGGGAGAGAATATCTCAAGAATCCTTTCTTTTGGGAGAGAATATCTCAAATCTCTTATCTTTTGGGAGAAAATCTATCTAATTGCTTTCTTTTGGGAAAGAATCCCTCAAAGTATCTTTCTTTTGGGAAAGAAACTTCCTAATTTCTTTCTTTTGGCAAGATTGCTAATTTGTAGCACTTACCTCCTTTCTTTTCTCCTTGTTTCCTTCTTTGGTTTGCTCTCTTCTATAAAAGCTAGGGGAGATTGGATCTCTTGCTCTTATTGCTTTCTTTTGCAACAATCTCAAGAGGGCTTCAAGACTAAGAATTTCTCTTCTTCAAAGATCTTTAAGGTTTTCTTCTTCTTCACCATCAATGGCTTCAAGTAAGTCTTATTTTCCAAAAAAACCCCATTGTAGAAATAGGATGGTTAAAAAAAAAGAGTTCTTCTTTTTTTTTCTTTTTTTTTCTCTTTTTTCTTTTGTGGCCACTCGACCATTTTTTTTCTTTTTTTCTATGTTTTTGTGGCCACTTGACCATTTTGTTTTTGTCATTTTTATTTCCTCACAATGCGAATGATGTCTATATGCAAGACGATATGCACATGCATTTCTTGAGTGAATGATCTTAGGAAGATGAGGCTAAGGCTAAATGTTCAATCAAAATGAATTTTAATTGAACAAAATTTGATTTTGACCAAATTTGTGTTGGAATTGGTCATTTTCGGAAAAGGCTTCCTAATTCCTAATGCATGAAGATTTATGTAAATGCATGACTTTTTGATGGAAAGGAATTGGATGGCATGGAATGACATACCTGAAAGGCTGCAGCCTTTGGAGGTCTGTAGGACGGCAGAAATGCATGGGCTTTTTATAGTGCTGAACACACTACTGCCATGATTTCTTATACTGAGTTGTCGACTTTCCGGACTGCTGGCTTCACGAAGTGGTTCGCGGAGAGCTTTTTGGCATACCGGAGACTTTCCAAGAAGGAGCTGGATATAAATTGTCTTATGAAAAAGGCATTGGGAAGTCGGATGGCGTCCGGCGAGAGGAAGTTTTGGCCTTCCTTTCTGGAGAGAAGCATAAGATAGGCTCTCTCAATGAGCAGGGCATCATCGGTTCTGAAGCTATCCGGAAGGTACCTGATGAGGCCTTAGAGCAACTAGAATAGGAGGAAGCTGAGCTTGACGCTTGGATGCATGCGGCATAGAGGCGAGCTTCCGTGGAGTCTACTGGCAAGAGCAGACTGTCTAGTGAGGAGTCAAGTAGGAAACCTGACTCTGACAGCGAGGCAGGTTCTTCTAGAAGACCAACCCATTGCAGCAAGAGGAAGAGGAGTCAGTGTCGCAAGGGACGGGATGAAGACTCTCTTGACGTGGAAGTCCCTCTTACTATCAATGAGGAGGTGCCAGGAAATGCTGACGAGCCTCCGGAAAAAAGGAACTGACAAGAAGAAACAGTCATTGAAGATATGATTCTTCCTCTTTCTCTTTCCGTTTCTTTTATAGAACTTTTCATATTCTGATTTGACTTCTCTCCTCCTCTCTTTTTTTAGCAGAGGATGAAGACTTGGTGATGGCTGAGGTCCCGACCAATGAGGTGGTGACGGATCCGGTTGTGGCACCTGAAGAAGAACCGAGGGACTCTGGAGTGATTTCAGAATCTCCAACTAGTATGACTTGTTTTGCATTTTTTTTGTCTGTGTAGTTGTTTGCTAACAATTTTTTTTATCAGCTGACTTGCCACAGGAGTCCGATGACTTTGAACCATCAATGGATGAAAATGTTGACGATGCTTCCATTGAGTTCATGGAGGAAGAGTGTATTCCGCCAGCGGTCGAAGAATGTACTTTGTAGTGATAACCCTGATAATGATTTTTTTTAACAGGATCATATTCATATCTTTTGTGTTTCATTGGCCGGTTATGAAGTGACAGAAGAGATTCCATTCCTTTTTTCAGAACCAGAGCAAGGGGTACCAGAGGTTGATCCGGAGGTAGGGACTTCTACAACCAGTTCTGACACGGCAGAGGTGAGAACTCGTGATGAGATTCCTTCCCCAGTGGCTCCAATTGGAAAGAGTTCTTTTGTTACTCTTCCAATGGGGCATGACACGAGCAGCCGACCGACGGAGCGGGGCGAATCTTCATCTGGGCCATCTCTTCTATTTGCGAAGAAGGTGCTGGCGCGGGTTTTGAGTTCTTGGATCGAGACTCTCCTTTCTGGACAATTGGATGCTGGATTTGGCATGATCCAGCATGTGCAGGATGTTCTCGGTGATGCCAAAGAGGCTAATCTGGACGTCACAGGTGCCAGGGCGATCATTGATAGGATCATTGCACTAGGTGACAAGTAGTGTGAGACTATGACTTTCCTTGATGGTGACTTCTTCAAGGAGATGTTCCTGGATCCTGCTAATAAGGCTCAATCTGACATGGATGAGACTACACAGAGCATGAAGCAATTCGTCCAGGAGAGGAACTTAGAAGAGTTAGCCATCATCGGGCTGAGGCACAACATTACCATCCTTGATAGGGAGCTTGCCGAGGCTAGGCAACGTCTTAAGCATTTGGAGGCGCAAGTCTCGGCCAAGTGGGCTGCTATAACAGAGGCTCGCGACAGGGAGAGAGCTCTGATTCGCCAGGTTACAGATGCCGATCGAGTTCTCAAAGAGAGGACTCAAGAAAACAAACGATGGCGAACTGCTTGGGATAAGCTTCCCGATGTCGAAGAAGGGTTAAAGCATTCTCCAGCATCTCATGGCCAGTTCCTGAAGAAACGTCATTTTGGAAACTCTGACAGCTAAGGCCAAAAGTTTGCTCGAGGAGCTGAAACTTTGGCTGGAGGCCATTTCTGGCTAAGCTCCTGGTTTCTCATTTTTTGTAACAGAAACTCTTCTTTTCTTTTTTTGGTACCACATGTATTTTTTGGTACCCTTTTTCTTCTGTAGTGCTCGTGAACACTTTTTTTTTTGTATTCCCTACTTTCACTTAAATCTTATTTTGTGATGAAAGCAATTGCTAAATGGGAAATGATTATTTTGAAAATTTGATCAAAAGTTTGTCATTTTGTGAAAATCTTTTGTCAAATGATTGTTTTGGCATGGGAGCCGGATTTTTGTTTGTGGCATGAGAGCCAATTTTGGGTTTATGGCATGAGAACCAAAATTTTATTTTCGGTGCAAAGGCCAAGGTTTGTTTGTGGCATGAGAGCCGATTTTGGCATGAAAGCCGGATTTTGTGGCATTGATTGCTGGTTTGTGTGGCATTGACATTCGGTTTTGTGTCATTGATTTCCGGTTTGTGTGGCATTGAAAGCCGATTTTGTGGTATTGATAACCGGTTTGTGCAATTGATAGCCGATTTTGTGGCATTGATAATCGGGTTTTTTGAAAGCCAAGTTTTGGTTTGTTGGCGTGAAAGCCAGGTTTTGTTCTGTGGCATTGATAGTCGGTTTGTGGCATCTATAGCCGATTCCGGTAGCGTTTATAGCAGGTTTTAGCATGAGAGCCAGGTTTTTGGTTTTCAAAATGCAAGTATCGACTAAAAGTCGCCTCTTTGCTGAATGATTTTGCAAGTATCGATGGAATGTTGCCTCCTTGTCATTCGATTGCGAGTATCGATGGAATGTCGCATCCTCACGGATTTAGGTGCAAGTATCGATGGAATGTCGCTTCCTTGCTTTTCAAAAATTTTATTTTGCGTGTACTAACATGATGTCGTTTCCCCACGATTTTTGAAATTTGTGGTTTTCTTGAACCTTTGTGGATATCAACTGAAATGTTGCATCTCCACGATTTTTTGGTTTTTTCGAATATTTGAAATTTGGGTTGTGGGTATCAACTGAAATGTTGCATCTCCACAATTTTAGGTTTTAGCAAGTATCGATGAAATGTCGCTTCCTTGCGATTTTAGAAGTGTCGAACGTGGTTTGCATTCTTCCGATTTTTGGGTTGTGCTAGTATCGACTAAGCGTCGCTTCCCCGCAGTTTTTTGAAAAACCATTTTTTGTTTAAAAGACACGAGGGTCATAAGATTTGACCTAAAAGCATTTTGGCCGTAAAAGGCAGGGTGGACTGGGGTGGAAACCCATGAATCCAGATTTTATTTCAAACCATGAATTTTGGGTTCAAGGATCGAAAGTTTTGGTTAAGTCAGGGAGAGGCTCCTAAACTTGGATTTTTTCTAACAATGAAACGATGAAAGTAAGCATTGTTTTGAGTTTCTAGAAGTTTCAACATTTGATATGAAAATTCTAAAAAGAGTGGGTTTGACGAGCGAGTACCTGGAAATAGGCTTTGGCCGTACAGGCATTGCTCTTACCCAGTTGGGTAAGTTTTCAAGGGTAGTACCGCTTTAAGAACTTGTCGTTGATGGGCAGCATACATTTGTCACCCTCCATGTTTAGGAGAGCGTATGCGCCGTTGGAGAAGACTTTGTCAATGACGTAGGATCCTTCCAATTTTGGCTCAAGTTTTCCTTTGGATTTGTGAGCAAAGACCATTGGTCTTTTTACCGCAAGAATCAAGTCACCCTTTTTTGTAGGCGCGTTGCCTGACCTTCTTGTCAAAAGATTCAACCATGCGTGCTTGGTAAAGTTTAATGCTTTGTCGAGCTTCGAGCCGTCTCTCGTCGAGATTGTCCAGCTCTTGGAGTCGCAATTTGACATTGCTTTCTTGAGTCATGTCATTTTGCAAAAATACCCTTAGGGAAGGATGATGGACCGTGCTCCTGCTCGGTTCCTACCGAGGTCGGCGGATGTGGGAGTCCGTCGGGTTCGACCCCTTCGTAACCAGGGGGCAGGGGCGTGCATCAACATTTCTTTTTTTGTGTGGGTGTGCCAGATTTTCTATTTTACTTGGAATTGTAAGTGGTGGTCCGGAGATCAACCTTCGCAAGTAAAAAGGAAATCAACTTCTTTCAAGTTTTTCCATTGCACATATATTTAAGAAAAGAGACATTTTTCTTGGTTTGCCGTGAAAGGCGATTTTTTTGGCATTTATAGCCGATTTTGGCGTTTATAGCCGATTTTTTGGCGTTTATAGCCGATTTTGGCGTTTATAGCCGATTTACAATCCTTATCAATAATGAAAGACAAGAGTTGTGATTTTTGTCTCTTTTGAAAAAATACAAACTACAATGAAAAGCAAGAAAATGAGGATTTAACTTCTCAGGAGATTGTGGGGGACTCGTTTAGATTGACGGTCGCAAGCCATATGTGGGCTTCGCCATCATCCATGCAGATGAGAATAGAGGATGCTATTGATTTGCTTGGCTTGGCTATAACCTCAGGTTTTTAGAGGACAAAGACCAAAAGGAGGTCCTATGTCCAATAAAAAGCCGAGTAGACGAGCCGAAAAGCCACATCTAAGTCATTGGAGGCAGGAGGAGAAGGCAAGGACCTTGGGGGGGGGGGGTACCCCCCAAGGGACTTTTGTCACCTTGTAGCGGTGGCCGGTGTAGAACTTCCACAGAGTTTTCTCTCTTTTCCTTCTCTGAATTTCTGTGCTTCTGTCTGTGATTTTCGTTGTCTGTCCTTTCTTCTTGGAGAGCTCTCCTATTTATAGGCTTTTAAGTAGCCATTTAGGAGGGTTTATGAGCCTTGATTGTCATAAAGCTACATAAAGGGAGGAGTTACAAAATTGAATTCTTTATTTTGTAACTCCTTTTTCTTGGCTTCTGATTGGCCGGAGGAGATTGAGGGCATTTAATCGCCTTTAATCGCCATGATGGGAGGAGTTTCATGGGTTAAATGCCATGAGTCTCTTGACTTGTAACTCCCGGATGCTTGCTTCTGATTGGTCCGTCCAAAGAAATGGATTAATGACTGTAATAAAGCTAGTCAATTAATCGCATTAAGTGGTCGCCGAGCATCTGAAGAGTCGCGGGCCGTGCCGCGTCTTTTGGGATTCTTCTGTCAATGATCATCGATGGATCTTCATGTAGAACGACATCAGACGACCATGTAATTTCAGGTGTTTGTTGCCAACAGCGGGTCGGTGCCATCTGTCCTGTCGATTTTTCTCGATCGGTCGGGTAGAAAGCACACTTTTTTTTGGTTGACCGGGTGGCGATCAATATTGTTTTCGATACTCTTGATGATTGACCCGTGTTTTGGACGGATGTCA
This sequence comes from Litsea cubeba, assembly GCA_012931725.1. Classification (NCBI taxonomy): domain Eukaryota; kingdom Viridiplantae; phylum Streptophyta; class Magnoliopsida; order Laurales; family Lauraceae; genus Litsea; species Litsea cubeba. The sequence goes on from CM022953.1 coordinate 56,131,878, forward strand.
GAGGATTTGGTGTCTCAAAAGCATGAATTTGGAAAGTACCAGAGGCTGGGCGCTTCGAATCACGAAAAAAACGGCGAAAACCGGGGTTTCCGGGGCCTTCCCGGCGACCCCGGCTCCAAGGTCGCCGGCGACCCTGGGGGGTTTTCCCCTTTTTTGTCCCGGTTTTGTGTCCGTTTTTGCTGTTTTTCGATTCTTTTTTCTTCTGTATTTTTTCATGAAATTTTGATCATTTATTGGCCTGATTTCTTGTAGGGAAACTTGATGAGAATCCTTGCATTTATTTTGCAAAGTTTCCAATTTCCTGAGAAAGCCGAAGACTTTGTCGCGCAGAGCTGCCGATTTTCCGTCAGAAGCTGAAAACTAGGTCAAACGATGTCAGAATGACCTGAAATTTGGGTGTGAAGCCTGCTGAGCAATAAATAAGACCAATCATAGGCTTTTGTTTGAGTTTTGAAGCCGTTTGGGGTCCTATCACCAGTAGACTTGCTTTTGTCGCGATGAAGATGTCGCGGTTTGATGTGCGGTCAACTGATGTCCGATTGACTTGAAATTTGACAGGGAACCTATTGGAGTCATTTTAAGATGATCCATAGGCTCTGTCTTGGAAACCATGGTCCCGGAGGGCTTTGCCGCCGAGAGGCCTGATTTGGCTTCCGAGCGTCAAACTATGGTCAAATGTTGTCGAAATGACCTGAAATTTGACGTGTAGCCCTTTATAAGCATTTTGAAGCCGTCCATGTGCTCTATCTGATGAGTAATGGCCTCGGTGGTTCTCACCGCCGAGAGGCTTGATTTAGCTGTTCGAGGGTTGATATAGGGTCAAACGTTGTCGGTTTGACTCGGAACTTGACGTGGAGCCTTTTGGAAGTATTTTGAGACCATCCATCGGCTCTGATCGAAGATTTGGTGTCTCCGATGCTTTTGCCGCCGAGAGCTCCGTTTCAGCTGTCGGAGAAGCGAAGTTAGGCCAAATGATTTTGAAATGGCCCGAAACTTCTTGTGTACTCCTCTTTTGGCTGTCTTGAAGGATCTTGCATTTTTGCTTGATTCTGACTAGATTTGATTTTTTTGGAAGTAGCATTGCCTATTTATGGCAGGTTGCGACTTCATGTAGCTCTTTGGATCTTGAAGAGGCAAAGTGACATTTTTGGTGTCAACAAATGCCCCCTCGAGGTACAGCGACGAGTTGCTTAACTTTTGTAGTCGATGTGGCTCGAAGAGATTTTTGAAGGAGAGCCTGTGACTTGACCAAGAGTCTTTGAGCAGTCTTTCTTTTTGGTATTTGTAGCCTTTTGAGCTTCCAGGAGAATTTTATGGTAGTGAAAGGGATCACGTACCATCTCGAGGCAAAGTTTTGAAGATGACATCTGGGATGTGGATTTGGGTTTGACCTTGTGACCTAACAGGCTATATGTGGCAGGTTAGGGGGTCGGTTTGGTTTTGATCGTGGTGACCCAACAAGCTGTAATGTGGAAATGTTGGGGGATCAATTTTGGTTTTGATCTTGTGACCTAACAGGCTGTATTTGGCAGTTAGGGGATCAGGTTTGGTTTTTGGTTTTGGTCTTGTGACCTAATAGACTGTATGTGGCAAGTTAGGGGACCAGGATTTGGTTTGATTTTTGTGGACTGTCAATTTCAAGATTTTGGCTAATTTGGTATATGAGGCTGGATGTTTGATTTTTGGAAGCTACATGGGGCTTGGAATTCTCTTTGTATGGTTGAATCAACTCAAAAGAGGCATGGAACCATTTTTTGTATGCTCTTGGTAAGAGGGATTTCTCTTTGACTAAAAGCCCAATTTTTTTTTTTTTTTTTTGAAAGTGCCTAGGTGGTCAAACCTGGCTCATATGGGCTAACCCATGGGACCTTAAGCTTTTGAAATGGCTTAGATCTCATATGGTGTCATTTTTGTAAAGAATATCCAAAAATATCTCATTGGATAGAGAATATCTAAGAATATCTTTACTTGGAGAGAATCTCTCATATTCCCTTTATTTTGGGATAGGATATCTCAAGATATCTTTCTTTTGGGAAAGAATCCGTCATTGATTTCTTTTTGGGAGAAAATCCTTCAAGATATCTTTCTTTTGGGAAAGAATCTTTCTAATCTCTTTCTTTTGGTAAGGTTACTAATTAGTAACACTTACCTTTTTCTTCTTTCCTTCTTTGGTTTGCTCTCCTCTATAAAAGCAAGGAGGAGGTTGGATCTCTTGCTCTTATTACTTTCTTTTGCAATAATCTCAAGAGGGTTTTCAAGACCAAGAGTTCTTCTTCTTCAAGATCTTCAAGACTTTTTCTTCTTCTTCTCCATCAATGGCTTCAAGTAAGTCCCTTTTTCAAGAAAACTCCATGTAGATAAAAGTTCTTCTTTCTTTTTTTTTGTTTCTTTCTTTTCTCTTTTTTTTTTCACGTGTTTTCCTTTTTTTTTTTTCACACGTCCTTTTGTTTTATTTTCTTCTTTCTTTTTTTTTTTCATGTTGTTTTTTTTTTTTTTTTGTGGGCCGTACGGACAGATCCGTACGGATCTGGCCGTAATGGCCACAGTGGCCAGTGGGCCAGCCCCTTTTTTCTTCTTTTCTGTTTTTTTTTTTTTTTTTTTTTTTCCCTCCTTTTTTTTTGAGAAAGTTTCTTTTCTTTTTATTCTTTTGCTCATCATTATAATGCCCCCTTTTTCTTTTGGCAAACCTAGAGTTCATGCTGCATTCAATTGTAAATTTAATTTGTAGCATGATGTGATAGCATACCTGAAAGTTTTCGTAATTTTGGGAATTTGGAGCTCGCAGCGATGTTGAGCCCTTCCCTGATTTTGCGGAGACTTTGAGGTTTTGAAAGTTTGGAGTTTCGGAGCTCGCAAGCGATGTGAGCCCATCTTCAAGCTTTCTATTTCTTTCGGGATAGTTCATTTTCTTCGAAATTGCCCCGTCATCATGTCAGAATTTCGCCAGATTTTTTTTTTTAGCGAGATTCTGTCATTTTGATGTTTGATCTTTTTCTTTTCCATCCTTTTCAGGTGGTTCCTTCAGAACGAACAAGGGTAAAGAGCCTGCTACAAGCGTACCTCGTTGATATTCTAGATCTTCTAATCCGGCCGTTCAGCAGGCTTTTTGAGAAGGTCCAGTATGGTTGAGAGAAATCTGGAAGAGTTGCGACTCCTTCAACAGAGATGAGATGAGGTAGCGACTGATCGCTCTCAAGGAAGAGGGATTCTATAAGATCATGGTAAGCAGTCGTCGATGGGTGATGGAAGATCAGAACGTTTTGCCCAAGCCTACCTTCTTCTTTGGTGATGCAGTCCCTGATGACATGACGTACCAGAGGAGATGTTTTCAGTTTTCTTTCACAGCAGATGGTGAGTAAGAAGACTGTTGCTACCCGGTCGACGTTTGATCACACCGTCTCGATTCTGAGCCTTGCCCCTACGTGCCCTAAGAGGGAAGATCCTCCAAGCTGGGGTGAGAAGGACAAATGTAATCAAGACCGGGGTTTTTTGTTGGCGGTTCTCCTGGATATACGGAGAGGGTCGCCTGTTGATATGGACCTGTTGATGCCATCCAGCGGCTACCAGTGGCTCTGATTATCCGTCGGTTGATTTGAGACCGGTGGGCCTTGGTATTTTCAGCGGTGACGGCAGCAATTGGATCAAGCCTTTTCGACTTCAAGGGCCGTTTCAATGCTGACTCCGAGTGGAAGTCGTGGACTGATCGCGTCCTGCTGATTTGTTGGCGCCGTTTTGAAGGAAGCCGGGATTTTTTGATGTGGTCCGCGCTTTTTAGGGAGGACCGTGATCTTTTCCGACGAGGCCTTCATGGCTATGCTGGAGTCATTTCTCCCCCAAACCAATACCTTCGTTGTGACGAATGGTGAGATTGGTTTTTCTTTGAAGGAGCTGAGCGCCATTACTGGATTGCCTATCCTTGGAAAACTCTATGAGGAGTTTATTGCCGATTGACAGCGTCCTTGAGGGGCAGTCTGAGGAGTTCAGGCTTCTATACTTTCAGCTTGTCACCTTCTATGATTTTTTGAAGGAGAAGGAGGGTTTGAAAGTTAGATCCAGCAGTTGGAAGAGTTTTAGCTCTTCATTCCCCAATTTTTCTGATAGCAGGGAGTCTTCTGATAGCGTGACCCGAGAAGCCGGAGCTCAGGATCCAAGTTCAAAGAAGATCTTGGCCATGCAAGAAGAGTTGAGAGATTTCTGTGCAAGTACAAACGCCATATGTCCTGACATTGCATTGCGGAGAGATCTCGCTGTTTACCTCACTTATTGGCTTGGTGAGGCTGTTTTTGCTGGAGGAGATGGAACGCACATCAGGCCGCATTGTATTTTTCCGGCTTGTCAGATGGCGTTTGGAGAGCAGCTTGCTTTGGTGCCAGCTCTTTACTCCTACCTGTGTACCGAACTGCAGGCTGCTGCTTTTTTGGTTCGGCTTGGGCTTCCCATGAATAGGGTATTTTCAGCCCACATCTTTTATTCGTGGTACGTGTACCACTATCCTGGCTTCCACCGGCTGGGTGCTACACAGGATGATGATCCTCTGATGATTCGACTGGCTAAGGGCAAAGCCGTGTCCGAATCACTTTTGTTTGCCCGCATGAGGATCCGACGGTTAAGGGACGTCGAGATGGGGCAGTCTTCAGTGAAGCTTTCTCCGGAGTTGCGGAAGAAGGCTTTTGATTTTGGTGCCTCCCGAGACTCTACCAGGGTGGGGTCGGGAAGGCATTATTCCTTGACGAATGCAGAGAGAGAGTGGCTTTTCAGCATACGTGTCGGCACGATGGTGTACCGTAGACATCTTTTCATTGACATCCAGCCGTATGTACCCTCTCGCTTTGCTTTGGCAGCTGGGCTTTTCTCAAGGCGTTGTTGGAGCGCCTTCAAAGCATGGTGAAGCGCTTTGGAGGCTTACAGGACGGGAGAAATGCATGGGCTTTCTATAGTGCTGAAGACACTACAGCCATGATTTCTTATCCTGTGTTGCTGACTTCCCGGACTGCCGGCTTTGCGAAGTGGTTCGCGGAGAGATTTTCGGCATATCGGGGGCTTTCCAAGAAGGAGCTGGATGTGAAGCTGACATCTGGAAAGGGCCTTGGAAAGTCGGATGGCGTCCGGCGAGAGGAAGTTTGGGCCTTCCTTTCTGGAGAGAAGCACAAGATAGACTTTCTCGGTGACCAGGGTGTCATTGGTTCTGAAGCAGTTCGAGAAATACCTGATGAGGCTTTAGAGCAGCTAGAACAGGAGGAAGCCGAACTTGGCGCTTGGATGCAAGCGGCACAGAGGCAAGCTTCCATGGAGTCTACTGGCAAGAGTAGACCATCCAGTGAGGAGTCAAGTGGGAAACCTGACTCTGACAGTGGGGCAGGTTCCTCTAAGAAGCGAGCCCGTCGGGGTAAGAGGGGGAGGAGTCATCATCGCAGCAAGGGGCAGCATGAGGACTCTCCTGACTTGGAAGTTCCTTTTACTATCAATGAGGATGTGCCAATGGATGTTGACGAGCCTCCAGAGAAGAGAAGCCGAGAAGAAGAGACCGTTGGTGAAGGTATGATTGTTCCCTTTTTCTCTTTTCATTTGTTTTCATGGGATTTTTCCATGTTCTGATTTGCTTCTTGTTTCTGCTTTTCTTTTTTTTTTTAGCAGAGGAAGACTTGATGATGCCTGAGGTTCCAGTCGATGTGGTGGTGACGGATCCTGTCGAGGCACCTGAAGAAGAACCGAGGGACTCTGGAGTGATTCCAGAGTCTCCAATTGGTATGACTTCTCTTTTTTTTTGTCTGTGACTTGGTTTGCTAACACATTTCTTGTCAGCTGACTTGCCACAGGATTCCGATGACTTTGAACCATCGATGGACGCAAATGTTGATGATGCTTCCGATGAGTTCATGGAGGAAGAAAGTGTTCCGCCAGTCGTCGAAGAAGGTATTTTGTAGTTATAACCTTGATAATGATTTTCAAACAGGATTATATTCATACCTTTTTGTGTTTCTTTTGGCAGGTTTTGAAGTGACAGAGGAGGATCCGTCGCTTCCAGAGCAAGGGATGCCAGAGGTTAATCCAGAGGTAGAGACTCCTGGGACCAGTTCTGACAATGTTGAGGAGATTCCTCGTGCTGAGATTCCTTCCCGAGCAGGAGCAGCTTCAGCTGGAAAGAGTTCTTTTGTTACTCTTCCAACAGATGATGATATGAGCAGCCGACCAACGGAGTTGGGCGAATCTTCAGCTGGGCCATCTCTTCTTTTTTGCGAAGAAGGTGGTGGTGCGGGTTCTGAGCTCTTGGATTGAGACTCTGCTTTCTGGGCACTTAGATGCCGGATTTAGGATGATCCAGCATGTGCGTGAGATTCTCGGTGATGCCGAAGAAGCTGGTCTGGATGTCACAAGTGCCAGGGCGATCGTTGATAGGATCATTGAGCTGGGTGACAAGTGGTTTGAGACCATGGGTTTTCCTGACGATCAGTTCTTCAAGGAGATGTTCTTGGACCCTGCGGATAAGGCTCAATCTAACCTGGATGAGGCTACAGAAAGCAGGAAGCAGGCAGTCCGAGAGAGGAACTTAGAAGAGCTAACCATCATTGGGCTGACACATGACCTTAACATCCTTGATAGGGAGGTCGATGAGGCCAGGAAATGTCTTAAGCAATTGCAGGCACAAGTCGCTGCCAAGTGGACTGAAATAACAGAGGCTCGTGAAAGGGAGACTGCTCTGATTCACCGAGTTTGCGGATGCCAATTGAGTTCTCAAAAGGAAGTCTGATGAGAACAAACAATGGAAAACCGCTCGAGGGAAGCTTCCCAGTGCGAAAGAAGGGTTACAGCCCACCCCAGCATCTCATGGCAGGTTCCTGAAGAAGCGTGCCTTGGAATCCTTGACGAATGAGGCCAAAAGCTTGCTTAAGGAGCTGAACTCTTGGCTGGAGACCATTTTTGATTGAGCTCCTGTATTATTTTTTTTACAGAAACCATTCTTCTCTCTTTTTTGGTACCACTTGTATTTTTTTGGTACTTTTTTTTTGTAGTGCTTGTGAACACTTTCTCTTTTTTTTTTTGGTACCACATGTATTTTTTTTTTGGTACTCTTTTTTTTTTTAGTGCTTGTGAACACTTGTTTTTTTGTTATCCCTACGCTCACTTGAATCTTTTTGTGATAAAAGTAATTGCCAAATGAGATGTCCCTCTTTTTTTGTTATCCCTACGCTCACTTGAATCTTTTTGTGATAAAAGTAATTGCTAAATGGGATTGATCAAAAGGTTGTCATTTTGTGAAAATCTTTTGTCAAATGATTGTTTTGGCATGGAAGCCAGGTTTTTGTTTGTGGCATGGAAGCCAATTTTGGCATGAGAGCCAGCTTTTCTTGTGGCTTTGATAGCCGAGTTTTTTTTTTGTGGCATCTATAGCCAGTTTTGGTGGCATGTGATAGCCGGTTTGTTTTGTGGCATCTATAGCCGGTTTTTTTTTTAAATCCAAGTTTTTTTGTTGTGACATTGATAGCCGGTTTTGTTTTGGTGGCATTTATAGCCAGTTTGGTGGTGGCATTGATAGCCTGTTTTGATGGCATTTATAGCCGGTTTGTGGCATTTATAGCCTGTTTTGATGGCATTGATAGCCGGTTGGTGGCATTTATAGCCTGTTTTGATGGCATTGATAGCCGGTTTGTGGCATTGATAGCCGGTTTTGGTTTTCAAAAAATGGAAGTATCGACTAAAAGTCGCCTCCCCTGCTGAATGTTCTTACAAGTATCGATGGAATATCGCATCCTTGCTCATTCGGTTGCGAGTATCCGATGGAATGTCGCATCCTCGCGGATTTGGGTGGCAAGTATCGATGGAATGTCGCATCCTTGCTTTTCAAAAATTCTGGTTTTTGACGGGTCCTAGGACTTGAGGTCGTTTTCCCCACGATTTTTTAAAATTGTGTTTTTTCCTCGAACCTTTTGGGTGTATGGATATCACTGAATGTTGCGTCTCATGGGTTTTTTAGGTTTTTTTCGAACCTTTGAAATTTGAGGTGTGGATATCAACTGAAATGTTGCGTCTCCACAGTTTTGGATTTGCCAAGTATCGACGAATGTCACTTCCTGCAGATTTTGGAAGTGTCGAACTGGTTCATATGCTTCCGATTTGTGCGAGTATCGACTAAGCGTCGCTTTCCTCGCGGTTTTTTTGAAAAACCATTTTTTTTTGTTTAAAGACACGAGGGTCATAGTTTTGACCTAAACCATTTTGGCGGGTAAAAGGCAGGGTGGAATAGGGTGGAAATCCCTGAATCCGGATTTTCTTTCAAACCATGAATTTTGGGTTCAAGGGTTGAAAATTTTGGTCAAGTTAGGGAAATGTTCCTAAACTTGGATATTTTTTTTTTTTGAACAATGAAACGATGAAAGTAAGCATTATTTTAAATTTCTAGAAATTTCAACATTTGATATGAAAATTCTAAAAAAAAGGGTGGGTTTAGCGAGCGTGTACCTGGAAACCAGTTTTGGCCGTACAGGCATTGCTCTTACCCAGTTGGGTAAGTCTTCAAGGGTAGTACCGCTTTAAGAACTTGCCGTTGATGGGCAGTATACATCTGTCACCTTCCATGTTTAGGAGTGCGTATGCGCCGTTGGAGAAAACCTTGTTGATGACGTAGGGTCCCTCCCATTTTGGCTCAAATTTGCCTTTGGACTTGTGAGCGAAGACCAGTGGTCTTTTTAACCGCAAGAACCAAGTCACTCTTTTGTAGGCGCGTTGCCTGACCTTTTTATTGAAAGATCCTGCCATGCGTGCTTGGTAAAGTTTAATGCTTTATTGAGCTTCGAGCCATCTCTCATCGAGATTGTCCAGCTCATGGAGTCGCAATTTGACATTGCTTTCTTGGGTCATGTCATTTTGCAAGGATACCCTCAAGGAAGGAATTTGTACTTCCAAAGGTACGACAGCTTCGCATCCATAGACCAAGGAGAATGGTGTGCTATGGGTTGGTCCTCGAACGGTGGTTCGATAGGCCACAAAGCTTCAGACATTTTGTCGCTCCAGTCTCTTTTGTGACTACAGACCATTTTTTTGAGGATTTTGCAGAGTGTCTTGTTGAAGCTTCTGCTAACCCGTTTGCTGCCGGATTGTATGGAGTCGAAGGACAGCTTTGGATTTTGTATTTGTCGCAGAACCTGTAGAAATCGATGATCCCGGAATTGTGGTCCGTTATCATGGACGAATCTTTTGGGTATGCCGAAACGACAAATGATGTTGGTGCGCAGGAAGTGAAGGACTGATGAGGTCTTCATTTCGTTAAACGCAAATGCTTCTGACCACTTGGAGAAATAATCCGTAGCGGCGAAGATGAGCGATGACCTTGCTCGAAGGGGGAGAATAGGACCTATGATGTCCATACCTGTTGACACCAAAAATGTCACTTTGCCTCTTCAAGATCCAAAGAGCTACATGAAGTCGCAACCTGCCATAAATAGGCAATGCTACTTCCAAAAATCAAATCTTGTCAGAATCAAACAAAAACTGCAAGATCCTTCAAGACAGCCAAAAGAGGAGTACACAAGAAGTTTCGGGCCATTTCAAAATCATTTGGCCTAACTTCGCTTCTCCGACAGCCGAAAAGGAGCTCTCGGCGGCAAAAGCATCGGAGACACCAAATCTTCGATCAGAGCCGATGGATGGTCTCAAAATACATCCAAAAGGCTCCACGTCAAGTTCGAGTCAAACCGACAACGTTTGACCCTACATCAACCCTCGAACAGCTAAATCAAGCCTCTCGGCGGCGAGAACCACCGAGGCCATTACTCATCAGATAGAGCACATGGATGGCTTCAAAATGCTTATAAAGGGCTACACGTCAAATTTCAGGTCATTTCCAAACATTTGACCATAGTTTGACGCTCGGAAGCCAAATCAGGCCTCTCGGCGGTAAAAGCTCTCCGGGACCATGGTTTCCAAGACAGAGCCTATGGATCATCTTAAAATGACTCCAATAGGTTCCCTGTCAAATTTCAAATCAATCGGACATCGGTTGACCGCACATCAAACCGCGACATCTTCATCGCGATAAAAGCAAGTCTACTGGTGATAAGACCCCAAACGGCTTCAAAACTCAAACAAAAGCCTATGGTTGGTCTTATTTATTGCTCAGCAGGCTTCACACCAAATTTCAGGTCATTCCGACATCGTTTGACCCAGTTTCAGCTTCTGACGGAAAATCGGCAGCTCTGCGCGACAAAGTCTTCGGCTTTCTCAGGAAATTGGAAACTTTGCAAAATAAAATGCAAGGATTCTCATCAGGTTTCCTACAAAGAAATCAGGCCAATAAATGGTCAAAATGTCAAGGAAAAGTATAGGAGAAAAAAGAATCGAAAAACAGCAAAAACGGACACAAAATGGGACACAAAGGGGGAAAACCCCCCAGGGTCGCCGGCGACCTTGGAGCCCGGGGTCGCCGGGAAGGCCCCGGAAACCCCGGTTTTCGCCGTTTTTTCGTGATTCGAAGCGCCCAGCCTCTGGTACTTTCCAAAATTCATGCTTTTGAGACACCAAATCCTTTGACATCCGTCCAAAACACGGGTCAATCATCAAGAGTATCGAAAACAATATTGATCGCCACCCGGTCAACCAAAAAAAGTGTGCTTTCTACCCGACCGATCGAGAAATCGACAGGACAGATGGCACCGACCCGCTGTTGGCAACAAACACCTGAAATTACATGGTCGTTTGATGTCGATCTAACATGAAGATCCATCGATGATCATCGACAGAAGAATCCCAAAAGACGCGGCACGGCCCGCGACTCTTCAGTTGCTCGGCGACCACTTAATGCGATTAATTGACTAGCTTTATTACAGTCATTAATCCATTTCTTTGGACGGACCAATCAGAAGCAAGCATCCGGGAGTTACAAGTCAAGAGATTCATGGCATTTAACCCATGAAACTCCTCCCAGCATGGCGATTAAAGGCGATTAAATGCCCTCAATCTCCTCCGGCCAATCAGAAGCCAAGAAAAAGGAGTTACAAATAAAGAATTCAATTTTGTAACTCCTCCCTTTATGTAGCTTTATGACAATCAAGGCTCATAAACCCTCCTAAATGGCTACCTAAAAGCCTATAAATAGGAGAGCTCTCCAAGAAGAAAGGACGGAGACAGACAGAAAACGAATCACAGACAGAAGCACAGAAATTCAGAGAAGGAAAAGAGAGAAAACTCTGCGGAAGTTCTACACCGGCCACCGCTACAAGGTGACAAAAGTCCCTTGGGGGGTACCCCCCAAGGTCCTTGCCTTCTCCTCCTGCCTCCAATGGCTTAGATGTGGCTTTTCAGCCCGTCTACTCGGCTTTTTATTGGACATAGGACCTCCTTTTGGTCTTTGTCCTCTAAAAACCTGAGGTTATAGCCAAGCCAAGCGAATCAATAGCATCCTCTGTTCTCATCTGCATGGATGATGGCGAAGCCCACATATGGCTTGCGACCGTCAATCTAACCGAGTCCCCCACAATCTCCTGAGAAGTTAGATCCTCCTTTTCTTGCTTTTCATTGTAGTTTGTATTTTTTCAAAAGAGACAAAAATCACAACTCTTGTCTTTCATTATTGATAAGGATTGTAAATCGGCTATAAACGCCAAAATCGGCTATAAACGCCAAAAATCGGCTATAAACGCCAAAATCGGCTATAAATGCCAAAAAAAATCGCCTTTCACGGCAAACCAAGAAAAATGTCTCTTTTCTTAAATATATGTGCAATGGAAAACTTGAAAGAAGTTGATTTCCTTTTTACTTGCGAAGGTTGATCTCCGGATCACCACTTGCAATTCCAAGTAAAAATAGAAAATCTGGCACACCCACAAAAAAAAGAAATGTTGATGCACGCCCCTGCCCCCTGGTTACGAAAGGGTCGGACCCGACGGATCCCACGTCCGCCGACCTCGGTAGGAACGAGCAGGAGCGCGGTCCATCAAGCTGGCTCCACCCGGTGGGACTCGTTTATTTGAGAACACGATGCTAAAAATGAAATATTTGCATATCATATATTTTGCTCTATGTTGGTGGCCTATGTTGGATTCCGCAAAAAAAAAATGAGATGAGATTTTTTGTTTGGAAATTTCTAATTCTTTTGAATTTATTTCCAATCTTTCTCTTTAAAAAAAAAAATAAAAAAAATCAGATTTTTTCAGTTTGGATTCAAATTGAGAAACTTTGATCCTTTCCCTTCTGGGCACTGGCGCTCACAGAAATCGCTGAGACCGTGTTCGGATCGGGGATTGGGGCCATCGTTTCTCTTCGATGAGTTCATTAAAGATCTAAAAAAAAAATGTAAAAAAAAATATATATTTTTAGATTTCTCATTTTGGATTCAAAATTGAGAAACCTTGATCCGTTCCTATCGTTCATCGCGCTTGCAGAAATGTTGAGCCTGTTCGACTAAGGTTTTGGGCCATCGTTTCTCTTCGATGAGTTCATAAAAATAAAAAATATATATAATATATATAAAATAAAAAAGACATAGACCACTAAGGTTAAACTAACTGTGTTCTTTGATCATGGTTGATTCAAAGAAAAGCCTTGTCCAGAGTGTGGAGACAGCTTGACTGTTCTAGGCAAGGGTCCTCAAACGGGTTCATTAAGTAATCCTACCCTTACCTGGGGCAATTCTATCAATCAAGATTTCATAAGACCGGGTTAGGAGGCCTATGTGTACTCTCTCGTCTTTTAAATAAATTTAAAAATATATATATATAATAAATTTTTTTTAAAAATAAAAATTTAAAAAAAAAAAATTTAAAAAAATTCTTAAAATAAAAAAAAATAAAAAAAAAAAAAAATAAAAATAAAAAAAAAAGATTTAAAAAAAAAATCTTCAAAATCTTCAAAAAAAAAAAAAAAACTTCCGTCATTTTGGGTTTAGATTGGAGAAATCTTGGTCTTCTCCTTTCTGAGCACTGGCGCTCGCGGAAATCGCTGAGCCCGTGTTCAGATTGGAGTGCCTTTTGCTCTCTTTGATGAACCCGATATTGGCCTTTCAAAAAAAAAACTCGTCATTTTTAGATTCAGATCCGAGAAATTATGGTTCATTTCTTTCTGAGCACTGGCGCTCGCGGAAATCGCTGAGCCCGTGTTTAGATCGGAATACCATCGGCTCTCTTTGATGAATCCAATTTTGACCTTTCAAAACAGAGAATCTCATCTCATAGATGCGGTCTCAAAACATTTGTGTCTAGCGGTACTAGTACGCCCTTTCAGGGTCTACTGTATTGCGACCGGCACATCTGTAACTCCAACTTTATATTCTTCTTACCTCGAGCAAGCTCTGCTTCTCGATAAGTCGAATTTAAGTTCACAATTGCTTCTAGCAGTCACTGGGATGCCCATTCTGGGCTTACCATACCTACGATCAGAACAATTGTACCCTCTATGGCGTTTGCCTTCCTCATATTGCTTGGGTCATCTCCCTCGAGCAATTTGAAAAGACGAAACCATAGAACTTCCCATTTATGATCATTATATTCTTGTGATTACTAATGGATGTGGTCTTGTTTCAGAAATTTTTGAAAAAACTAACAATGACAGCTTCACTAACCATTACTTTCGATGAAAACAAGCACCAACTCATGCTTCAACAGAAGCAAACCTCGCGCACTTACAAGTGTCCCATCAGCTGCCGAAGCGTCAACTCCCTCGGCAACTCTCTGAACTCCGGGTCGACCTCGACTCCCCGGACTATCGTCTTTGGGACGTTGGGACCATTCCCACTTCCTGAGGAACAAATTGCTCCCTCCAAGAAGCAAAAACTCGCCTCTCAACGTGTCACTGCTATGACACCAAAGGCGAGCACCAGAAGGCCTGAAGCCCGTGGCACCCCCACGAAGCCTCGACCTGCAAGCAACCAGGTCTATCCCAAGACTTGGTCCCCAAGACCTTCACCAAAGCAAAGAAGGTCCCAAACATCCACTAAGCCAGCATTCCTGGCCCCATTCAAGGAGAACCAGTTCTATCCTCTTGCCTACATGAAAGAGGAGAGACCCATCTCCAACCTGACTTCCAAGTCATCCCAGCATGAGCTGGCTTGTTCCTACAAGCCCAAAATCAAGTCATGCATCACAAGGCCTCTACAAGCACCTGCTAAGGCCTACAAACCTGCAGTTCGACCCTTCATCTCTACGGGGGCCGAACTCCAAAAATTCAAAGCTTCGCTGCAACAGGCGAAGGATAGGGTTCGCATCCTGTCCTTGCCCAGCTGCAAAGAAGACAGGCTCGGCTGCTGCGCCCGAGGGAGCACATCCTTCATCGTCAAAGCCGAGCCAGAGCTGACCGAAGCTCAAATTGCTTGTCGCATACGCCGCCGTGCGTCGTATAGACAAATGAGACTAGAGAAGCAAAGGACCCAGCCTCCTACACTTCAAGTCTCTCCCAAATGGGTCGAAAAAGAAATACCCAACCAAGTTGCTGCCGTCCATATGGTTGGAAAAACCAGAAGGCGCCAAAAATCAGCAACAAAAATCTATGTCCGACGTCTGATGACCCGCAGCGTCTCAAGGACAAGAAGACATTCAGAAGAATCCCCTGCTCCTTCAAGCAAAGGACAGCAGAGTGGTCCTTCCTCAAGCTCTTCTTCAAAAAGAATGAGCCCCAGCTCAGTCACCAGGACAGTTTCTTCGTTCGAATCACGAAGGATGAATGTCTTGGCTATAAATTCTGAGCCACCACCCTGCAATCCACCTCCAGAAGATGCGATCACCCACATCCAGCAGTTGGAACAGGGCCAGCAGAGGATTGAAACTCTGATGGAAAACCTTCTTCTCGCCTTCCAAAATCAGGCGAACAATGAACCTCCTCCGAATCATCAAGACGACGAGGTAAATAGAGAAGAAAATGAGTCACGCGCCCTTACCAAAAAGGACGTAGACAGTATCCTCGCCAAAGCAAAAGAAGGGGATATACTCAAGGAACATGGGATCAAGCCACCATATCCCTTATGGATGGACTCGGTCCCGTTCCCCACCAAATTCAAGCATCCTACTCTCCAAACATATACGGGGAAAGGATTAGCCAGACAGCACGTCATCCACTTCAAGATCCTGACGGGAGCTATCGCGGATCAAGATGCACTCAAGATCTGCCTCTTTGCAAGTACCCTAAAAGGTACGGCCTTGGATTGGTACTCCACTCTGCCGGAGGACTCAATCCAAAACCGGGCCATGCTAGAGACACGCTTCCTGACTCACTTCAAAGGTGAGGATCACCCCGCTACTATGGCTCAGCTGTGCAGCCTAAAACAGGGGGAGAATGAATCAACATATGACTTCATTCACAAGTGGAAAGCAATGGCATACAAATGCTCTAATGTATTGCCACAAGCGTCGCTAGTCGACATCTGCCGAAACAACATGAGAGCCAGAATCCGCTCCATGATCATCGGCAACAAATCAAAAAACCTGGGAGAACTCCTAGAAGCTTCCATGGAAGCTGAAACGGTGATTAAAGACCTCAACAGTCAGAAATCATCAAGAAAAGAGCCAACCGCCATTGCAACCTCTAAACCAAAGAAAAAAGAGGTCCTCAATGTGCAGACCAAGTCAACTAAAGAAAGCTGAAAACAAAGCTGCGGGTAAGAGACCTGAACTCTCAGATGCCTTCAAAGAACGAGTAGAGAAGAAATACCTGTTTGATGAAGACGTTGATGAAATCTTCGGGGCTCTTGTGGCAAACGGCAGCTCACCTTGCCTGAACCAAAAAGACCGGGTGATGTTAGCAAAACCAACGATCCTCGGTACTGTCCATACCACCAGATGATCTCGCATCCTCTCAATCAATGCTTCGTTGTGAGGGAGAAAATAGACGAGATGTGGAAAAACGGAGTCATCACCTTTGACAAAAACTATGGGTCTACCTCCGTCAACATGGTGACATGTGGACAAACATCAAAATCACCGAAGAAGAAGATCACTACTTCCTTCAAGGTGATAAACTCAATCCAAGCGTCCGAGGAACTGGTTCCTTACCCGACACCAGACGGACAACCGATATAGGTACATCCCGATCTCCTGGAAGATGAAAATTGGGAGGTCGTGAAAACAAAGCCTACAGCTCAACAGCGAAGGCAGGCTAGGAAACATCTCCTCAAGCTTAAATGGCAAGAGAAGACCCAGCCGAAACTAAAGGTCAAAGAAAAGGCAGAGGCTTCCTCTACCGCTTCACTGGAGGTAACAAAAACATCCCTTCCAGAGACTTCAAAGGGGGGTAAGGAAATTCACTCTTAGTGATTTCATGCCACCTCAATTCAAAGAAGCCATGCAGGAGGCATCATACTCTTGCAATTCGGTAGTTGGATTCTCCATTGATGGATACGAGTCTCGCGACACCGATGATGGATTCGAATCCAACTACACAGATGAGTGGGAGGAGTCCCTTGAAACAGGAGAATATCTCTCCGATGAGGAATGGGTTCCTGAGTCTCATCTTATGCCAGTAATCTGGTATAACCCCCTACAGCCACAAGGATCCTGGTCTGATGATGAAGAAGACCAAGAAGCTGTACAAGAAAATGCTGCTGACCCAGCACCTCTCATTACTCCAGTGGAAATCAACCATGTTGAGCCACAAGGAGTTGATGAAGAAGAAGATCCGGCTCCCATGCCCGATCTTGAAGAATATGCAAGGATCTTGCAGCGACTCGCTCTAGAACAAGAGCAAGAACGCGTCAACGAGCCTCCTTGCAATCCAGAGCCTGAAGTCACTGAAGATCACCAGGTACATCTTCCCTTGACTCCTGAAAATGGAGAAAATTACTGGATAGACGATCCTCTTACATCCGAGGATGAGTCTGACTCCGATCAGGCAACGTCTCCCGTCAGAGCTTCCTGTAATGTGATAATTCGGGATTATAGCTCTTCCGAAGCATCGTCTGATGAGAGCACTTACACTCCGGCGACGCCTAGCAATGTATCTTCTGAAGCCACCTCGTCTCACGTGACTTTCACTGAGATGACACCCTCTCAGGTTTCTTCTCCTGAGACTGTGACTTCAAAGTTCACACCCTTCCTGACTGAAGAATTCCCAGCCATTGATGCTTGGGACGATGAATTAGTCAACGAAGAAAGATTGCTGGATGCTGTTCAGGACTTGTTCCCGGAAAATGCTCCGTGCAACACGATCACTGAGGATGGCAACTCTGTTGCTGATTCATCCTCAGCAAATGAAAAATGACAGCCTCTTGATCCTGAAGACAATCTTCCAAACGAAGACCCTTCTCAAGAAGCTCTCGAAGTTGGTAGACGCACCCGCTCTGGCCGGGACTACCACAAAAATTACAACCAATCTTCCTTTACATATGTAAATCCTTCGGGAAAAGATGTTGTAAGCGCCCCTAGTGGCAACAATGATGAACATGCAGGCCCTAAGGAGGCTTTCAAGTATGACTTGATTTAACACTTCAAGCACATACCTGCACGTCTGCACATCCTAGATTTGTTGCGAATGTCTCCGCACACTCGTGATAATCTCATTTCGGAATTACAAAAGCTGAATGAGGATGTCGACAAACATGCCCCGCAAGTCCTCCAAATTGAAATGGATTACCGGGTCAAAAACTCAGAAGCCTCCTCAAAGGGAGAAAAGAAGAAAACTGAGGGATCATGCATTGAATGCCTCTCGGTTAAAAAAGCAGCCAGTGCAACCATCGCCTTCACAAAGGACGACCTCCTACTTGGAGAAACCAGGCAGAACCGACCCCTGTACTTCACAGGGTATATTAAGGAAATGCCTATGCACAGAGTTCAGATCGACCCAGGTTCTGCACTCAACCTCATCTCCACATCGGCTCTTGAAGAGTTGGGCATCCCACCCAGCAAACTGAGCCACACATCTGTATCTATCTTTGGATATGATGGGAGTACTCAAAGGCCTATCGGTAAAATCAGGTTCAAGTTGCAGATCGATGATCTTATCTCTGAGGTCACAGTGTATGCAATAAAGACCCCTTCATGCTACAACATCCTTCTCGGACGCCCTTGGATCCATGAGAATGGTGTTGTCCCTTCAACTCTACATCAATGCATCAAGTTTGTTGGCGACGACGGCATGATACATTGAGTCTTTGCGGACAGAAAACCCTTCGAAGCTAAAGAAGTCCACTTCGCAGACTCACAGATGTATGAAGGTGAAAAAGAAGAAGAGGAGAAGCACACAGCATCCTTTGCCGAAAATCTCCCGAAAGATAAAGGCAAAGCTCCTCAAATCACCGGAAGAAAACAAACCATCCGGTAAATCTGAAGAGAGCATTCAAACTCCCTTCATCATTTTCCTCAAATCTTCAAAGCCTTTGGTCATAACAACTAAAGTGAAGAGGGCAAAACAAAAGCCTGGGGGTAAATTTGTTGTCTCTTTCGTGTCTATCATGCAAGACACGGACTCGGATTCAGAGCCAGAAGAAGACACATCGTCAAGCCAAGCTGACACTCAGCAAGTTCAGCCTGCTCTCACTCCAATGGAGATAACTTCTGACATAGAAGATCCTACGTCAGCTTCCTTCATTGTTCCAGCAACTTCAGCAAAGGAAAAGCCGATCTTCTTCCATAGATCGGATGCTTCTTCATCAAACTCCATGCTTAAACCTTTCAAAATAAAGGTTTGCCTCAACTATCCTTATACAGTTCTGTGGCACAAGCTATTATGAAGAAAATGGGCTATGACGCTCAAAACCCAGTCGGTTTGGGAGAAGGACGCGGTATTCTCACGCCATTGGGGCCCGTCTTGACCAAAGCCAGCTGGAAGATTGGAGACTCTACGGCTATGTAGAAAAGTCTTCACACGGGTTAGGGTATGATCCTGACACTCCCCTTGAGACAGTTGACACAAAGGCTTAAAAGTCAATATACTGACCAAGCCTCAACATCTCAAGTCCATGAAGACATCGATCTCCCTGGATATCTCTTTGATGAGTCACCTGACAAAGATCCAGGAAGCTCATCCAATTGGCACGATTTCTCCGAAAATGAAGAGGAGTTGTCCGATGGCACAGACGTGTGGAATTCTGACCCAGAAGAACCCTCATCTCCAAAAGAAGTAGCCTACTTCGACTCGGTTTCAACAGGCGATTGGGATCATCTCATATCAAGCCTTGGAAAAATTACCGATCAAAAAGACCCGTGGAAATGCCTTTGAAAACCCAGAAGGTTTCGTTGAGCTGGAAGCCTCCGAAAATATTGTGGAGGAACCACCTTCGAACCTTCCAACAGAAGATCCTGTTCAAAAGATAAACTTGGGAACACCAGATAACCCACGTCCTGTATTCATAAGCAAGAATATAAAGGATGATGAGTTACCCGAGTATATCGCCTTTCTTCGTGAGTTCGTTGATTGCTTTGCATGGTCTTACGTTGAAATGCCAGGCTTAGACCCCAAAATAGCAGTTCACAAACTCAATCTTCAAGAAGACATCAAGCCTGTCAAGCAAGGCCAAAGAAGATTCCGTCCAGATGTGATGGATAAAATTGAACAAGAAGTTCAAAAACTCAAAAGCGTCGGCTTCATCCGTGAGGAACAACATCCTGAATGGTTGGCCAACATTGTCCCCGTGACAAAGAAGAACGGGCAGATCAGAATCTGTATTGACTATAGAGACCTGAATGGTGCATGCCCTAAAGATGAATTTCCGCTCCCCATACCAGAGGTAATGATCGATAATACCTGTGGATTCGAGCGAATGACATTCATGGATGGTCTTCTCTGGCTACAATCAGATAAAGATGTATCCTGAAGATGAAAAACATACATCTTTTCGGACCCCATTTGGCGTGTATTGCTACACTGTCATGCCATTTGGTCTGAAAAATGCTGGTGCCACATATCAGAGGGCTATGATGAAAATATTCCAAGAATGCAGCACAAGACGGTTGAATGTTACGTTGATGACCTCGCCGTCAAAAGCAAAAGAAAAGAAGATCATCTCGAAAACCTTCGAGAAGTCTTCCTCCGGCTTCACAAACACAAACTGTGAATGAATCCTTTGAAATGCTTCTTCGGCGTCTCGTCGGGTAAGTTCCTCGGATTCTTAGTTCGGAAAGCTGGAATAGAGCTTGACCCCATAAAAGTCAAAGCCATTCTAGAAATGCCCTCTCCAAGAACCTTGAGAGAACTCAAAGGGCTTCAAGGGAGATTGGCCTACATCAGACGGTTCATCTCCAATCTTTCGGGGAAATGCCGTCCATTCTCCCAGTTGATGAAAAAAGGTGTAAACTTTGTCTGGGATGCTGACTGTGAAGCTGCTTTCCAAGACATCAAGTCATACCTGATAAAACCTCCAGTTTTAGCTGCTCCTACCACTGGAAAACCATTCATCTTGTATACAAGAGCCCTTGATCACTCTTTGGGAGCTCTGCTTGCGCAAGAAAATGATCAGAGAAAAGAAGCTGCTCTATACTACCTCAGCCGCATGCTAGTAGGTGCAGAGCATCGCTACTCTCTAGTCGAAAAAGAATGCCTTGCAGTGATGTTCGCCGTACAAAAGCAGCGTCACTACTTGCTTTCCAACACAGTCTACCTGGTCTCGAGGGTCAACCTCTTGAAGGTCCTTGTCACAAAGGCAGGTTCTCTCAATGCTCGACTGGCAAAATGGTCCATCCTTCTGTCACAATTTGATATTAGGTATGTACCACAAAAAGCAATCAAAGGGCAAGCTCTAACGGACTTCCTCGCAGAGCATCCATTGCCTAAAGATTCTCCGCTTAGAGATGATCTCCCAGACGAACCAGTCTATAATGTGGAGACTTTCTCACAAAGTGCCTCCTGGGACATGTACTTTGACGGTGCAACCAGGACAAATGAAAAATGACAGCTGATCTCGGGAGTTGGCATCCTCTTTGTTAGCCCCGACAAATACATGATTCCACACGCTTTCTCGCTACTGGAACCATGCATAAACAATGCAGCTGAATATCAAGCTCTGATCTTAGGATTGGAACTCGCCATCGAATCCGGTATCACCATGCTGGAAGTCTTTGGAGACTCTCAACTGATCGTCAACCAGATGAATCAGAAATTTGAAGTCAGGAAGCCAGATTTGTTGCCTTACTACAACAAGGCACAATCACTTCTACAAAAGTTTGACATCTGTCACATCACCCACATTCGTAGAGGTGAAAACATACGTGCAGATGCCCTAGCCTGACTTGCCACATCCATGGCAATCCAGGAAGGGGAAAACATGCAAATCACAGTGTGCAAAAAGAGAATCCTTCCTCCTCTTAACACACACCAAGCAGTTGCTGAATGCCACCAAGTGGTCGGAAGTCGGATTTCAATCCTTCAAACTTCAATCGGCGATTGGAGGGATCCGTTCATTGATTACATTATGTTCGGAATCCTACCTGAAGATCCAAAAGAACGTGTAAGCATCCAAAGGCGAACCCCAAGCTTTCATTTGGATATTCCTTCAAAAATCCTTTACAGGAAATCCTTCAACGGAGTACTTCTACGCTGCTTGTCACAACAAGAGGCTGAAGAAAACACTCAAAGAAGTTCATGCTGGTCTTTGCGGAGCTCATCAGGCTGGACCTAAGCTCTATGATCAGATAAAAAGGTTAGGATATTACTGGCCTACCATGGTAACTGACGCAATGCAATTTGCTAAGCGCTGCCAACAATGCCAAGTTCATGGAGATTACATTCACATGCCTCCAGAATGGCTGCATCCTACAGCGATCTCATGGCCTTTCGAAGCCTGGGGTATGGACATCATAGGTCCTATTTCTCCCCCTTCGAGCAAATGTCATCGCTTCATCTTCACCGCTACGGATTATTTCTCCAAGTGGTCAGAAGCATTTGCGTTTAACGAAATGAAGACCTCATCAGTCTTTCAGTTCCTGCGCACCAACATCATTTGTCGTTTCGACATACCCAAAAGATTCGTCCATGATAATGGACCACAATTCTGGGATCATCGATTCTACAGGTTCTGCGACAAATACAAAATCCAAAGCTGTCCTTCGACTCCATACAATCCGGCAGCAAATGGGTTAGCAGAAGCTTTCAACAAGACACTCTGCAAAATCCTCAAAAAAATGGTCTCTAGTCACAAAAGAGACTGGGGCGACAAAATGTCTGAAGCTTTGTGGGCCTATCGAACCACCGTTCGAGGACCAACCCATAGCACACCATTCTCCTTGGTCTATGGATGCGAAGCTGTCGTACCTTTGGAAGTACAAATTCCTTCCTTGAGGGTATCCTTGCAAAATGACATGACTCAAGAAAGCAATGTCAAATTGCGACTCTATGAGCTGGACAATCTCGATGAGAGATGGCTCGAAGCTCAACAAAGCATTGAACTTTACCAAGCACGCATGCAAGGATCTTTTGATAAAAAGGTCAGGCAACGCACCTACAAAAAGAGTGACTTGGTTCTTGTGGTAAAAAGACCAATGGTCTTCGCTCACAAGTCCAAAGGCAAATTTGAGACAAAATGGGAGGGACCCTACGTCATCGACAAGGTTTTCTCCAACGGCGCATACGCACTCCTAAACATGGAAGGCGACAGATGTATGCTGCCCATCAACGACAAGTTCTTAAAGCGGTACTACCCTTGAAGACTTACCCAACTGGGTAAGAGCAATGCCTGTACGGCCAAAACCGGTTTCTAGGTACACGCTCGCTAAACCCACCTTTTTTTTTTTTTAGAATTTTCATATCAAATGTTGAAATTTCTAGAAATTTAAAACAATGCTTACTTTCATCGTTTCATTGTTCAAAAAAAAAATATCCAAGTTTAGGAACTTTTCCCTAACTTGACCAAAATTTTCAACCCTTGAACCCAAAATTCATGGTTTGAAACAAAATCCGGATTCAGGGATTTCCACCCTAGTCCACCCTGGCTTTTATCGCCAAAATGGTTTTAGGTCAAAACTTATGACCCTCGTGTCTTTAAACAAAAAAAATGGTTTTTCAAAAACCGCGAGGGAAGCGACGCTTAGTCGATACTCGCACAAATCGGAAGCATATGAACCATGTTCGACACTTCCAAAATTGCAAGGGAAGCGACATTTCGTCGATACTTGGCAAAATCCAAAACTGTGGAGACCGCAACAATTTCAGTTGATATCCACAACCTAAATGTCAAAGGTGCGAAAAAACCTAAAAAAACTGTGGGAGACGCAACATTTCAGTTGATATCCACAACCCAATTTCAAAGGTTCGAAAAAAACCTAAAAAACCATGGAGACGCAACATTTCAGTTGATATCCATACCAACGGTTCGAAAAAACCACCAATTTCAAAAATCGTGGGAACACTCACATTAAGTCAGTACCCGCAAAACCAAATTTTTTGAAAAGCAAGGATGCGAACATTCCATCATCGATACTTGCACCCAAATCCGCGAGGATGCGACATTCATACGTACTCGCAACCGAATGAGCAAGGATGCAGACATTCCACATCGATACTTTGCAAGAACATTCAGCAGGGAGGCGACTTTTAGCGATACTTGCATTTTTGAAAACCAAACCGGCTATAAATGCCATCAAAACAGGGCTATAAATGCCACAAACCGGCTATAAATGCCATAAAAAACCGGCTATCAATGCCACCAAAACAAAACCGGCTATCAATGCCACAAACAAAAAACTTGGATTTCAAAAAAAAAAAAAAACTCGGCTATCAATGCCACAAGAAAAGCTGGCTCTCATGCCAAAATTGGCTTCCATGCCACAAACAAAAACCTGGCTTTCATGCCAAAACAATCATTTGACAAAAGATTTTCACAAAATGACAACCTTTTGATCAAATCCCATTTAGCAATTACTTTTATCACAAAAAGATTCAAGTGAGCGTAGGGATAACAAAAAAAAAAAGAGCATCCCATTTAGCAATTACTTTATCACAAAAAGATTCAAGTGAGCGTAGGGATAACAAAAAAAAGAGTACAAAAAAAAACACATGTGGTACCAAAAAAAAAAAGAGAGAGAAAGTGTTCACAAGCACTAAAAAAAAAGTACCAAAAAAATACAAGTGGTACCAAAAAAGAGAGAAGAATGGTTTCTGTAAAAAATAATACAGGAGCTCAATCAAAAATGGTCTCCAGCCAAGAGTTCAGCTCCTTAAGCAAGCTTTTGGCCTCATCCGTCAAGGATTCCAAGGCACGCTTCTTCAGGAACCTGCCATGAGATGCAGGGGTGGGCTGTAACCCTTCTTTTGCACTGGGAAGCTTCCCTCGAGCGGTTTTCCATTGTTTGTTCTCATCAGACTTCCTTTTGAGAACTCGATCAGCATCCGCAACTCGGTGAATCAGAGCAGTCTCCCTTTCACGAGCCTCTGTTATTTCAGCCCACTTGGCAGCGACTTGTGCTTGCAATTGCTCAAGACATTTCCTGGCCTCATCGACCTCCCTATCAAGGATGTTAAGGTTATGTGTCAGCCCAATGATGATTAGCTCTTCTAAGTTCCTCTCTCGGACTGCCTGCTTCCTGCTTTCTGTAGCCTCATCCAGGTTAGATTGAGCCTTATCCGCAGGTCCAAGAACATCTCCTTGAAGAACTGATCGTCAGGAAAACCCATGGTCTCAAACCACTTGTCACCCAGCTCAATGATCCTATCAACGATCGCCCTGGCACTTGTGACATCCAGACCAGCTTCTTCGGCATCACCGAGAATCTCACGCACATGCTGGATCATCCTAAATCCGGCATCTAAGTGCCCAGAAAGCAGAGTCTCAATCCAAGAGCTCAGAACCCGCACCACCACCTTCTTCGCAAAAAGAAGAGATGGCCCAGCTGAAGATTCGCCCAACTCCGTTGGTCGGCTGCTCATATCATCATCTGTTGAAAGAGTAACAAAAGAACTCTTTTCCAGCTGAAGCTGCTCCTGCTCGGGAAGGAATCTCAGCACGAGGAATCTCCTCAACATTGTCAGAACTGGTCCCAGGAGTCTCTACCTCTGGATTAACCTCTGGCATCCCTTGCTCTGGAAGCGACGGATCCTCCTATGTCACTTCAAAACCTGCCAAAAGAAACACAAAAAGGTATGAATATAATCCTGTTTGAAAATCATTATCAGGGTTATAACTATAAAATACCTTCTTCGACGACTGGCGGAACACTTTCTTCCTCCATGAACTCATCGGAAACATCATCAACATTTGCGTCCATCGATGGTTCAAAGTCATCGGAATCCTGTGGCAAGTCAGCTGGCAAGAAAGATGTTAGCAAACCGAGTCACAGACACAAGAAAAAAAAGCAAGAGAAGTCATACCAATTGGAGACTCTGGAATCACTCCAGAGTCCCTCGGTTCTTCTTCGGGTGCCTCGACAGGATCCGTCAACACCTTATCAACCGGAACCTCAGGCATCATCAAGTCTTCCTCTGCTAAAAAAAAAAGAAGAGAAAAGCAGAAACAAGAAGCAAATCATAACATGGAAAAAATCCCATGAAAAGAAATGGAAAGAGAAAAAGGAAGAATCATACCTTCACCGACGGTCTCTTCTTCTCGACTTCTCTTCTCTGGAGGCTCGTCAGCATCCACTGGCACATCCTCATTTATAGTAAGAGGAGTCAGGAGAGTCCTCATGCTGCCCCTTGCTGCGATGATGACTCCTCCCCCTCTTACCTCGGCGGGCTCGCTTCTTAGAGTAACCTGCCCCACTGTCAGAGTCAGGTTTCCCACTTGACTCCTCACTGGATGGTCTACTCTTGCTAGTACACTCCACGGAAGCTTGCCTCTGTGCTGCTTGCATCCAAGCGCCAAGTTCGGCTTCCTCCTATTCTAGCTGCTCTAAAGCCTCATCAGGTATTTCTCGAACAGCTTCAGAACCAATGACGCCCTGGTCACCGAGAAAGCCTATCTTGTGCTTCTCTCCAGAAAGGAAGGCCCAAACTTCCTCTCACCGGACGCCATCCGACTTTCCAAGGCCCTTTCCAGATGCCAGCTTCGCATCAAGCTCCTTCTTGGAAAGCCCCCGATATAACGAAAAGCTCTCCGCGAACCACTTCGCAAAGCCGGCAGTCCTGGAAGTCAGCAACACAGGATAAGAAATCATGGCTGTAGTGTCTTCAGCACTATAGAAAGCCCATGCATTTCTCCCATCCTGTAAGCCTCCAAAGCGCTTCACCATGCTTGAAGGCGCTCTAACAACGCCTTGAGAAAAGCTCAGCTGCAAAGCAAAGCGAGAGGGTACATACGGCTGGATGTCGACGAAAAGATGTCTACGGTACACCATCGTGCCGACACGTATGCTGAAAAGCCATTCTCTCTCTGCATTCGTCAAGGAATAATGCCTTCCCGACCCCCGCCCTGGTAGAGTCTCGGGAGGCACCAAAATCAAAAGCCTTCTTTCGTAACTCCGAAGAAAGCTTCACTGAAGACTGCCCCATCTCGACATCCCTGAACCGTCGGAGCCTCATGCGGGTAAACAAAAGTGATTCGGACACGGCTTTGCCCTTAGCCAGTCGAATTATCAGAGGATCATCATCCTGTGCTGCACCCAGCCGGTGGAAGCCAGGACAGTGGTATACATACCACGAATAAAAGATATGGACTGAAATAACTTATTCATGGGAAGCCTAAGCCAAACCAAAAAGCAGCAGCCTGCAGTTCGGTACACAGGTAGGAGTAAAAAGCTGGCACCAAAGCAAGCTGCTCTCCAAACGCCATCTGACAAGCCGGAAAAATACAATGCGGCCTAATGTGCGTTCCATCTCCTCCAGCAAAAATAGCCTCACCAAGCCAATAAGTGAGGTAAACAGCGAGATCTCTCCACAGTGCAATGTTAGGACATATGGCGTTTGTACTTGCATAGAAATCTCTTAACTCTTCTTGCATGACCAAGATCTTCTTTGAACTCGGATCCTGAGCTCCGGCTTCCTGGGTCACGCTATCAGAAGGCTCCCTGCTATCAAAAAAGTTGGGGAATGAAGAGCTAAAACTCTTCCAACTGCTGGATCTAACTTTCAAACCCTCATTCTCCTTCAAAAAATCATAGAAGGCGACGAGCTGAAAGTACAGAAGCCTGAACTCCTCAGACTGCCCCTCAAGGACGCTGTCAATCGGCATAAACTCCTCATAGAGTTTTCCAAGGATAGGCAATCCAGTAAAGGTGCTCAGCTCCTTCAAAGAAAAACCAATCTCGCCATTCGTCACAACGAAGGTATTGGTTTGTGGGAGGAATGACTCCAGCATAGCCATGAAGGCCTCGTCGGAAAAGATCACGGTCTCCCTAAAAGCGCGGACCGCATCAAAAATCCCGGCTTCCTTCAAAACGGCGCCACCAATCAGCAGGACGCGATCAGTCCACGACTTCCACTCAGAGTCAGCATTGAAGCGGCCACGAAGTCGGAAAGGCTTGATCCAATTGCTGCCATCACCGTTGAAAATACCAAGGCCCACCGGTCTCAAATCGACCGACGGATAATCAGAGCCCTGGTAGCCGCTGGATGGCATCAACAGGTCCATATCAACAGGCGACCTCTCCGTATATCCAGGAGAACCGCCAACAAAAACCCCGGTCTTGATTACATTTGTCCTTCTCACCCAGCTTGGAGGATCTTCCCTCTTAGGGCACGTGGGGGCAAGGCTCAGAATCGAGACGGTGCGATCAAACGTCGACCAGGTAGCGACAGTCTTCTTCTCACCATCTGCTGTGAAAGAAAACTGAAAACATCTCCTCTGGTATGTCATGTCATCAGGGACTGCATCACCAAAGAAGAAGGTAGGCTTGGGCAAAACACTCTGATCTTCCATCACCCATGGACGACTGCTTACCTTGATCTTATAGAATTCCTCTCCCTTGAGAGCGATCAGTCGCTGCCTCATCTCATCTCTGTTGAGGGAGTCGCACTCTTCCAGATTTCTCTCAACATAGTGGACCTTCTCAAAAGCCTGCTGAACGGCCGGATTAGAAGATCTAGAAGATTGACAAGGTACGCTTGTAGCAGGCTCTTTACCCTTGTTCGTTCTGGAGGAACCACCTGAAAAGGATGGAAAAGAAAAAGATCAAACATCAAAATGACAGAATCTCGCTAAAAAAAATCTGGCGAAATTTTGACATGATGATGGGGCAATTCCGAAGAAAAGGAACTATCCTGAAAGAAATAAGAAAGCTTGAAGATGGGCTCAACATCGCTGCGAGCTGCGAAACTCCAAACTTTCGAAACCTCAAAGTCTCCGCAAAATCAGGAAGGGCTCAACATTGCTGCGAGCTCCAAATTCCCAAAAATCGCGAAAACTCTCAGGTATGCTATCACATCATGCTACAAATTTAATTTACAATTGAATGCATGCATGAACATCTAGGTTTGCCAAAAAAAAGGGGGCATTATCATGATGAGCAAAAAAAAAAAAGAAAAGAAAAGAAACTTCTCAAAAAAAAAGAGAGGGGAAAGAAAAAAAAAAAAAGAGAAAAAGAAAGGGGCTGGCCCACAGGCCGTGGCCCACTGGCCACGTGGCCATACGGCCAGATCCGTACGGATCTGTCCGTACGGCCCACAAAAAAAAAAAAAAAACAACATGAAAAAAAAAAGAAGGAAGAAAAGAAAAAAAAAACGTTTGAAAAAAAAGAGGAAAACACGTGAAAGAAAAAAAGAGAAAAGAAAGAAACAAAAAAAAAAGAAAAAAAAAAGAAAGAAGAACTTTTTACCCTACAATGGAGTTTTCTTGAAAAAGGGAACTTACTTGAAGCCATTGATGGAGAAGAAGAAGAAAAGTCTTGAAGATCTTGAAGAAAAGAACTCTTGGTCTTGAAACCCTCTTGAGATTATTGCAAAAAGAAAGTAATAAGAGCAAGAGATCCAACCTCCTCCTTGCTTTTATAGAGGAGAGCAAACCAAAGAAGGAAAGAAGAAAAAGGTAAGTGTTACTAATTAGTAACCTTACCAAAAGAAAGAGATTAGAAAGATTCTTTCCCAAAAGAAAGATATCTTGACGGATTTTCTCCCAAAAAGAAATCGATAAAGGATTCTTTCCCAAAAGTAAGATATCTTGAGATATCCTATCCCAAAATAAAGGGAATATGAGAGATTCTCTCCAAGTAAAGATATTCTTAGTTATTCTCTATCCAAATGAGATATTTTTTGGATATTCTTTACAAAAATGACACCATATGAGATCTAAGCCATTTCAAAAGCTTAAGGTCCCATGGGTTAGCCCATATGAGCCAGGTTTGACCACCAAGGCACTTTAAAAAAAAAAAATTTTGGGCTTTTAGTCAAAGAGAAATCCCTCTTACCAAGAGCATACAAAAATGGTTCCATGCCTCTTTTGAGTTGATTGGACCATACAAAGAGAATTCCAAGCCCCATGAGCTTCCAAAAATCAAACCATCCAGCCTCATATACCAAATTGAGCCAAAATCTTGAAATTGACATTCCACAAAAATCAAACCAAATCCTGGTCCCCTAACTTGCACATACAGCTTGTTAGGTCACAAGACCAAAACCAAAAAACCAAACCTGATCCCCCAACATTCCACATACAGCTTGTTGGGTCACACGATCAAAACCAAACCCGACCCCCTAACACTACCCTGCACATACAGCCTGTTAGGTCACAAGGTCAAAACCCAAATCCACATCCCTGATGTCATCTTCAAAACTTTGCCTCGAGATGGTACGTGATCCCTTTCACTACCATAAAATTCCCCTGGAAGCTCAAAAGGCTACAAATACCAAAAAAAAAAGACTGCTCAAAGACTCTTGGTCAAGTCACAGGCTCTCCTTCAAAAATCTCTTTGAGGCACATCGACTACAAAAGTTAAGCAACTCGTCGCTGTACCTCGAGGGGGCATTTGTTGACACCAAAAATGTCACTTTGCCTCTTCAAGATCCAAAGAGCTACATGAAGTCGCAACCTGCCATAAATAGGCAATGCTACTTCCAAAAATCAAATCTTGTCAGAATCAAACAAAAACTGCAAGATCCTTCAAGACAGCCAAAAGAGGAGTACACAAGAAGTTTTGGGCCATTTCAAAATCATTTGGCCTAACTTCGCTTCTCCGACAGCCGAAAAGGAGCTCTCGGCGGCAAAAGCATCGGAGACACCAAATCTTCGATCAGACCCGATGGATGGTCTCAAAATACTTCCAAAAGGCTTCATGTCAAGTTCCGAGTCAAACCGACAACGTTTGACCCTACATCAACCCTCGAACAGCTAAATCAAGCCTCTCAGCGGCGAGAACCACCGAGGCCATTACTCATTAGATAGAGCACATGGACGGTTTCAAAATGCTTATAAAGGGCTACACGTCAAATTTCAGGTCATTTCCACAACATTTGACCATAGTTTGACGCTCGGAAGCCAAATCAGGCCTCTCGGCGGCAAAAGCTCTCTGGGACCATGGTTTCCAAGACAGAGCCTATGGATCATCTTAAAATGACTCCAATAGGTTCCCAGTCAAATTTCAAGTCAATCGGACATCGGTTGACCGCACATCAAACCGCGACATCTTCATCGCGACAAAAGCAAGTCTACTGGTGATAAGACCCCAAACGGCTTCAAAACTCAAACAAAAGCCTATGGTTGGTCTTATTTATTGCTCAGCAGGCTTCACACCAAATTTCAGGTCATTCCGACATCGTTTGACCCAGTTTCAGCTTCTGACGGAAAATCGGCATCTCTCCGCGACAAAGTCTTCGGCTTTCTCAGGAAATTGGAAACTTTGCAAAATAAAATGCAAGGATTCTCATCAGGTTTCCTACAAAGAAATCAGGCCAATAAATGGTCAAAATCTCAAGGAAAAGTACAGGAGGAAAAAGAATCGAAAAAACAGCAAAAACGGACACAAAACGGGACAAAAGGGGAGAAAACCCCCCCCAGGGTCGCAGACCCCTGCGACCCTGGCCCAGGGTCGCCGGCGACCTTGGAGCCCGGGGTCGCCGGGAAGGCCCCGGAAACCCCGGTTTTCGCCGTTTTTTCGCGATTCGAAGCGCCCAGCCTATGGTACTTTCCAAAATTCATGCTTTTGAGACACCAAATCCTTTGACATCCGTCCAAAACACGGGTCAATCATCAAGAGTATCGAAAACAATATTGATCGCCACCCGGTCAACCAAAAAAAGTGTGCTTTCTACCCGACCGATCGAGAAATCGACAGGACAGATGGCACCGACTCGCTGTTGGCAACAAACACCTGAAATTACATGGTCGTTTGATGTCGATCTACATGAAGATCCATCGATGATCATCGACAGAAGAATCCCAAAAGACGCGGCACGGCCCGCGACTCTTCAGTTACTCGGCGACCACTTAATGCGATTAATTGACTAGCTTTATTACAGTCATTAATCCATTTCTTTGGACGGACCAATCAGAAGCAAGCATCCGGGAGTTACAAGTCAAGAGATTCATGGCATTTAACCCATGAAACTCCTCCCAGCATGGCGATTAAAGGCGATTAAATGCCCTCAATCTCCTCCGGCCAATCGGAAGCCAAGAAAAAGGAGTTACAAAATAATGAATTCAATTTTGTAACTCCTCCCTTTATGTAGCTTTATGACAATCAAGGCTCATAAACCCTCCTAAATGGCTACCTAAAAGCCTATAAATAGGAGAGCTCTCCAAGAAGAAAAGACAGAAAACGAATCATAGACAGAAGCACAGAAATTCAGAGAAGGAAAAGAGAGAAAACTCTGCGGAAGTTCTACACCGGCCACCGCTACAAGGTGACAAAAGTCCCTTACGGGGTACCCCCCCCAAGGTCCTTACCTTCTCCTCCTGCCTCCAATGGCTTAGATGTGGTTTTTCAGCCCGTCTACTCGGCTTTTTATTGGACATGGGACCTCCTTTTGGTCTTTGTCCTCTAAAAACCTGAGGTTATAGCCAAGCCAAGCGAATCAATAGCATCCTCTATTCTCATCTGCATGGATGATGGCGAAGCCCACATATGGCTTGCGACCGTCAATCTAAACGAGTCCCCCACAATCTCCTGAGAAGTTAGATCCTCCTTTTCTTGCTTTTCATTGTAGTTTGTATTTTTTCAAAAGAGACAAAAATCACAACTCTTGTCTTTCATTATTGATAAGGATTGTAAATCGGCTATAAACGCCAAAATCGGCTATAAACGCCAAAAATCGGCTATAAACGCCAAAATCGGCTATAAATGCCAAAAAAATAGCCTTTCACGGCAAACCAAGAAAAATGTCTCTTTTCTTAAATATATGTGCAATGGAAAACTTTAAAGAAGTTAATTTCCTTTTTACTTGCGAAGGTTGATCTCCGGATCACCACTTACAATTCCAAGTAAAAATAGAAAATCTGGCACACCCACACAAAAAAAGAAATGTTGATGCACGCCCCTGCCCCCTGGTTACGAAAGGGTCGGACCCGACGTACTCCCACGTCCGCCGACCTCGGTAGGAACCGAGCAGGAGCGCGGTCCATCAATACCCCAGGCTTCGAAAGGCCATGAGATCGCTGTAGGATGCAGCCATTCTGGAGGCATGTGAATGTAATCTCCATGAACTTGGCATTGTTGGCAAGCGCTTAGCAAATTGCATTGCGTCAGCTACCATGGTAGGCCAGTAATATCCTAACCTTTTTATTTGATCATAGAGCTTAGGTCCAGCCTGATGAGCTCCGCAAAGACCAGCATGAACTTCTTTGAGTGTTTCTTCAGCCTCTTGTTGTGACAAGCAGCGTAGAAGTACTCCGTTGAAGGATTTCCTGTAAAGGATTTTTGAAGGAATATCCAAATGAAAGCTTGGGGTTCGCCTTTGGATGCTTACCCGTTCTTTTGGATCTTCAGGTAGGATTCCGAACATAATGTAATCAATGAACGGATCCCTCTAGTCGCCGATTGAAGTTTGAAGGATTGAAATCCGACTTCCGACCACTTGGTGGCATTCAGCAACTGCTTGGTGTGTGTTAAGAGGAGGAAGGATTCTCCTTTCGCACACTGTGATTTGCATGTTTTCCCCTTCCTGGATTGCCATGGATGCGGCAAGTCCGGCTAGGGCATCTGCACGTATGTTTTCGCCTCGACGAATGTGGGGTGATGTGACAGATGTCAAACTTTTGCAGAAATGATTGTGCCTTGTTATAGTAAGGCAACAAATCTGGCTTCCTGACTTCAAATTTCTGATTCATCTGGTTGACGATCAGTTGAGAGTCTCCAAAGACTTCCAGTATGGTGATACCGGATTCGATGGCGAGTTCCAATCCTAAGATCAGAGCTTGATATTCAGCTGCATTGTTTGTGCATGGTTCCAGTAGCGAGAAAGCGTGTGGAATCATGTATTTGTCGGGGCTAACAAAGAGGATGCCAACTCCCGAGATCAGCTGTCTTTTTTCATTTGTCCTGGTTGCACCGTCAAAGTACATATCCCAGGAGGCACTTTGTGAGAAAGTCTCCACATTGTAGACTGGTTCGTCTGGGAGATCATCTCTAAGCGGAGAATCTTTAGGCAATGGATGCTCTACAAGGAAGTCCGCTAGAGCTTGCCCTTTAATTGCTTTTTGTGGTACATACCTAATATCAAATTGTGACAGAAGGATGGACCATTTTGCCAGTCGAGCATTGAGAGAACCTGCCTTTGTGACAAGGACCTTCAAGAGGTTGACCCTCGAGACCAGGTAGACTGTGTTGGAAAGTAAGTATTGACGCAGCTTTTGTACGGCGAACATCACTGCAAGGCATTCTTTTTCGACTGGACAGTAGCGATGCTCTGCACCTACTAGCATGCGGCTGAGGTAGTATAGAGCAGCTTCTTTTCTCTGATCATTTTCTTGCGCAAGCAGAGCTCCCAAAGAGTGATCAAGGGCTCTTGTGTACAAGATGAATGGTTTTCCAGTGGTAGGAGCAGCTAAAACTGGAGGTTTTATCAGGTATGACTTGATGTCTTGGAAAGCAGCTTCACAGTCAGCATCCCAGACAAAGTTCACACCTTTTTTCATCAACCGGGAGAATGGACGGCATTTCCCCGAAAGATTGGAGATGAACCGTCTGATGTAGGCCAATCTCCCTTGAAGCCCTTTGAGTTCTCTCAAGGTTCTTGGAGAGGGCATTTCTAGAATGGCTTTGACTTTTATGGGGTCAAGCTCTATTCCAGCTTTCCGAACTAAGAATCCGAGGAACTTACCCGACGAGACGCCGAAGAAGCATTTCAAAGGATTCATTCGCAGTTTGTGTTTGCGAAGCCGGAGGAAGACTTCTCGAAGGTCTTCGAGATGATCTTCTTTTCTTTTGCTTTTGACGGCGAGGTCATCAACGTAACATTCAACCGTCTTGTGCTGCATATCTTGGAATATTTTCATCATAGCCCTCTGATATGTGGCACCAGCATTTTTCAGACCAAATGGCATGACAGTGTAGCAATACACGCCAAATGGGGTCCGAAAAGATGTATGTTTTTCATCTTCGGGATGCATCTTTATCTGATTGTAGCCAGAGAAACCATCCATGAATGTCATTCGCTCGAATCCACAGGTATTATCAATCATTACCTCTGGTATGGGGAGCGGAAATTCATCTTTTGGGCATGCGCCATTCAGGTCTCTATAGTCAATACAGACCCTGATCTGCCCATTTTTCTTTGTCACGGGGACAATGTTGGCCAACCATTCAGGATGTTGTTCCTCACGGATGAAGCCGACGCTTTTGAGTTTTTGAACTTCTTGTTCAATTTTATCCATCACATCCGGGCGGAATCTTCTTTGGCCTTGCTTGACAGGCTTGATGTCTTCTTGAAGATTGAGTTTGTGAACCGCTATTTTGGGGTCTAAGCCTGGCATTTCAGCGTAAGACCATGCAAAGCAATCAACGAACTCACGAAGAAAGGCGATATACTCAGGTAACTCATCATCCTTTATATTTTTGCTTATGAATACAGGACGTGGGTTATCTGGTGTTCCCAAGTCTATCTTTTGAACAGGATCTTCTGTTGGAAGGTTCGAAGGTGGTTCCTCCATAATATTTTCGGAGGCTTCCAGCTCAACGAAACCTTCTGGGGTTTCTAGGGCATTTCCAGACCAAGGCTTTGTTCCTTTCCACGGGTCTTCTTGATCGGTAATTTTCCCAAGGCTTGCTATGAGATGATCCCAATCGCCTGTTGAAACCGGGTCAAAGTAGGCTACTTCTTTTGGAGATGAGGGTTCTTCTGGTTCAGAAGTCCACACGTCTGTTCCATCGGACAACTCCTCTTCATTTTCGGAGCAATCGTGCCAATTGGATGAGCCTCCTGGATCTTTGTCAGGTGACTCATCAAAGAGATATCCAGGGAGATCGATGTCTTCATGGACTTGAGAAGTTGAGGCTTGGTCAGTATATTGACTTTTAAGCCTTTGTGTCAACTGTCTCAAGGGAGTGTCAGGATCATACCCTAACCCATGTGAAGACTTTTCTACATAGCCGTAGAGTCTCCAATCTTCCAGCTGGCTTTTGGTCAAGATGGGCCCCAATGGCGTGAGAATACCGCGTCCTTCTCCCAAACTGACTGGATTTTGAGCGTCATAGCCCATTTTCTTCATAATAGCTTGTGCCACAGAACTGTATAAGGATAGTTGAGGCATACCTTTATTTTGGAAAGGTTCAAGCATGGAGTTTGATGAAGAAGCATCCGATCTATGGAAGAAGATCGGCTTTTCCTTTGCTGAAGTTGCTGGAACAACGAAGGAAGCTGACGTAGGATCTTCTATGTCAGAAGTTGTCTCCATTGGAGTGAGAGCAGGCTGAACTTGCTGAATGTCAGCTTGGCTTGACGATGTGTCGTCTTCCGGCTCTAAATCCAAGTCCGTGTCTTGCATGATAGACACGAAAGAGACAACAAATTTGCCCCCAGGCTTTTGCTTTGCCTTCTTCACTTTAGTTGTGATGACCAAAGGCTTTGAAGGTTTGAGGGAGATGATGAAGGGAGTTTGAATGCTCTCTTCAGATTTACCGGATGGTTTGTTTTCTTCCGATGATTATTGAGGAGCTTTGCCTTTATCTTTCTGGAGATTTTCGGCAAAGGATGCTGTGTGCTTCTCCTCTTCTTCTTTTTCACCTTCATACATCTGTGAGTCTGCGAAGTGGACTTCTTTACCTTTGAAGGGTTTTCTGTCCGCAAAGACTCGATGTATCATGTCGTCGTCGCCAACAAACTTGATGCATTGATGTAGAGTTGAAGGGACAACACCATTCTCGTGGATCCAAGGGCGTCCGAGAAGGATGTTGTAGCATGAAGGGGTTTTTATTGCATACACTGTGACCTCAGAGATAAGATCACCGATCTGCAACTTGAACCTGATTTTGCCGATAGGCCTTTGAGTACTCCCATCGTATCCAAAGATAGATACAGATGAGTGGCTCAGCTTGCTGGGTGGGATGCCCAACTCTTCGAGAGCTGATGTGGAGATGAGGTTGAGTGCAGGACCTGGGTTGATCTGAACTCTGTGCATAGGCATTTCCTTAATATACCCTGTGAAGTACAGGGGTCGGTTATGCCTGGTTTCGCCAAGTAGGAGGTCGTCCTTTGTGAAGGTGATGGTTGCACTGGCTGCTTTTTTAACCGAGAGGCATTCAATGCATGATCCCTCAGTTTTCTTCTTTTCTCCCTTTGAGGAGGCTTCTGAGTTTTTGACCCGGTAATCCATTTCAATTTGGAGGACTTGCGGGGCATGTTTGTCGATATCCTCATTCAGCTTTTGTAATTCCGAGATGAGATTATCATGAGTATGCGGAGACATTCGCAACAAATCTAGGATGTGCAGACGTGCAGGTATCTGCTTGAAGTGTTCAATCAAGTCATACTTGAAAGCCTCCTTAGGGCCTGCATGTTCATCATTGTTGCCACTAGGGGCGCTTACAACATCTTTTCCCGAAGGATTTACATATGTAGAGGAAGATTGGTTGTAATTTTTGTGGTAGTCCCGGCCAGAGCTGGTGCCTCTACCAACTTCGAGAGCTTCTTGAGAAGGGTCTTCGTTTGGAAGATTGTCTTCAGGATCAAGAGGCTGTCGTTTTTCATTTGCTGAGGATGAATCAGCAGCAGAGTTGCCATCCTCAGTGATCGTGTTGCACGGAGCATTTTCCGGGAACAAGTCCTGAACAGCATCCAGCAATCTTTCTTCGTTGACTAATTCATCGTCCCAAGCATCAATGGCTGGGAATTCTTCAGTCAGGAAGGGTGTGAACTTTGAAGTCACAGTCTCAGGAGAAGAAACCTGAGAGGGTGTCATCTCAGTGAAAGTCACGTGAGACGAGGTGGCTTCAGAAGATACATTGCTAGGCATCGCCGGAGTGTATGTGCTCTCATCAGACGATGCTTCGGAAGAGCTATAATCCCGAATTATCACATTACAGGAAGCTCTGACGGGAGACGTTGCCTGATCGGAGTCAGACTCATCCTCGGATGTAAGAGGATCGTCTATCCAGCAATTTTCTCCATTTTCAGGAGTTAAGGGAGGATGTACCTGATGGTCTTCAGGGACTTCAGGCTCTGGGTTGCGAGGAGGCTCGTTGATGCGGTCTTGCTTTTGTTCTAGAGCAAGTCGCTGCAAGATCCTTGCATATTCTTCAAGATCAGGCATGGGAGCCGGATCTTCTTCTTCATCAACTCTTTGTGGTTCAACATGGTTGATTTCCACTGGAGTAATGAGAGGTGCTGAGTCAGCAGCATTTTCTTGTACAGCCTCTTGGTCTTCTTCATCATCAGACCAGGATCCTTGTGGCTGTAGGGGGTTATACCAGATTACTGGCATAAGATGAGACTCAGGAACCCATTCTTCATCGGTGAGATATTCCCCTGTTTCAAGGGACTCCTCCCACTCATCTGTGTAGTTGAATTCGAACCCATCATCGGTGTCGCTGGATTCGTATCCATCAATGGAGAATCCAACTACCGAATTGCAAGAGTATGATGCCTCCTGCATGGCTTCTTTGAATTGAGGTGGCATGAAATCACTGAGAGTGAATTTCCTTACCCCCTTTGAAGTCTCTGGAAGGGATGTTTTTGTTACCTCCAGTGAAGCGGTAGAGGAAGCCTCTGCCTTTTCTTTGACCTCTAGTTTTGGCTGGGTCTTCTCTTGCCGTTTGAGCTTGAGAAGATGTTTCCTAGCCTGCCTTCACTGTTGAGCTGTAGGCTTTGTTTTCACGACCTCCCAATTTTCATCTTCCAGGAGATCGGGATGTACCCATATCGGTTGTCCGTCTGGTGTCGGGTAAGGAACCAGTTCCTCGGACGCTTGGATTGAGTTTATCACCTTGAAGGAAGTAGTGATCTTCTTCTTCGGTGATTTTGATGTTTGTCCACATGTCACCATGTTGACGGAGGCAGACCCATAGTTTTTGTCAAAGGTGATGACTCCGTTTTTCCACATCTCATTTATTTTCTCTCTTACAACAAAGCATTGATTGAGAGGATGCGAGATCATCTGGTGGTATGGATAGTACCGAGGATCATTGGTTTTGCCAACATCACCCAGTCTTTTTGGTTCAGGCAAGGTGAGCTTGCCATTTGCCACAAGAGCCCCAAAGATTTCATCAACGTCTTCATCAAACGGGTATTTCTTTTCTACTCGTTCTTTGAAGGCATCTGAGAGTTCAGGTCTCTTACCCGCAACTTTGTTTTCAGCTTTCTTTGGTGGCTGAGGAGCTGACTTGGTCTGCACATTAAGGACCTCTTTTTTCTTTGGTTTAGAGGTTGCAATGGCGGTTGGCTCTTTTCTTGATGATTTCTGACTGTTGAGGTCTTTAATCACCGTTTCAACTTCCATGGAAGCTTCTAAGAGTTCTCCCAGGTTTTTTGATTTATTGCCGATGATCATGGAGCGGATTCTGGCTCTCATGTTGTTTCGGCAGATGTCGACTAGCGACGCTTGTGGCAGTACATCAGAGCATTTGTACACCATTGCTTTCCACTTATGAATGAAGTCATATGTTGACTCATTCTCCCCCTGTTTTAGGCTGCACAGCTGAGCCATAGTAGCGGGATGATCTTCACCTTTGAAGTGAGTCAGGAAGCGTGTCTCTAACATGGCCTAGTTTTGGATTGAGTCCTCCGGCAGAGTGGAAGTACCAATCCAAGGCCGTACCTTTTAGGGTACTTGCAAAGAGGCGGATCTTGAGTACATCTTGATCCGCGATAGCTCCCGTCAGGATCTTGAAGTGGATGACGTGCTGTCTGGCTGATCCTTTCCCCGTATATGTTTGGAGAGTAAATGCTTGAATTTGGTGGGGAACGGGACTGAGTCCATCCATAAGGGATATGGTGGCTTGATCCCATGCTCCTTGAGTATATCCACTTCTTTTGCTTTGGCGAGGATACTGTCTACGTCCTTTTTGGTAAGGGCGCGTGACTCATTTTCTTCTCCATTTACCTCGTCGTTTTGATGATTCGGAGGAGGTTCATTGTTCGCCTGATTTTGGAAGGCGAGGAGAAGGTTTTCCATCAGAGTTTCAATCCTCTGCTGGCCCTGTTCCAACTGCTGGATGCGGGTGATCGCATCTTCTGGAGGTGGATTGCGGGGTGGTGGCTCAGAATTTGTAGCCAAGACGTTCATCCTTCGTGATTCGAACGAAGAAACTGTCCTGGTGACTGAGCTGGGGCTCATTCTTTTTGAAGAAGAGCTTGAGGAAGGATCACTCTGCTGTCCTTTGCTTGAAGGAGCAGGGGATTCTTCTGAATGTCTTCTTGTCCTTGAGACGCTGCGGGTCATCGGACGTCGGACATGGATTTTTGTTGCTGATTTTTGGCGCCTTCTGGTTTTTCCAACCATATGGACGGAAGCAACTTGGTTGGGTCTTTCTTTTTCGACCCATTTGGGAGAGACTTGAAGTGTAGGAGGCTGGGTCCTTTGCTTCTCTAGTCTCTTTTGCCGGTATGACGCGCGGCGGCATATGCGACGGGCAATTTGAGCTTCGGTCAGCTCTAGCTGGGCTTTGACGATGAAGGATGTGCTCCCTCGGGCGCAGCAGCCGAGCCTGTCTTCTTTGCAGCTGGGCAAGGACAGGATGCGAACCCTGTCCTTCGCCTGTTGCAGCGAAGCTTTGAATTTTTGGAGTTCGGCCCCTGTAGAGATGAAGGGTCGAACTGCAGGTTTGTAGGCCTTACCACGTGCTTGCAGAGGCCTTGTGATGCATGACTTGATTTTGGGCTTGTAGGAACAAGCCGGCTCATGCTGGGATGACTTGGAAGTCAGGTTGGAGATGGGTCCCTCCTCTTTCATGTAAGCAAGAGGGTAGAACTGGTTCTCCTTGAGTGGGGCCAGGAATGCTGGCTTAGTGGATGTTTGGGACCTTTTTTGTTTTGGTGAAGGTCTTGGGGACCAAGTCTTGGGATAGGCCTCGTCGTTTGCTGGTCAAGGCTTCGTGGGGCTGCCACGGGTTTCAGGCCTTCTGGTGCTCGCCTTTGGTGTCACGGTAGTGACACGTTGAGAGGCGAGTTTCTACTTCTTGGAGGGAGCAGTTTGTTCCTCAGGAAGTGGGAATGGTCCCAGCGTCCCAAAGACGATAGTCCGGGGAGTCGAGGTCGACCCGGAGTTCAGAGAGTTGCTGAGGGAGTTGACGCTTTGGCAGCTGACAAGGCGCTTGTAAGTGCGCGTGGTTTGCTTCTGTTGAAGCATTATTTGGTGCTTGTTTTCATCGAAGTAATGGTTAGTGAAGCTGCCATTGTTATTTTTCGAAAATTTCTGAAACAAGACCACATCCATTAGTAATCACAAGAATATAATGATCATAAATGGGAAGTTCTATGGTTTCGTCTTTTCAAATTCCTAGAGGAAGATGACCCAAGCAACGTGAAGAAGGCAAAACGCCATAGAGGGTACAATTGTTCTGATTGCAGGTATGGTAAGCCCAGAATGGGCATCCCAGTGACTGCTAGAAGAAATTGTGAACTTAAATTCGACTTATCGAGAAGCAGAGCTTGCTCGAGGTAAGAAGAATATAAAGTTGGAGTTACAGATGTGCCGGTCGCAATACAGTAGACCCTGAAAGGGCGTACTAGTACCGCTAGACACAAATGTTTTGAGACCGCATCCATGAGATGAGATTCTCTGTTTTGAAAGGTCAAGATTCGATTCATCAAAGAGAGCAGATGGTATTCCGATCTAAACACGGGCTCAGCGATTTCCGCGAGCGCCAGTGCTCAGAAAGAAATGAACCATAATTTCTCGGATCTGAATCTAAAAATGACGAGTTTTTTTTTTTGAAAGGCCAATATCGGGTTCATCAAAGAGAGCAAAAGGCACTCCAATCTGAACACGGGCTCAGCGATTTCCGCGAGCGCCAGTGCTCAGAAAAGAGAAGACCAAGATTTCTCCAATCTAAACCCAAAATGACGGAAGTTTTTTTTTTGAAGATTTTGAAGATTTTCTTTTTTTTAAAAAAAAAATCTTTTTTATTTTTATTTTTTATTTTTTATATTTTTTTAAGAAATTTTTTTTTAAAAAAATTTTTATTTTTTATTTTTTATTTTAAAATTTTTATTTGTTTTAAAAAAAATTTATTATATTTTTTTTAATTTATTTAAAAGACGAGAGAGTACACATAGGCCTCCTAACCCGGTCTTATGAAATCTTGATTGATAGAATTGCCCCCAGGTAAGGGTAGGATTACTTAATGAACCCGTTTGGAGGACCCTTGCCTAGAACAGTCAAGCTGTCTCCACACTCTGGACAAGGCTTTTCTTTGAATCAACCATGATCAAAGAACACAGTTGGTTTAACCTTAGTGGTCTATGTCTCTTTTTTTTTGTTGTTTTATATATATATATATATTTTTGATTTTTAATGAACTCATCGAAGAGAAACAATGGCCCAATCCCCGATCCGAACACGGTCTCAGCGATTTCCGTGAGCGCCAGTGCCCAGAAGGGAGAGGATCAAAGTTTCTCAATTTTGAATCCAAACTGAAAAATCTAATTTTTTGTTTTTTTTTTTTTGAAAAGAGAAAGAGTGGAAATAAATTCAAAGAATTAGAAATTTCCAAACAAAAAATCTCATCTCATTTTTTTTTTTAGATGCGGAATTCAACATAGGCCACCAATTATAAAGTAGCCAAGGAATCGAGAAAAGAAATATAAGCATAGAGCAAAATATATGATATGCAAATATTTCATTTCTAGCATCGTGTTCTCAAATAAACGAGTCCCACCGGGTGGAGCCAGCTTGATGGACCGTGCTCCTGCTTGGCTCCTGCTCGGTTCCTACCGGGTGGGAGTCCGTCGGTCCGACCCTTTCGTAACCAGGGGGCAGGGGCGTGCATCAACATTTCTTTTTTTGTGTGGGTGTGCCAGATTTTCTATTTTACTTG
This sequence comes from Litsea cubeba, assembly GCA_012931725.1. Taxonomy (NCBI): domain Eukaryota; kingdom Viridiplantae; phylum Streptophyta; class Magnoliopsida; order Laurales; family Lauraceae; genus Litsea; species Litsea cubeba. The sequence continues at coordinate 56,174,051 of CM022953.1, forward strand.
GAATTGTAAGTGGTGGTCCGGAGATCAACCTTCGCAAGTAAAAAGGAAATCAACTTCTTTCAAGTTTTCCATTGCACATATATTTAAGAAAAGAGACATTTTTCTTGGTTTGCCGTGAAAGGCGATTTTTTTTGGCATTTATTGCCGATTTTGGCATTTATAGCCGATTTTTTGGCGTTTATAGCCGATTTTGGCGTTTATAGCCGATTTACAATCCTTATCAATAATGAAAGACAAGAGTTGTGATTTTTGTCTCTTTTGAAAAAATACAAACTACAATGAAAAGCAAGAAAAGGAGGATCTAACTTCTCAGGAGATTGTGGGGGACTCGTTTAGATTGACGGTCGCAAGCCATATGTGGGCTTCGCCATCATCCATGCAGATGAGAACAGAGGATGCTATTGATTCGCTTGGCTTGGCTATAACCTCAGGTTTTTAGAGGACAAAGACCAAAAGGAGGTCCTATGTCCAATAAAAAGCCGAGTAAACGGGCTGAAAAGCCACATCTAAGCCATTGGAGGCAGGAGGAGAAGGCAAGGACCTTGGGGGGGTACCCCCCAAGGGACTTTTGTCACCTTGTAGCGGTGGCCGGTCTAGAACTTCCGTAGAGTTTTCTCTCTTTTCCTTCTCTGAATTTCTGTGCTTCTGTCTGTGATTTTCGTTGTCTGTCCTTTCTTCTTGGAGAGCTCTCCTATTTATAGGCTTTTAGGTAGACATTTAGGAGGGTTTATGAGCCTTAATTGTCATAAAGCTACATAAAGGGAGGAGTTACAAGATTGAATTATTTATTTTGTAACTCTTTTTTCTTGGATTCTGATTGGCCGAAGGAGATTGAGGGCTTTTAATCGCCTTTAATCGCCATGATGGGAGGAGTTTTCATGGGTTAAATGCCATGATTCTCTTGATTTGTAACTCCCGGATGCTTGCTTCTGATTGGTCCGTCTAAAGAAATGGATTAATGACTGTAGTAAAGCTAGTCAATTAATCGCATTAAGTGGTCGCCGAGCAGTTGAAGAGTCGCAGGCCGTGTCACGTCTTCTGGGATTCTTCTGGCGATGATCATCGATGGATCTTCATGTAGATCAACATCGGATGACCATGTAACTTCAGGTGTTAGTTGCCAACAGCAGGTCGGTACCATCTGTCCTGTCGATTCTCAATCGGTCAGGTAGAAAGCACACTTTTTTTTTGTTGACCGGGTGGCGATCAATGTTGTTTTCGATACTCTTGAGGATTGACCCGTGTTTTTGGACGGATGTCAGAGGATTTGGTGTCTCAAAAGCATGAATTTTGGAAAGTACCAGAGGCTGGGCGCTTCAAATCGCGAAAAAAACGGCGAGAACCGGGGTTTCCGGGGCCTTCCCGGCGACCCCGGGCTCCAAGGTCGCCGGCGACCCTGGCCCAGGGTCGCAGGGGGCCTGCGACCCTGGGGGGTTTTCCCCCTTTTTGTCCCGTTTTGTGTCCGTTTTTTGCTGTTTTTTCGATTCTTTTTTCTTCTGTATTTTTCCTTGACATTTTGATCATTTAATGGCCTGATTTCTTTGTAGGAAACCTGATGAGAATCCTTGCATTTTATTTTGAAAAGTTTCCAATTTTCTGAAAAAGCCGAAGACTTTGTCGCGCAGAGCTGCCGATTTTCCGTCAGAAGCTGAAACTGGGCCAAACGATGTCGGAATGACCTGAAATTTGGTGTGAAGCCTGCTGAGCAATAAATAAGACCAACCATAGGCTTTTGTTTGAGTTTTGAAGCCGTTTGGGGTCCTATCACCAGTAGACTTGCTTTTGTCGCGATGAAGATGTCGCGGTTTGATGTGCGGTCAACCGATGTCCGATTGACTTGAAATTTGACAGGGAACCTATTGGAGTCATTTTAAGATGATCCATACGCTCTGTCTTAGAAACCATGGTCCCGGAGGGCTTTGCCGCCGAGAGGCCTGATTTGGCTTCCGAGCGTCAAACTATGGTCAAATGTTGTCGAAATGACCTGAAATTTGACGTGTAGCCCTTTATAAGCATTTTGAAGCCGTCCATGTGCTCTATCTGATGAGTAATGGCCTCGGTGGTTCTCGCCGCCGAGAGGCTTGATTTAGCTGTTCGAGGGTTGATGTAGGGTCAAACGTTGTCGGTTTGACTCGGAACTTGACGTGGAGCCTTTTGGAAGTATTTTGAGACCATCCATCGGCTCTGATCGAAGATTTGGTGTCTCCGATGCTTTTGCCGCCGAGAGCTCCTTTTCGGCTGTCGGAGAAGCGAAGTTAGGCCAAATGATTTTGAAATGGCCCGAAACTTCTTGTGTACTCCTCTTTTGGCTGTCTTGAAGGATCTTGCAGTTTTTGCTTGATTCTGACAAGATTTGATTTTTGGAAGTAGCATTGCCTATTTATGGCAGGTTGCGACTTCATGTAGCTCTTTGGATCTTGAAGAGGCAAAGTGACATTTTTGGTGTCAACAAAGGAATTTGTACTTCCAAGGGCACGACAGCTTCGCATCCATAGACCAAGGAGAATGGTGTGCTATGGGTTGGTCCTCGAACGGTGGTCCGATAGGCCCACAAACCTTCATACAGTTTGTCGATCCAGTCTCTTTTGTGACTGAGACTATTTTCTTGAGGATTTTGTAGAGTGTCTGGTTGAAGGCTTCTGCTAATCCGTTGTCATGTACGGATCTTTTAGGTATGTCAAAACGACAAAAGTTGTTGGTGCGTAGGAAGTGAAGGACTGATGAGGTCTTCATTTCATTGAGCGCAAATGCTTCTGACCACTTGAAGAAATAATCTGTAGCGTCAAAGATGAAGCGATGACCTTTGCTTGAAGGGGGGGAAATAGGACCTATGATGTCCATACCCCAGGCTTCGAAAGGCCATGGGATCGTTGTAGGATGCAGCTATTATGGAGGCATATGAACATAATCTTCGTGAACTTGGTATTGTTTGCAGCGCTTAGCAAATTGCATTGCGTCAGCCACCATAGTAGGCCAACAATAACCTAACCTTTTTATCTGATCGTAGAGCTTAACTAGCCTGATTGGCTCCACAAAGACCAGCATGAACTTCTTTGAGTGTTTTTTCAGCCTCTTGTTGTGACAAGCAGCGTAGAAGTACTCCGTTGAAGGATTTGCTGCAGAGAATTTTTGAAGAAATATCCAAATGAAAGTTTGGGGCTCGCCTTTGGATGCTTACCCATTCTTTTGGATCTTCAGGTAGGATTCCGAACATAGTATAATCAATGAACGGATCCCTCTAGTCGCCGATTGAAGGTCTAAAGGATAGAGATCCGACTTCCAACCACTTGGTGGCATTTAGCAACTGCTTGGTGTGTGTTAAGAGGAGGCAAGATCCTTCTCTCGCACACTGTGATCTGCATGTTTTCCCCTTCCTGGATTGCCATAGATACGGCAAGTCTGGCCAGGGCATCTGCACGGATGTTTTCACCTCTATGAATGTGGGTGATGTGATAGAAGTTAAACATTTGCAGAAGCGATTATGCCTTGTTGTAGTAAAGGCAGCATATTAGGCTTCCTGACTTCAAATTTCTTATTCATCTGGTTAACGATCAGTTGAGATTCTCGAAAGACTTCCAGCATAGTGATGCCAGATTCGATGGCGAGTTCCAATCCTAGGATCAGAGCTTGGTATTCAGTTACATTGTTTGTGCATGGTTCTAGTAGCGAGAAAGCATGTGGAATCATGGATTTATCGGGGCTAACAAAGACGATGCCAACTCCTGAGATCAGCTGTCTTTTTTCATTTGTCCTGGTTGAACCGTCAAAGTACATGTCCCAGGAGGCATTTTGTGAGGAAGTCTCCACATTGTAGATGGGTTCGTCTGAGAGATCATCTCTAAGTGGAGAATCTTTAGGCAACAGTTGCTCTGCGAGAAAGTCTGCTAGGGCTTGGCCTTTGATTGCTTTTTACGGTACATACCTAATATCAAATTGTGATAGAAGGATGGACCATTTTGCCAATCGTGCATTGAAAGAACCAGCTTTTGTAACAAGGACCTTGAGGAGGTTGATCCTCGAAACCAGATAGACTGTATTGGAAAGCAGGTAGTGACGTAGCTTTTATACGGCGAACATCACTGCAAGGCATTCCTTTTCGATTGGAGAGTAGAGATGCTCGGCACCTACCAACATGCGGCTGAGGTAGTATAGAGCAGCTTCTTTTCTCTCATCATTTTCTTGTGTGAGTAGAGCACCCAGAGAATGGTTGAGGGCTCTTGTGTACAAGATGAATGGTTTTCCAGAGGTAAGAGCAGCTAACACTGGAGGTTTGGTCAGGTATGACTTGATATCTCGGAATGCAGCTTCACAGTCAGCATCCCAGATAAAGTTTACACCTTTTTTCATCAACCGAGAGAATGGCTGGCACTTTCCCAAAAGATTGGAGATGAACCGTCTGATGTATGCCAATCTTCCTTGGAGCCCTTTCAGTTCTCTCAAGGTTCTTGGAGAGGGCATTTCTAGAATAGACTTGACTTTGATGGGGTCAAGTTCTATTCTAGCTTT